>NC_069497.1:17176999-17278931 GCF_026875155.1 Cherax quadricarinatus
AGGTTTTATGTTGGCGAGACGAGGTAGAATAGATCCGTCTATGAATTAATTTTTCAAAGATTTTAGAGAGCAGTGGTAAGTTAGATATTGATCTACAGCTATTCAATCAGCTTGGTCACCTCTTTTGTGGATCGGAGTGACCCTCGCTATTTTGAGGATTGTTGGGAAGGTAGATGATTAAATGGATTTGTTAAAGAGCGTTGCAGTAATTGGTGACAATACTAGAGAAGCTTTTTTTGTACATAAAAGCAGGCAAGTTGTTTATGTCTCCTGCCTTGTTTTTAAGGGTGTTTATGATGAGCGTAACTTCTATGGGGTTGGTTGGAGATAAGAGGAAATAAACAAGAACAAGAAATAGAAAGAAAATAGCAGAAAACCCAGAGGGGTGTGTGTATATATATGCTTGTACACGTATGTGTAGTGTGACCTAAGTGTAAGTAGAAGTAGCAAGAGGTACCTGAAATCTTGCATGTTTATGAGACAGAAAAAAGGACACCAGCAATCCTACCATCATGTAAAACAATTACAGGCTTCCGTTTTACACTCACTTAGCAGGATGGTAGTACCTCCTGGAGTTTACCTGGAGAGAGTTCCGGGGGTCAACGCCCCCGCGGCCCGGTCTGTGACCAGGCCTCCTGGTGGATCAGAGGCTGATCAACCAGGCTGTTGCTGCTGGCTGCACGCAAACCAACGTACGAGCCACAGCCCGGCTGATCAGGAACTGACTTTAGGTGTTTGTCCAGTGCCAGCTTGAAGACTGCCAGGGGTCTGTTGGTAATCCCCCTTATGTGTGCTGGGAGGCAGTTGAACAGTCTCGGGCCCCTGACACTTATTGTATGGTCTCTTAACGTGCTAGTGACACCCCTGCTTTTCATTGGGGGGATGTTGCATCGTCTGCCAAGTCTTTTGCTTTCGTAGTGAGTGATTTTCGTGTGCAAGTTCGGTACTAGTCCCTCTAGGATTTTCCAGGTGTATATAATCATGTATCTCTCCCTCCTGCGTTCCAGGGAATACAGGTTTAGGAACCTCAAGCGCTCCCAGTAATTGAGGTGTTTTATCTCCGTTATGCGCGCCGTGAAAGTTCTCTGTACATTCTCTGGGTAGATGGCGAGAATATTTTGAGGAACTTTTAAATGTTGAGGAAGAAAGGGAGGCTGTAATTTCATGCACTGGCCAGGAAGGTATACCATCTTTTAGGAGTAAAGAAGAGCACGACCACAAGACACAGATCTCTATTTGATATACCTCGTGTCCATCTCACACTGTGTAAAAGCTCTATCCACATTAAGGCCCCAAAATATGGAATTCATTACCAGAAGATATTAAAGTAACCCAGTCTGTAAATCAATTTAAGACTCTTCTCAAAAGCCACTTAATCACCCTAGACTAAATGCTAAATACTCAGTACACACTTACTCACTTATGTACTCCCACATCATTACTTCAAAAATCACTTTGAATCTTTTATCCATTGTTGACAGGAATATAATTGAATCATTGTTTTCACAAAAAGCATTTTCGAATAGATGAATATATCTTTTGTCTTATACAAATTATGATTCACTTACAATTAATAATCTACTGTACATCTATGAAATAATTACTATCTTACTGTACAACTATGATATAATCCTTAGTATTAAGGAGTTTGTAAGCCAATAATGGCCCATAATGCCTAGGCATAATAGAGGTTCTCTTTGCATTGCAACCCACTATTGCAAATATAAAATCTCAATGTACTGTTTGCAAAGACATAAAATAAATAAATAAAAAAAATTTTTTTTAAAGGGACAACCAAATTTCCCCAATTTTTAAAAAAGGATTTTTTAAATTTTAGAAAACCCCAAGATTATATTTTAAAAATTTTATATTCATAAAAAAAAATTATTTTTTTTTTAAAACAACTTGCAAAAAAAAAAAATGTTTTAAAAACCCATTCCCATTTTTTAAAAGGGTTTTATTTTAAACCCATTTTTTTTCGGAAATTTTTGGGGGAAAATTATTCAAACATAAATTTTAAATTTGGGAATAAAAAAAAGTTATACAAATTACAAATCATGGTTAAAACTAAATAACAAAAGATTTTTAAAAGTGCTACCCAGGGGGCCCCCAAAACCTTTCCAAAAAAAAGGGGTTTTTTTTAAAAAATTTCCGTAGCTATTAGGCCCCCTTTCCCCCTGGGGCCCGGTCAATCCCTCGGAAAGGGGGGGTTTAGGGGTTTACCCCAAACATGCGTCATTTTCCCATATGTAAGGGGCCGGGGGGTTTTTTTAGTCGGGGTTGGTAATTTGGAAAAATTATAAAAAAAATTTTTATATATTTTATTTTTTATTAAGGTTTCCCCTTGGAAGAAAAATAATTTTATTTTTTTTTAAAATTTTTTTTAAAAAAAAAATTATCTTAAAAGTGTAACTAAATAACGGTTTTTTAAATTTCATGTGAGTAAAAAATAAAAATTTTTTCCCTCCCTTTGTGTCCCTTTTGGGGAACCTTTGGCCCCTGAATGGTTCAGTGGGCTCCCTTAGTCAGCGTCTTACCTTTTTTGCGTACAAAAGGTGGGGGCCTGGCCCGCCCTTTGGGACACAAATTGGCTTTTCTATAGGGGTTTTCCTGGGTTTACCCCGGGGGTGAGGGGGGCCCGATTTTTCGGGGGACAAAATTTCAAACAAATTATTTTCTAATTGAAAGTCATTGGGTTTTAAAGTTTTGATAAAACCGTGTGGGTTGTCCCCAAGAAAAAAATAACCCCCATTCAGTTTTTACTTGGGGGGGAGCAATTGCTTTCCCAATTGGGGCTTTTGTTTGACAAGCCCGAAGGTTTTACGAAGCCCCCTCAGAGGGTTTTAAAATTCAAAAAAACCCTTTTGGGGAAGCCGAGTTCTTTTCAAAAAATTTTGGGGGAAAGAAAGTATAAAAGCCAACAAAAAAATTTAATGGGTCGCCAAAATCTCTAAAAAAAGCTGGATTTTAAGCGGGTTTCTCAAAGGGTATTTTGACCACGGGTACCCTTTTCCCGAATAAAATCAGATGGATTTAACAAATTTTTTTAAAATCTGCGCCAAGAATTTCCTCCTTGGAGCCTGAAACTGACTCAAAAGCAACGAGGTGTTCTTTTAAAACCGAAAAAGTTCGGCAATTTCCCCTTGAAGGAAAAATTGGTTTGTTTGGGGCTAAAAAATTTTGGCAATAGGGGCGGGTTTTAGATCCTTTGTATTAAACGGGGGAAGAAAAAGGGTCTCTTTCCCCAAAATTCGAGCTTGTTGGGGTCCTTTGGGGAAATGAAGTTTTTAAATTGGGAAAAAAAATTTAAAGTTTTTAAGTGTTGTTTGTGGTGAAAAATTGTTGTTTTGGTTTCGGCCCCGGGGAAAAAAATTTCTTTTTCCCCCCAAAAGAGACCAAACAGTTTTGCATTTTGGGCAGGGTTTTGTTTTTAAAAATTTTTATTTTTTTTGGGGGTTTTTTGTTTGTTTTGGGTTTTGGGTTTGGGTTTTTTGGTTGGGGGGTAATCAAAAAATTATAAATAAGTCAAAATTTTTTGGCTCTTTTTTTTATCTCGGGTTTTTCCCATGAAGGGAGGCGGGGTTTTCTTTTTGGCCCACCCCCCCCCTTACTTTATTCCCTTTCCCCCGGTTCTTTTTCCCGTTGGGGTTATTTCCAATATTTTTGGGTTAAACTCAAAAAAAAACTGTTTGAACCTTTTATCAAAATCCCCCCTTGTTTAAACCGGGATTTTTTTTCATCTCCGGTTTTTTGTGTGGTAATCGGGTTCCTTTGGGCCTTTTTCCATTTTTGTTTCCTTTGGGAAAAAATTTTCCCCCTTTTTGTAAATACTTTGTTAAATTAATATTTTCGTGGTTTTTTTGTTCACTTGAAAAATTCCGGCGTAAGTTTTTTCCCGGTATTTTTTTGTAATTAAAAAGACGGGGGGTGGGGGGGGGGGGGGGTTTGGTTTTTTTTTGTGGGGTTTTTGGGGGGGGGGGGGGGGGGGGGGGGTTTTCCCCCCCGTTTTTGGGGTTGGTGTGTTGGGGGGTGGGGGGGGGGGGGGGGGGGGTTGTTTGGGTTTTGGGTGGGGGGGGGGGTTTTGTGGGGGGGGGGTGGGGGTGTGGTGGGGGGGGGTTTTTTTTTTGTTGGGTGGTTTGGGGGGGGAAATTTTTTGTTTTTGACTTTTTTTTGCTTAAAAAACCCCCCAACCCAAAACCTTAACGGCCTTTTTTTTGGGAAAATTTTTTTTTCTTTCGGGCCCAGCGTGCGGGGCAAGGATGTATTCCTAGCTAACTTTACTTCCACATACACTTTGGAACTTTCCCCGGGGAAAACGATGTTTTGTGTTTTTCGAGTAAAAATTTATAAAATGGGAAAAGACACTCCTTGCGGGAAGGTCAAGACTAACTCTTTTTCCCAAAACACTCTTTTTTCCTTTACGGGGAACTAATTAAAAATTAAAATTTTTTTAAAGTATTATATAATAAGGGGTTGAAACACTTGAGGGGGGCGTAATTATTTTTTTTGGTGTTAAAATATTTTGAAAATTGAATAAATTTAATATTTTGGAAAATTTTTTTAATGGTATCTGAAATTTGAAGTGAGTAATGAGTAAAAGGGTGAAAAAGGAAAATGGAAATGATGTAGAAGTAGTGTTGATAATATTATTGGTGATATAGTTGTGGGGTGTTTTTAGTATACGTTAATTTGAAGGATGAAAAATTTCATGTGATGTGTAAAAGTATGTTGATGTAATAAGGTATAGTGTTTAATTTATGTGAAAAGTATTTTTAAAAACGTTTTTTAAAGGGATGAAAATAGTGATTTTAAGGAAAAGTGTTGAGGTGATTAAGGAAAATAGTGTTATAATTTAATGAAAATAGGGGGAACGATGTAATAAAGAAAAAGGTTGTTTTATGAAGAATGGTTAGTGATGTAATGAAAATAGTTGATATGAGTAATGAAAAGGTTATAGTGAAATGAAAGAAAGTTTGAATATACGAAAAATTTTTAAAAAAATATTTCTTTTAACTAAATAACGTTATTGATTAGGTTTTTATGTCCCTTTTTTAAATTTTTTAAAAAACAATTTAATAAAAACCATAAATAACATCCCCTTAAATTATAAAAGCCTTTTTAAATTGAAAAACAAGTTCAAAACTTTATTTTCCGGACTTTCTTTTTCTAAAATACTTATTAATTTTAACCAAAAAGGGACCTTCTTTATTTTCCAAAAAATTTAAAAATTTGGGGGCCCTTTGAATTTTTCAACAAAACTTCTAATTAAAATAAAATTCATTCTAAAATTTGGTTTACCTTAGCTAATTTCAGACATATTCTCAAGAAATTTTTATTCTTTTTTTCCCAAATGGGTTTCATTCCCGTGCCCCCCAACCCCATTGATAAACCCGGACCCATTTTCGGGGGGGAAAAAACCCCCAAGGGGAAAAAACCCCCCAAAATTCACCGGTTTAACCCGAGGCCCTGCCGTGAAAAAGGGGCATTCACCGGGCCCCGCCCCCTTCCCCCCCTTAGCAAATTACCCACCATCCGTTTTCACCTCCTCTATACTGAAAATTATTATCACCACACTCACTTTTCTGTCACCCCCCTCTAAAAGACAGAAAATATCCACCACACATCATCTTTTCTGTCACCTCCTATACTGACAATAATTTTGTCACCAACATAACTTCGTCACCTTTTTTTTACGACAGAAATATTCGTCACCAACATATTTTCTGTCACCTTCTTATACGAAAAAATTTCCACCACATCTCGTCCCCTTTCTTAAAAGAAAAAATTTCCCCCACTAAACTTCTTATTCTAAAATAAAAATTTCACCCCAAACCCCCTCACTTTTTCCCCCCTTTATATCAAAAATATTCTACCCCTCTATCTGCATTTTTCTACAAAATTTAGTCCCCCTCATCGCTTACCTCCCCAATACGGGGAAAAAATTTTTCCCACCAAAATTTCGTCCCCCCCTTTTTCCTACAAAATACAAAAAACACAACACTTCTTTCCCTTCTCTAATGACAGACAACCTTCCAAACCCAAACCTGACCTCCACGTTTGCCAGAAGAGTTGTATCCAGATCGTTTCATTTTTAAAACATCTCTATTGCCAAGCTTCATAAAGCAAAAATTTTTTTATTTAGAAGAGAATTTTCGTCTTAAAATTTAATTGCCCCCTCATTTAAATAATAATTTTTCAAGGTTGAAACGGGGTTAAATAAAAAAAAGTGTTTTTATTTCCTTATCAGATTTGAAAAGCCCTTTTTTTTATTTACATCTTCAATAGAGCACAATCGTATGGATAGACCACAAATCTTTGTTTTACCTTTTTAACTCTAATTAGTTTATAACATAGGTCGTTTTTTTCATTTTCTTTCACAATATTTCGCCGACATTGTTTTATTGTGAATAATTTAAAACTTTTTTTAATACTGTTTAAGGTTTAACTTTAACCACTAACTCTTAATAATATTTTAGAATAAGTTATTACAATATGTCGCTGGGGAATATTTTCTGCCTGTGGGGAACACTCGTCTGCTGGAGAATATTTTGCCCGCTGGTTTAAAAACTACTATGCGTTAACATTACTGCCTGCTGGTTAACATTCTGCCGCCGGAAACATTACTGCCGCTGGTTAACATACACCTGCTGGGTTTAAAATTACTGCCGTGGTTAACACTACTGCCCGCTGGATAAATTACTGCCCCGGGTTTAAAATACTGCCCCCCTATAACATTCTGCCTCTGGTTAACACTTCCTCCGGAAACATTACGGTCTGCTGGGTTTAAAACCTACGCCTGCCGGGTAACTTTTCTGCCCGCTGGTTAACACTACGCCTGCCGAAAACTTACTGCCCGCTGGTTAACACTACACCCGCTGGATAACATTACTGCCTGCTGGTTTAACAACGCCTGCCCCAAACATTCTGCCTGCGGTTAACACTACTCCTCTGGGTAACATTACTGCCCCCCTGGGTTTCCTAATCCTTGGAAAAATTACTCCCGCTGGTTAAAAACTACGCCCGCTGGATAAATTAAGCCCGCGGTTTAAAACTACTGCCCCCGCCGGAAAAAATTTTTTGTCTGGGTTAAAAACAAAAGCCTGCCGGATAACATTACTGCCCGCTGTTAAAACTACTGCCTGCCGAAAAACATTACTGCCCGCTGGTTAACCTCACCGTGGATAACATTACGCCTGCTGGTTAACACTAGCCTTGGGTTAAACACTACTGCCTCTGATCATTAGCCTGCTGGTTAACACTCACCTCTGGTAACATTACTGCCTGCGGTTAAACTACTACCGCTGGATAACATTACTGCCCGCGGGGTTAAAACTATGCCTGCCGGATAAAAATTTTTTGCCCCCGGGTTAAAAACTAACCCGCTGGATAAATTACTGCCTGTGGTTAACACTCTACCTGCTGATAACTTATCTTTTTGGGTTTAAAACTACTGCCTGCCGGATAACATCTGCCCGCGGTTAAACTACTGCCTGCCGGGGGAAAAAAATTATGCCTGCTGGTTAAAATATGCCTCCGGGGTAAACTTACTGCCTGCTGGTTTAAAACTAGCCTGCCGGGAAAAATTACTTTCCTGCTGGTTAAACTACTACCGCTGATCATTTATGCCGCTGGTTAACACTACTGCCTGCCGGTAAAATTACGCCTGCTGGTTTTAAAACTACTGCCTGCCGGATAAAAATTATGCCCGCTGGTTTAAAACTACGCCTGCCGAAAACATTACGCCTCTGGTTAACACACGCCTCCCGGGTAACATTTGCCCCCTGGGTTAACACTCGCCGCCGGAAACATTACTGCCTGCTGGTTTTCACCTTTTCCTCCCGGGTAACATTACTCCTGCTGGATAACACAAATGGACATTAATGAAAACCATTACGCCCCCTGGGTAACATTTCAAGCCCTTTTTTACGGCTACTAACTTACCCTCCCTTTGGGGATGACCCACTTTCCCCGGGAAAAACCCGCCTACCCTGACATTCCTCGTCTGCTACCGTCCCGTCCACTGACGTTTTTGAATAACGCCAGTCCCTTGCCTCTGCCCAGAAACTTCACGACTACGGTGCCTTCACACCAAATCCAAGGCGGGGACTGATTTCCTCATCTTTTTTTTTATAGTTTTAATGTCTTTAAATTTTGTCCAAAATCTGTATTGATAAAGCCATGGAGGCGAACGTCAAATAAAAACATCCAATGTTGCACATTATTTCCCGTTTTCAATTTGGAGAAAATTTTTATTCAAGTTGATTAGCGTGAATATACCACCAACATTTAGTTTTTAAAAAAATCTCAATTTTTTTTAGTAAATCCCGTTGAACCAAAAAGCCCCATTTAGAAGCCCATAATTTTACGGAACCGGGCTAGAACCTCTGGCAAACCGTCACAAACAAAACAACTACTGTGGAGGGCATCATAAGTTCTTTTTTGTATTTTCTATATATCTTCACTTATAATTCCATTTTGAAAAACAATGGGAAACGTCCCGGAAACTTTTCCAAGGGGTTTGGAGGATTGTTTAGTTTGACTTCCATAAACTGATTTTAAGCAATGAGTAATTTATTTTTTTTAATATTAAATTCGGTTCTACACCCTAAATGGTGGGTGTGTGTACCTCTCCCATTCTCTTGATCCAAGGAAATGGAAATACCTTGACAACAACTTCTGGCATGCCAAAAATGAAAGGGAAAAATTTTTCTAGTCACAGCTTGGTTTATATTTAATTTAAAGAGCGTAATGTGAAAAAAAATTAATTGAAAACCCGTTTTTTTGTTGGCAGGAAGCTAAAATCTGGGAGAAAATTGATATTACACTGCCGAAAGTTCAGAGATTAATTAGAGAAATTTTTTCCCGGGTATCAGATCTTTCTGATTCCGAAGCAGAAACTGAAGAGATTTTCGTACCTTTTTGATAAAAAAGTCCCAATAATGATTGAAGAGGAGACAATAAGGGAAACATCACTCTTGTGTAGCTTCGTTTTCCCTCACACCTTTTTGGGGCCCTTTTGGGAAAAATTTCACAGTGCAGCAACAGATGATTCAGCACGACTTTTATTACTGGGTTTTACACCGATATAGCAATCCTAACATGATCTAAAAATTTTTTTTAATGGCGACTAGGGGCCCCCTCACTTTTACAGGATGGAGGACTGATCAGTTTCAGAAGGCACAGACAGAGGCCCAAGGGGAAAATTGAATAAGAGAAACCAAAAAGAAACTGCTCGACGAAAGACAATTCAGGGTACATTTTTAAAGTGCAGAAAATCCCTCCATGGTTCCAAGTTCTTTTTAAACGACTTTCAGTGTTTGAGAATAGGGAAATGCTATAAGTTGGCCCCGTAAACACGGGGAACATAAATGTCCACTTTTTACAGGCAATGTGGAAAATTTTTTCAAATTTTCCCAATTTAAAAATAAATTTTAAAATGGAAAAAGTTAAAATGTGTTTTGGAATCAAAAAAATTTGCGAGTGAAAAAAAAGGAAAGGCGGAAGGGGGAAAGGGGGGGGGGGGGGGGGACCCCATAATGGAAAAATAGGGGAAACGACAATTAAATAATTCATCAAAGTCCCCCCCCGTAAAGAATTGGAATAATTTTTGTGTGAAACCACTAACAATAGTAAGACTAAAAATTTTGGGGGGGGGTGGCTTCCCCGCGACACCCCTTGAAAAAGTAACGCTCACCATTTTGTACAGTATTTTTTTTGTTGGCCTTCGTAAATTTCTAGCTGTATAAAGGGGGTTAGGAGGTTCCACCTGTGGAAAATGTTAAATTTAAAAAATTTTTTAATGTGTCATCAAGCTATTTTAGAGTTAAAAATTTAAGTTAAAAGACCTACACATTTTTCTTCAAAAACAAAAATTTAACAAAACCCCTAATTTAATTTTATGGGATACGTTTTCTTTAAAAATTTAAATATAATTTGGGGGGGTGCTTGTGTGAGTGTGGTTGAGGAGTCTGGGGACGAAGGGGTCACAGTTTTGCGAATATTGTGACTAAATCCCCTTGCCTCAGAGGTTTAACTAAATTTTGGGGTAATAATTTTCTTAGTTACATCTTACCCAAATTACATTAGTAAAAAATATGAATCTCGGCATGAATTTCTCGCAGGGGACTCAAACGACTACTGCATTGCCCTTTCCCCAATAAATTTAAATTTTAACTGTTAAACACCCAACCTGGGCTATGGGCCAAATCTCACACTCTTTTGACGAACTACACAATTAAAACAAAAAAGGGAGCTAGAACTTCACCATTTTAATTGCCCGTTTTCTGTTTAAGAGGGGATTGGATAAGTGGTTAAAACATGAAAAATTGTAAAAAATTGTGTAGCCCCCAAAAAGACCTAATAGTTTATACGGGTTTTCTATGGTTAAAACCTTTTTTCAGAAAGGAATACGCATATAAGTCCTAAAGAAAATAAGCCTTTTGGGGAAGCAGTTATAGCTACTATATCATGCCAAGGAAAAACAGGGTATACAGAACTGTAAAAACCAGAGGTGGGAAAAAAAATGGTTTTTACCCCTGTAGAGTTTAATCGTTAAAAAGTTGCAAAGTCGAAAGAAAGCCTAACAAGTTTATAGCTATTAATCTTCCACAGAAACCCTTTCTTAGTGACTTGTGTTTGCTTTAACTTTGATATCAGGGGGAGAATTTGAAAAGGTGCATCAAGAGACATCTAACAATCATATTTTTGAAAGTTTTTTTAAACCACAATTGAGCTGAAAAACCCAATAAACATTTCCATTAAAGAAGGAAATTCAAAATTTAAACCCAAAATATCATTGGTGAAAAACCTTGGTGACAAACGGTTACATTACAATAAATTGGGCGTTCATACACACTGACTGCTTCTTCTCTCCGTAACAGCCAAACACCAGCTGGTTCTTTTTAGCAAAAAGGGGGATTTGATGCAATTTTTTAAGTCAAAAAAAAAAATTTGGGATTGTTTTCTTAATGAGTGCTTTCCCCACCTGGCCCGGGGCAGGCTCTCATTGAGGCTGTGGAGGAGCAATTATGAGGGGGAAACCAATACATGAGTAACTATTTTGCTCTCTTGTTTCAACAGTTGTTGCTCTATTTCAGTTTGTTTTTTCTGTAAATATTTTTGGAGAAAAGTATAGGCCAAACACGCCCTTTGTTTGCCAAGGCGTTTTTTTTGCTTGAGGATTGTTTTCCCTTTTTTGGAACTTTATTTATGTTCAATACCCGGTTTTGTTCGTATAACATGTTCTAATATGGTGCCCTCGGGGGGAATTATTTTGTAATTGCATTGGCTTTTTCTTTTCATTCTGTTTTATTAGTTTTTGCTGTATGATGAAGTTATTTTTTCTTATTTCCAGCTGGGTAAAACCACCTACCTATGTTAGGCATATGGGTGACATTAATGTACACCTTGTCCAGCCCAAACACTATAACGCTCTGGCATATTTTTTCGGGTTTCTGCCTGAAAATTGCGTACTGAAACTACTGCACAGCTTCATGAGCTAAAAAGGGTGCAAGGGAACATTATTCATCCAAACGGGTTCTCATGTGGTGTCCTTGGTGGGGGGATCTCGTGTTAGTTTTCCCCTCCCCGTCCGTTTTTTCCGTAAAACGTGAATTACTCCTGAATATTTATCCGCCCGTCGCAGAAGACAATTTTCGTTTACCCTTTATTTTTAATCCCTGCTTTTTGTTACACTTGGTTAAAATTTTATTTTTAAAAGAATGGGCAAAAGTGCATTCGCTAAACATGAATAGACAAAGAAAAAAAAAAAAGAACAAAAATTACGTACCCGGAGAATAATTTTAAAAATAAAATTTTGTGCCCTGGGTTTTCATTTCTGAATCGAGCCTCAACTTTTGAAGCATTGATAATTATGCTAGGTCGGCAGTGGGCACCTCGCTGAGTGGTTAGGGGGAGAAGACTGTGCTAGAGATCTGACCTACTAATTTGCAGGCCCACCCATTTCTCCCGACTGATAAGTCATCATTAAAACTCATACTGTCGGAAGACAGCTTCAGTGTTGTGAGAACTCTTGTGTGTGAGTTGTGACTAGGGATATACCCAGTAAAACACTGGAAATAGTTTTCCTTTTTGGAAAGGCCCTCACAGGCCTCTGCTTCCCCTCTGCCTTTCATTTGACCTCAGCCTTTCGCCTCTATCAACATACAGTGTAGAGGCGAATTTTGCTAGTCCACTGCTACTCGTGCCTCTGAAAATGCGCACAGCTCGTCCCTTTACCAACCTAAGGAATAACGAGGAGTGTGCAGTCCTACGTGAGTTGGTAACCCAGGTGTGCACACACTGAAAATTCGTCTTTCACTCCAAGGCACGTGTGCTAGAAGTTCTGCAAGTTTGGAGTGAGTAACTATTTGTACGAGTATTGCAGTGTTTGGTAACTCTTGAGAAGTCTGCCTCAATCAGTGACCTTAAGCGAGGCATTGCATCACCTGCCTGAGACTTTCGCCCATATTGACTATGTGAAGAGAGGCGAATGTGCATGCTCAGTTACCCCTGCTGTTCTCCTGTATCCCCAACTCTCCGCCTTTAAGCTCAGCCGCTCGCCTCTATCAACGTGCAGTGTAGAGGTGTATTTTGCTGCTCTGCTGGTACTCGAATATCTGAGTTCCGCACAGCTAGTCACCTCTGCCTACCTGAGAAATACGGACGAATCTCCCATCCTGCGTGAGTTGGTGATCCAGACCTGACTGTGCCGCTTGTACAAAATGTGTTATATCTCTAACTGAGGAAGATGTACCTGTTATTCTTCTATGCACTGAGTGTTTTCTGGAGGAATGCTGCAAATTTTGGAACAAAACAAAGTGGTTAAGAACAATTTAACGAGCATTGCAGTACCTGGTAACTCCTTTCGGAGAGGGGCTTTTTAACTAACATGCCAGAGGTTCATCTATAAACATAGTAAGTTTGTGCTGATTTGTTTGTCCACAGAGTGAAAATTTGTCTGTCATTCCAAGACACGTGTGCTAGATATGTTAAGTGCTGGGGTTTGTAGTAATTAACGAGTAGAACAGTGTTGGTAACTCTCGAGACGACTCTGGGCCCAGTGAATACCTTGAAAAGGGCACTGCGACCCACAGACCACTACACCCAAAATTGCCTGTTTCTACGAACTCTTATGTGTGAACTGTGACTAGTGATATACCATTTGAAACACAAACATGTTGATTTGAATGGCTGTAGGCCTCCCTTCACTCCGCCTCGCCTGCCTCCCCTCCTTCCTCGATTTGGAACCAGCCATTCCCCTAATTTACTTATGTCTAGAGGCGGTTTTTGCCAAATCACATAATGCTTGAGTGCCCGTGTCAGTCCTCTGAGCCGCACTCCACTCATCTTACAAGTGTCTCCTGTGTGCCTACCTTCCTGCTACAAGCAAATACCAGGTGGTTGACATGGGCTTAGCAAGCACATTCAAGCAAGCTTGAAAGCAGCATTCCAAGCTAGCCAAACAAGCTAAGGCAGCCTGCAGTTTACAGCTGTCCTAAGGCCCAGCATGTCTATGTAAAAACGTTCTACAGTGCTGCTGGTATACAATTTGTTTCCTGTAGTGGCTTAGTTAAGAACAATTTAACGAGCATTGCAGTACTGACTTTTTAAGTGGGACATGCCAGAGGTTCACCTATAAACATAGTAAGTTTGTGGTGATTGGCTTGTACACATTGAACATTCGTCTGTCATACGTGTGCTAGAATGTTAAGTGCTGCTTTCCCCAACAGTTAATTGTCATTTGTAAGCCTGTATTAAGATTTTAAAAAAGGCTCAGAGTGTACTTCAGGTAGTGACTCCTTACATTTTGATAAATCAGTGTAATACATGCTCTGCTCAGTGTGACTGAACTATTAAATATGGATAACATAATTAATTTGCTTGCCCTAGTGCCCAATGTTGTGTTTTCTAATACATTTTCTCGTTCAGACTGAAATTTTAAACTGCTAAATTCCCAGTAATATTTCAAATTGCAGTGTTCATCTGTGGTGTGAGTTTTGTAACTTATGCTTTGTATTTTTACTGTGAACAAGCTTACTGCTGCATAATGTTCAGTTTCATGAATACTTTCTTACTTGATTTAATTCGGTTACCTTTCAACTGTGTTAACAAGAGTCAGCCGTTAACATCTATGTTCCTTGCCATCGCATTCTAGTGGGTTTTAGCGCCTAGTTAAAATTGAATGTAACAATTTGCAATCATTAATTTCTAATTATAAATATATTAAATAAAACACTGGTACCTCTCCAGAAGCTGGCCTAGTGTGTGACCTTGAGAAGTTGAGAGTGTTTATTAAAGACCAGCGGGTACCACTCTCCCCCATATTTACATCAACACAAGTGTATTCTAATGATAATGTTGCACTTGGGAACACTTGTCATACATAGTAACGCGTGTGTAAGTGAGATTGTTTAGGTACTGGTTCATCTATCTACAGCTGCACACTTATGCTTTTCATACATATATAACAGTAACATTTTGAGTTACCCAGGATGGACCAAGGGAAATCGACCAGAGTGATTTATCTCATTGTCATTGTAAAAATTACCTAGTTACTTTTTTTTTTTTTTTTTTTTTTTTTGCAATATTGTTTACAATGTATGGGTTTGGGGTAAGATTGTCTTCAGCATTTATTGTGATGTCCGCTATATTATTTTCAGTAGATATGTTAGGTGGCAGTAGCCGAACTGACTCAAGTGGAAGTTATCACTGAATTTGAAAACCCCTTTTTAATGTGATATATGTCAAAATTCTAATTTTATGCTCAATATTATCTACTTTCTCTCTCTCTCCCCTCTCTTCTCCTCTCTCCCCTCTCTCTCTCTCTCTCTCTCTCTCTCTCTCTTCATCTTTGTAATTTGTGGGTAAGGTGTAAGACCTCGCCTGTACCATCCATTATATCATTATATGTACCATATTATTAACACACATACAAGAAGTCTCTGAATGTATTTTTAGTAAGGTGTGTATCGTATTAAAGTGGTAGTAAACCTGAGTTAAGTATAATTGGAAGTGTTCATTGAACTTGAACACAATATGTGTCATATGATCTGTTTTAGACTTCTGACTTTAAGTAAATATTTACTCTTTGCAAACGCTTAAGGGAAGATAGGACGCGAGAAATTCTTGTGTTGAGTCTTACACGAGAATATCAACACTGGGCAAACATTGTAGTCTTACAACCAGATAATCATCACGTGGCAAACATGGCAACTGTCAAGAGGAAGCTATTTCAGCAGGTGATGGAAATAATGACACTTTCCAGACCTTTAAAAGTAACACAGAGAAAAAGTGAGAAAGGTCTAGAGCGTCGAGTAGTCAGACTCACTTGACTCGTACACAATGTGAAACTAACTCCTTGGTGCACAGGCGGCTGCAGAAGTCTTTCTTCCAAATAAGATGTGTTAAACGAACTTCCCTGACAACACCCGCAGGCCTTCTACGTGTGCCTGTGTCTAATGGAATCAGTAAAGAAGCATCCTAACTCAATGATCCAATTTAGGAAAAACACACAACAACTTTGTGTTTGGGAAACATAATGATGAACTGATCAATGATCTACTTAGTACACCTTATTGGTAATTAGCTGCTCTACCTCCATCATACACTCACCACTTTTAAAAAAATGGGTCAGTATCATCAACTTTGGATACCCTCTTTACATGGACCCCCCATCCGCATCTGACCTCCGTGAGCCTATCATCAAGCCTAAAAGACTTAAATGGAAAATCCCAATTATATTGCCAGTTGGGTGGGTCCTGTGCCCCTCCCCCACGAATATCTGGGTGCATGGATTACTTTCCTAAAACATCGAAGTGTACCTACCCCCTAAACGTAGGTGTTACAAATCCACACTATGGCCATGTTGCAGTAGACTGTAGAATAACCTACATTCATGTGTGGTAAGTGTGCTGGGAACATTCCACTAGAGAATGCATCAGTAGGCTTGACAGCCAAAAATTTAAAGCATTAACTGTATAGAAGTTTGGTGTTACAGTATTTCCCAACTAGTACGCCGTCAGAACCCAAACAACCTTTCGATGTAAACTTTATAATAACAGTCATTAAATGGTAACTGAGGATGAGGCCATCCAGTCTACCACATCCAGATCTTAGACCAGAAACCTCTCAAAGTGTGCAAGAACCCCCCACCACACTGCAAAGGATTCCTGGTGATGACCAGAATGGCCATCACACACACCTAGCTGTGTGAGGAGCAGTCAACCCTGCTAGCACATGGTGGAACTACTGTCTGCAACTAATACCTAAGGCTTACACCTGAACATGGGGATGATTTGTCATTTTTCCCAATACACACAACTACAACCAGTCAGACGGACACCACAATGTAACCTCCCTGGAAAATTGGAGATGATCAGATGCACAGGACCTACCTGCAATGAATGATGAAACAGAAGAACACTAATGTAACCATGGGTACCTGTTAATTGTTATAGTTTTAAAGAAAGCACTAACTCAGAAGTGCCCATCCGCCGGAGAGGCATAGGATTCGCCTGACCTTCCTCATAGTAAACAAATTTCCAGAAATAATTAAGCCTTGAACAGATCCTGGACAATTTAAATAAATATTATGAAAATCAGGATGATGCTTCGTTGCGCATGTTGATGACGTCAAAATTCAGCAATCTCCATTCCAGCTCCACAATGTTAAGAAAGAAGCCAATGACTCTTGCCTTCAAGACTTTGTTGCCTTTTAAACTTGCTGCCAAGATGCCGAAAAAATGCTTAAAAAAAAAGGTTCTGAAGATAAAGACGTACAACTAAGCTATTTGCTCTTAAGTGTCTGCCATCACTGCAGACAAAGCATAATAGTTTTACCATCTTACATGAGCAAGAGATAGTAATAACTCCCACAATGGATACATTACAAATCTTTTCATGGAAACATTGCATTCCAACAGGGGAGCGGTTGCATGACTTACATCATATAGTGCACCAAGGAATATTGATGTCATCTGTTGCAGGAAATGTAGACTGAAAGATGGAGCACCTCCACCAAACTTGCTGGTATATGCAGGCTTATAACCTATGGTCAACCAACTGTTGGTGAATGTATGTTTAGAAAGAACTTGCCACATCACTCCTTCCTTGCAGAGTCAGTTAAACACTGCAGTATCATGGGTGTCAAAGTAATAATTGCAGGCGATTTTTTTCCATAAACTTTTAATCTCTAGCCCCAGCGAACGCAGCTTCGACCTGATGCTTAAACCAGATCGCATCAATAGTGAACCTACAATCATTCTTGGAGATTTTAAATATGCCATACATAAGAATTAATGGTGGTTCTATAACAAACACCAAATGTAACTAAACTATGAAATAGCTAAATGAGCATGATAATGTTTCGAATTGTTGGCACTACGAGCCTACTCACATATATGGTGGCATACTAGATCTTGCCTTGGATATAATACATCATATACGATGCATGACACTGTCTATTTGATGATCTTCAATCTGATCACTATCCCCAAGACTAACCACTGTCAATCATGTCACATCTCCAGCAATCAATGGAGCTAAATACAGAAGGATGAAACTGTAACATCAAACCAGAACACACAGAGTCAACTTTATTAACCACTTGTATCCAATGGTATAAGAATTACGAGCCCATTGGTCACAAAAAAATTTATGATTATTTATTTACCAACTATTGAGAGTGTTCTCACAGATCAAGTGGGCAGAAAATAGGAAAACAAAGACCCTCCACTAAAAATACAATAAAAACAATGTAAATACTAAAATGATCCACACACTCATCAACCATGCATGCTATAAGGATTTTGTAAGCAAACCGTGTAATGTATAACCCCAGACCTGCTCAGAACTTTCCACGCTGCACTAAAACAATTCAAGGAATAGAAAGCAAAACTTAGGCAACCCGAATGGTAACAGTTTGTTAGTGGATTAAAATAGGTCCACACCCTTTAAGTTTGGCTTGGAAAGGTATATAAAAATAACCAGGAAAAAGACTGGCAATGTTGCTCATCCTTTCCTCTTGAAAAGCAAATGACCTCATAAAAGACTGCCCAAACATCCCAGGCATGAAAACCTTACTATTATATTAGGAAAAATTTAGAGAGTAACATCTGAAGAAATGATGAAACTGAATTAATTTTATGATCCAAAAATTATGAGAGTTGATTTGCCTTCTTTACCGAGTAGAATTAGATAATGCATTAACCAAAGGGCGATCAACTGCTGCCCTGTGAAAGGATGGTATAACCAATATATTCTCAGAACTCTAAGGCACGTGGCCTGATTAGCCCTTTGTTGGCAATGTATACTCTCAGTTACACTGAGGGCGTTCATCCTACTACCTATTCCGGACCAATAGACCTCAGTAGATCCATCCTAAGCCCCAACAAAGCCTGATACATTTAGGCCGATTCTCCTTAACTAGTTGTCTTTGTAAAACTTTTTGAAAGATACTTAACAACTTACTACAAAATCAAGACACCAACTTTCCCCCGACCTCTATGGGTTCCTGAAGGTAAAAGTGTGGCAGAAACTGTATTTCCACCTTTCTCACTGCAACCACACCCAACTAGTTTACCACTTTTCTTGATCTAAAATATGAATTGATATTGCGAACAGAACCGTAATACTACGAACTAGCCAAAATGAATATTGGTGGAAGCTTATACTCTGCAGGATAATAGGATACCTGCGAAATAGAGTAATCCTCTGTCCTTTACCAAGCTTCAAAGTGATTTCCTAAAGAAATGTCTTTAGGTACACCGCAGGGAGGAGGTTCTTAGTCCCATGCTATTTAATATTCTGAATTAATGCCTCCTAAATGCTCTAACCTGCTTCACCTAAACATATAGCTATAACTAAGCTTATGAAATCATATCCATACAGCAGGCATAAGAACGATGAATACCATTGCTTAATGAAGTTCAAGCAATTTGTAATCGACTAGGCCTCATAATATCTTCCTCTAAAGCAAAGAACCATACCCCCTGCCCGGGATTGAACCCGCAGGTCATAGAGTCACAAAACTCCAGCCCGTCCCGCGGTTAGCTGGGCTGGAGTTTTGAGACCTATGACCGCGGTTCAATCCCGGCCGGGGTATTGTTTTGTTAGCAAATCGTGTCATTCGATTCTTGAAAATACAAAGATATTAATCAAGCAACGACATCCCCACCACTATTTGCAGGGTGAAATCTTAGCTACGTTTAAAACTTACAGATATCTTGGTGTAGATGTACCCTTAACAAATCCACTATACCACAAACTAAACAAGACATGCAAAGCTAGGCTAGAATGCTCTCAAAACTGGTTTGCTGGCTACAACCCCAACTATGGGCGCTAATGTGAGAATCGTGAGAATGATGTACATAGCCTATGTTAGGTCCTTAATTGATTATGCTGCTCCATGTTGATATTAGCTAAAAAAGTTCTCTCCGACCCTTGGAGTTAATGCAAAATGAAGCTTCAGATAGATTATTCTTGGCTGTCCCAGACTAAAAAGTTCTTAACATAGAGGACGAGCTTGGTATTTCTAGTATCAGTGATAGGATTGTTAAGATTAACACTGTACTCGGTATTAGAATGTTGAGAACCGAACCAGGACACTCACAATGAATCTTACCAAGGTGTCTAGAGCAAATACAACACAGATCAAAATTTAATTGAAAACGTGCAATTGCATTACGCTTATTTATAACCTGCATGAACTGTATCACTGTAGCAACAAGAGCCTTTCACCCCTCCATGGAAGATGTGATCATTTTTAATACACATACCTGCAAGTCCCTCCCAAGAAGCTCATAGCTAGTAATCCCTACCTTCAGTCTCTTGTTAGAGCAACTGCTCAAGAAGAAATTTCTCACCTAGCTGGTAGTTAATAAGTTATCACAAATTATATACACGATTGGAACAAACAGGAGTCTTCTTGGCAGGGCTGTATCTGCTCGTTGTTGCCACCTCCCTAGTTAAGAACGAAAATAAATTTGTATGAGTTAGGCATAAGAATTAACAACTGGGCGTCTACACTGCAAACTGAATTGTCCTGCAATCCTAATGGCGACAAGCTAACCTATGACACTGAGCTGACTCTATCATCATTACTGATTCTATGTCCATCATTGAAGGCTCTTGGCTCATATTATGACTCCACAACCAGCTCTGTGGAGAAGCCAGGTATAGATCTCAAAAATTAGGGACAAAGGAATAAATAACAATTGCTATGGACCCCCATCACACATTGGAATACTCCTTCATGATAAAGTTGATATGTTAGCCCAAGAATAGTACCCAGAAGGAGAATGAAGAATATAACTTTGGGGGTATATAACTGTGTCAGGATTAGGAATAATTATTGGAGAGACGTAAATAATGAAAATGATTGTTATAGAATGGCAGTTAGAAGCCTGAGTAGATCTATAACCCACTAATGATCACACATGAACGCAATAATTATGTTTATGGAGCAACGTGCAATGGTGAAACAGACTGGACCTGATGTTGTAGTGGCCAGGCTTAGGCTTGGTTACAAGTACTTCTGGCAGTTTGGAGAACACCAACAGATGATGATACAAAACTAAATGTAAATTATTTGATCAGTCATAAAGGTCACTCTCTGAAAACTATGTGCTATTAAATTGACCACTTATTGAGAATACAGAACAGACAGTATATAACCTATGTGACATGTCAAGAAATCTTATTAATGAAAATAAGAATAACCAGATATACTAAGCAAATTTCCTAAATTTGGCTGGTAACAGTAAGTGAAATATAGATATGTAGATATAAAATCCATATGTATTCCTGTTAACCCATTGGGCCTATTTTCTAGGCCCTTTGTGAGTATCATATGCTATTGCGCCTACCGTCCACAGGATGAATTGGGTGCACAATAAACTAGCCACTTCGGTGCAAAAATCAAATCTTGGGCAAAAAAAAAGTGGCCAGTCAAACCAAGGCGCTGCATTTGTTCACCATGGCTTTTTATTTTTTTTTTTTACACAGGTATTGACAAGGTTAAGGATCCCTAGCTTATTGAAAGCTATTTACAGTTAAGATGCCCTAACTTATTGGCAGGCTAAGAGCTGTACGCTACATTAGGCCATTTGAAAGCATTTTATTGTTATGAACATACAATTAGGGAACAGGATGAAGTGGAGCATCTGAGGGCCAGCATTTTCATTTCATCAACATACTTTTTATCTCGTTGACATCAATATGCAGTTTGAATATGGTTTCCATACTCGAGCATCCTGGGTATATAGGATCCAGATGGAGTGTTGTTCAGGAGAAAGGTACAGCCAGAGTGAGGTTGCTTGCTTTCTTCCTGCCCGTCGTGTGGCAATAAAAAGCTTGTTCACGCTGTCCTCGAAGTGGATCCAAGTGTTGGTACTTGATAAATTGGCACTTGTACTAACATTAAGTCCACCCACATCCCTCCTATGTTGAAGGCTCTGCTGAAATGACAGATCTACCAGGATGGGTCCAGTCGAGAGATGAACGGTCTAGCTCTGTTCTCTCACTCTGTCAATCAGTCGCATATGAGAAGTGGGGGGGGGCAGGCAAACCAAGAAAGTGGAGTATACCCATGGTGTGAGCGTACTTGTGCCTTGGTTCGTACAGAATCTTGCAACCCTACTGTCAAGCAGATGCGATATACGGCAAGTGCTGAAAGCTTCCTGGCTGCCTTGTTTTGCAAGATTAACAACATGGTTCTTCATGATTAGTTTTGGTGACAAAATTTCACCCCAAGGATATCAACTTGCATCTTTCTCCAAGTGCCAACACCCTCCCATTCAATCTTACTACTTCACCAAGCATTACCATCATGGTGCCTATAGACGATCATCATTTGCATTTTCCCAGGTGCAAAATGTTAATTGCCATCTATTTCCCCAAGCTGATAATAGCTCTCAGCTGGTGATTGATGTAGCTAGAGCAGCTGCTGGCATTTCTCTCTTGGATAAGTGAATGTCAGTGTACTTCGTCTGCATAATCATGTGATTCTGGGATGAATGAAGGAAGGTCGTTGAGTAGACATTCCATAACAAATGGTCCCATCACGCTTCCTTGTGGAACACTTTTCCCAATAAGATGTCTTGGTGATACCGTTCCATTGAGAAACTACACTTAGAGACTACCATGCAGGTAATCACAGAGAGACATCGTAGGCCTGCACTTCCCATTTCTTGAAGTTTTGCTAAGATGCCCTGGTTGCCACACCCGGTCGAAAGCGACAGCAAATGATCCAGTGCTATCACCGCAGCTTGACTTAGGATTCATCCAGTGACTGGTTGCCACATAGTGAGAGGTTTAAACAAACAGATCAGCAGCAGAGTAACCTTTTCCTGAAGCCATATTGACTATCCAAAGTAGAGAGTGGTAGTCATTTGTCTTGTGATTATTGTCTCCAAGATCTTACCAGTGAACAATAAAATGATAAAAAATACCGGACAAAAGTTGTTAGGTAAGACACATATGCAACAGTTGGGTAACTTATTTTCGAAACGTTTTCTCCTACACAGTAGGCTCTTCATTCGAGTACAGCAAAGTTGAAAGGGCAGAAGGAGACTAGAGACGATGTAATCAGTCCAATTCTCCCTTGAAGTTTTGAGGTGGTCAGTCCCTCAGTCCTGGATAAAAAGTATTGTCCATAGTCTGGAATAATATTGAGTTGAAGTGATAGGATGGACCCTTATATAGCGCCATGAGGTGGAGACGTAGGTCACCAGGAGAGGTAAGAATGAAGACGTTTAGAAGAGGTCAGGTCCCTCTCAAAATCCAGCCATTCACACTAAGTAGAGGTTGTTGAAGTTGATTCCACGTCTGTACCAAGAAACCCTTGTGTCATTGGTCTGACAAGAGTGAACAATAAAATGGGTAAAAGAATACCGACAGGTTGTTAAGTAAAGACACATTTGCAACAGTTGGGTATCTACTAGTGAGAATGGCTGGACTGACCAGGGACCACCAGGTTTTGGGAGGCCTACCCAACCTGATGCTAGCTTTTCCTTTTAGTGTCCACCTCCCATTTAGCAATGGCCCACTTTTGAACGTCACCCATATGCCTACAGTCTTGCCTGTGCAATTTCCGTTATAGGTGGTAGGATGTCTCTTACACCTTCTAGCCTGTGCTTAGTGCATATTAATGTACCCCGGGCAAATATAGATGAGTGTTAAGACTGGATACAACGTCGATCTGGGTAATCGTGAAAACCTTTTAAAGATCAAGTTAAAAAACCTTAACCAAGTGGTGGAAGACACCTGGAGTCTAAAATATTAGTTTCTCGGTGTACTTAATTGTGTTAGACAACTTTAATCTCACAAGGGAATACCACGAACTATTCAAAGTGACCATGGTACTAATTTACTGCCAAATTTTTCAAGAGATTTTAAGTAACTTGGACACTATGCAGTCCTTCTCAGCAGCTTATCCTCAGTCACAAAAGGCACCGTGAAGATTCCATCAAACTTTTAAAATAATTAAAGCAAACTTATTTAAACCCGCATTTTCTCACTTGAACCCAGAAGAGTTCTTCCCTTTTATTTCTTCATTGGAAACCTTGCAGGAGGTCTTCTGGGTACAGAAATTTCCAGCTGATATTGGCCATAATGTAAGAGGGTCTCAGAAAGTGTTTTTCCAAAAGGTCTGGCTGGAGATGATGACTACGAATAATTCTCCATAGAATTCCAAGGCCATCTAATCTTGTACATCAATTAGCTAAGGACAAGCTTAAGGAAGCTCAAGGCAACATAAAATAGAGATATGACAAGGCAACTAAATTTTATCAACCAACCTCTGCAACTTCGGAATCTCTCAAAAGTACAGTGTCATTAGCAAAGAGAAACCGTGACAATTCCCACTGTGTGTTAAATTCTTTATCTTTTTACCCCACACCTCTTACCAACACCCGAGCATTCACTTCTCTTACAACTCCTTCTATAAATATATTGAACAACCACGGTGACATCACACATCCCTGTCTAAGGCCAACTTTCACTGGGAAATAATCACACTCTCGCCTACATCTCACTATCCTCGTAAAGACTCTTCACTGATTTCAATAACCTACCTCCTATTCCATACATTTTCAACATCTGCCACATTGCCCCCTATCCACCCTGTCATACGCCTTTTCCAAATCCATAAATGCCACAAAAACCTCTTTAGCCTTATCTAAATACTATTCACCTGCATGTTTCACTTTAAAAACTTGGTCTACACACCCCCTACCTTTCCTAAAGCCTTGTTCATCTGTATCCTGCTCTCCGTCTTACTCTTAATTCTTTCAATAATAACCCAACCATATACTTTACCAGGTACACTCAACAGACTTATTCCTCTATAAATTTTACACTCTTTTGCCGTCTTTGCCTTTATACAAAGGAACTATGCATGCTCTCTGCCAATCCCCACGAACCTTACCCTCTTCCATACATCCATTAAATAAAAACACTAACCATTCCAGAACTATATCCCCACCTTTTTTAAAACATTTCTATCTTTATCCCATTCATCCCAACTGTTTTACCCCCCTTCATTCTACCCACTACCTCACGAACTTCCCCCACACTCACAACTGGCTCTTCCTCACTCCTACAAGATGTTATTCCTCCTTGCCCTATACACGAAATCACAGCTTCACTATCTTCATCATTTAACAATTCCTCAAAATATTCCTTTCATCTTCCCGATACCTCTAACTCTCCGTTTTAAAAACTCTCCTCTCCTATTTTTTCACTGTCAAATCCATTCGTTCCCTATGCTTTCTCAACTTATTAATTTCACTCCAAAACTTTTTATTTTCAACAAATTTTGTTAATAACATCTCACCCACTATCTCAACTGCTCTATTTTTACATTGTTTCACCACTCTTTTAACCTCTCTTTTTCTCTCCATATTCTCCTCCCTCCTTGGATCACTTCTACTTTTTAAAAACCTTCATGCTATATCTTACTACTCCTCCTTAATTCTCTAATTCCACCTTCGCTTCTATCCTCCATCCGCTCCTCTTTCT
Source organism: Cherax quadricarinatus (assembly GCF_026875155.1). NCBI lineage: Eukaryota > Metazoa > Arthropoda > Malacostraca > Decapoda > Parastacidae > Cherax > Cherax quadricarinatus. The sequence goes on from NC_069497.1 coordinate 17,202,017, forward strand.
GTAACACAAACTTCTGCTGAACACTCTAACACTATATTTTTTTTTTTTTTTTTTTTTTAGCTTAAACTAACTTCATACACTTCTAACACCATTGTCTATACTCTCACTAGCCATCTGTCCTCCAACAGTTTATTTATATCTTACCTAATTGCCTCCTCTTTAGTTTATAAACCTTCACCTATCTCTTACTGCTGCTTGCATTTTCCTTGTATCGCATCTACACTTTTATTCTCACTGTATTCCCATCTACATTTTACTCTCACTGTAGCTTCAACTAAAAAGAATGATATGATATATCTGGTGCCCCTCTATAAAATGTACACCATGAAGTCTTCCCAACAGTCTTTCATCTACCCAATACGTAGTCCAACACACTACTGTCATTATGCCCTATATCATATCTTGTATTACTTATTGATCATCTTTCCTTTCTCAATATGTGTTAACTTATAACCAGACCCCTTTCTATTACAAAGTTCAATCAAAATGATCCCAATTATCATTTACTCCTCGGCACCCAAACTTACCTACCACACCTCGTCTAACGTTGATCCTACTTTAGCATTTAGGTCCCCTACTGCTACGCAGAAATGTGGGGGGGGGATATAAGCCTGGGGGCTTGAGCCTTGTCTAAGGGCAAGATAAAAGTTACACACTCTCAAGCTAATACAGGCCATCCAGGGCCTATCCCTGTCAAAATAGAAAGCCGGCTAAACAGTATGTGTGACTTCAATGGGTTGGCAAACAGAGGTTAAGCAAAAATTCCCAGTTAGGAAAATTATTTCTATTTATTCAACATAACACTAAAATATACACTCTAGAAATCACCTTAATCCTAAACACCCAAATGAAGGTACACAAAGAAACAGCTGGCTGGAGGTCCAGCCACCATAACCACTAGGCCTAGTCAGCACAGGCCGCTCTACTCCATTCCCAACTCATTTCTTATTTCCTCACTCATTCCCACCCCCAGCACCCCCTGACCATGCCAGAGCCCAGGTGGGCATCAGGTAAGCATAGAAGAGCCCTATGGCTTGGTTAGCTAAACAAAAGGTACACAACTACCAAAATTAGCTTAAATAAACACGATCTCCGAGCCAGCCTCATGCCATGCTGACTCCACGTGACTGCCCAAGCCACGCTTACTCCGCGTACCCAAACACTTAGAAATTAAATCCCTAGCAAGGAATTTCTTTAAATTTCGTTAGAGTACTTACAGTACCCCCAAATGACATTATGAGAATTATAAAATTATTCTTTACATTAATAACATTCTACTATTTGGCACACGTCTCACTATATGTACATTACGGTGTCATGCAGAACCCTGCATACACCCCCACATTTACCCTTTCACTTGGTCAAGAGTTCCTACACAGTCACTTAACATCTCCGAAATCTCTCTCTCTTCCTCTACACTCCTCTCTTCTTCAGGTGCATACACACATATTATGATCCACTTTTCGCATCTGACCCTTATTTTAATCCACATAATCTTTGAATTTATACATTTATATTCTGTCTTCTCTCTCCATAACTGATCCTTCAACATTATTGCTATCCCTTCCTCAGCTCTAACTCTCTTAGATATTCCTGACTTAATTCCATTTACATCTCCTCACTGAAACTCCCCTAACCCCTTCAGGTTTGTCTCGCTTAGATCTATGACATCCAACTTCTTTTCATTCATAACATTAGCAATCATCTCTTTTTTTATCATCCATTCTACATCCACGCACATTCAAGCATCCCAGTTTTATAAAGTTTTTCTTTTTCCTGTTTTTATTAATTTATTCAAGAGAAGGGGTTACTAGCCCATTGCTCCCGGCATTTTAGTCGCCTCTTACGACCAGCATTGCTTACAGAGGAAGAATTCTGTTCCACTTCCCCATGGAGATAAGAGGAAGTAAACAATAACAAGAACTAGTAAGAAAATAGAAGAAAACCCAGAGAGATGTGTGTATATATGCTTGTACAGGCATGTGTAGTGTTACCTAAGTGTAAGTACAAATAGCAAGACATATCTCATTGCATGTTAATGAGACAGAAGAAAGACACCATCAGTCCTACCAATATGCAAAACAGCTACAGGCTTCTGTTTCACACTCACATGGTAGGACGGTAGTACCTCCCTGGGTGGGTGCTGTCTAGCAACCTACTAAACTATCCTCGTCATTTTAGAGACAGCAGGAGCCGTGCATACATCTTTAACTGCCTAGAAGAGACACAGGCGAAATAAGATGCATAGGACTCCTCCTATCAACTCTGTTGCTAAATTCATCTCCAGAATTGTCTCCAACACTGAATTCCAAGTATCTACCACTGCCGCCTCTACAATAAAGGACATCACCAGTAAGGGACTCCAACTCAAAACCACGGTAGGGATGTACACGCTCTTCTGCAACGATAGTAACCAAATATACATGGGAGAAACATCAAGGGACCTTCACTTATGCATTTCTGAACATCAGTTTACCAACAGAATGGGCTAGCTAAATAACACCTGTATTTCGTACAAACTCCCCCAACCACTTGATCAATTTCAATAGTGAACGACTCGTTATCAAAGAAGTTTCTACAAAACGCTGGTTTATAGGATCATCACTAATCAGTAAATCAAACAACTTCAACCAGAACGAAAGTTTCTACAATATAACCGAACTTCCTGCCAGGAAGAGTTTAGATCGGAATTATATATACCAACAGAACGTAGCACTGCAGAAGAACTACTGGTGCATCAACTCTTCTTCATTGATTAGATCAGAGAAGTTTCTTTCCCAGAAATGAACTGTGTGGGGAGCAGTGAAGTACCCTCGCAGTGTATAAGAAAAGCAAAAAGGGATTATGAGGCTAAGGGGAGATTGAGGGTTCCCGCGCGCGGAGCAAAAAAAAATTCGAAAATATATGAAAACTGAGTTATTGTTACCAAAAAATAGCTGAACTTTCTGGCTACACGCTGGTATAATTATTATCCTTGTACGATGTTTCTAAAAGGAATTACAGCCATTTATAACAGGCATGGTGACAGCGCTGACGCAACATATTGCGTAAGAAGCGCTGACTCAGCTTTGTTGACGTTTTTGTTACGTTTTTCCCCGTGTTATTTTTATCGTTTTCGTATATCTTTGTGTAAAATATAATACAAATTCACCATCCGAGATCATTCCCGAGTGGGCGGAGCTACTATGGTCGCGGTACCAATCGGGAACCCCTGGGAATAGTGCACAAAATGGGCGACACCTCCAGCCAACAAAATATTCCATACCCACGCTAATATCAATTATAAGGCTTATTTATCTATCATAATTGATCTATTATGATATAATGCAATATAATAATAGCATATAAACATAAAAAGTACACCTCAAAAAAAAATATATAGCATAATATGACGCCCCAAGGAATAAATTTCTATCGATATTTCCCCTGAAGGTGAAGAGAGGGTCCGACCTCTCTCATCAGTGATGAGAGAAAACGTATTTACAATGGTTAACTGTAATAAACACTCTTAGGTCACGCAAAAAGTGTAAAATAAAGCGAATTTTTCGGGGAAAATTTTTTTTCCCGGACAGCGGGGGTGCCGCGCTCTGCGGCCTATATCTCGAAAGTAACTTATTTACCTATTTAGGGGAACAGCACCTTTATTTATGATTGAATTGACTTGATTTCTCACAACAAACATGGGAGAATGATTGTTTTACGGGGTAGCGATTCTGTTTCCGAACTATCCAAAATATTTTTAGATTTATGTGGACAACAAGGCCGACATCTTCCAATATATCAAAAAAGTTATGAAACTTTATTTTTTTTAGCAAGAAGATAAGGTTTATTTTAGAATTGAAATCGATAAGTGATGGAATTAGAGTTGTTCTAGCAGCAGCAAGTGTCAAAACCACTTGTCCAAGTACCACTGAGAAATTGTGCCCTGCCAAATGCAATTTTTCGTAAATTTTGCATATTTCATTTCCTTTTTGGCCGATATGATTGAAACTTCAGCACAGCATACTCGATATAACCTAATAGTACACCAAAAATGAACGTAATCGGTACATAAAAAAAATGTCGTTAAAATTCTGACCGCATCCGCCCTAAGGTCGCAAGGGATTCGAAGACTAACCCAAAAGGGTTCTTTCAGGTATACAGAAGTAAGGTTAGGGACAAGATAGGCCCACTTAAGAGTAACTCTGGTCAGATCACTTACAGTGATAAGGATATGTGTGAAATTTTCAATACCTACTTCCTCTCAGTTTTTACCCAGGAAAATACTAGCGAAATTCCTGAAATAATAGATTATGTAGAACAGGACAATAATAAACTATGCACGATTGCGGTAACTAGTGACATGGTCCTCAGACAAATTGAGAAATTAAAACCTAACAAATCCCCAGGCCCTGATGAATTGTTTGCAAGGGTTTTAAAGGAATGTAAAGAGGAACTTAGCATACTTATGGCTAATCCTTTCAATATATCACTACTAACTGGCATAGTGCCTGAAAAGTGGAAAATGGCAAATGTTATACCTATTTACAAGGCAGGTGACAGGTCCTTACCTTCGAACCATAGACCAATAAGCCTTACCTCCATAGTGGGAAAATTTATGGAATCAATAATTGCCGAAGCAATTCGTAGCCATCTTGATAGGCATAAATTGATTAATGAATCTCAACACGGTTTTACTAAGGGGCGTTCCTGTCTTACGAATTTACTAACTTTTTTTGCTAAGGTGTTTGAGGAGGTAGATCATGCTAATGAATATGATATTGTGTATATTGACTTCAGTAAGGCTTTTGATAGAGTTCCACATCAGAGGCTATTGAGGAAACTTAAGGCACACTGAATAGGGTAGAGGCATGGCTGACAAATAGACAGCAGAGAGTTTACGTAAATGGGGAGAAATCAGAATGGGGGCACGTCACAAGCGGTGTTCTGCAGGGGCCAGTGTTGGGCCCATTGTTGTTCACAATTTACATAAACGACATAGATGAGGGAATAAATAGCGACATAAGCAAATTTGCTGATGACACCAAAATAGGCCGTCCAGTTCATTCTAATGAGGACACTAGAGCACTCCAGGATGATTTGAATAGACTGATGCAATGGTCGGAGAAGTGGCAGATGCAGTTTAATATAGACAAATGCAAAGTTCTAAATGTTGGACAGTTAAATAACCATGCGACATATAAACTAAATAATGTAGATCTTAATACTACTGATTGCGAAAAGGATTTAGGAGTTCTGGTTAGCAGTAATCAAAAACCAAGACAGCAATGCATTAGTGTTTGCAATAAAGCTAACGGAATTCTTGGTTTCATATCTAGAAGTATAATTAATAGAAGTCCTCAGGTTATTCTTCAACTCTATATATCCTTGGTTAGGCCTCATTTAGATTATGCTGCACAGTTCTGGTCACTGTATTACAGAATGGATATAAATGCTCTGGAAAACGTACAGAGGAGGATGACAAAGTTAATCCCATGTATCCGAAATCTTCCCTATGAGGATAGACTGATGGCCCTGAATCAGTCTATGGTCATAGGGAATCTCTCGAAAGGCGTAGAATTAGAGGGGGTATGATCAAGGTGTATAAATGGAAAACAGGAATAAATAAAGAGGATGTAAATAGCGTGTTGAAAATTTCCAGCCAAGACAGGACTCGCAACAATGGTTTCAAGTTGGAAAAATTTAGATTCAGGAAGGATATAGGAAAGCACTGTTGCAAGTGTATGGTGTAGGAGGTAGGTTACTGAAAGCAGTGAAGAGTTTTATACGAGTAGAGTGAGCTCTAAGTTAGAGTATGTAGAAAGAGGGAAATTTTTTCCCAGTAAAAGTAGGCCTTAGACAAGGATGTGTGATGTCACCGTGGTTGTTTAATATATTTATAGATGGGGTTGTAGAAGAAGTAAATGCGAGGGTCTTGCAAGAGGCGTGGAGTTAAAAGATAAAGAATCACACACAAAGTGGGAGTTGTCACAGCTGCTCTTTGCTGATGACACTGTGCTCTTGGGAGATTCTGAAGAGAAGTTGCAGAGAATTGGTGGATGAATTTGGTAGGGTGTGCAAAAGAAGAAAAAGGTGAATACAGGAAAGAGTAAGGTTATGAGGATAACAAAAGATTAGGTGATGAAAGATTGAATATCAGATTGGAGGGAGAGAGTATGGAGGAGGTGAACGTATTCAGATATTTGGGAGTGGACGTGTCAGCGGATGGGTCTATGAAAGATGAGGTGAATCATAGAATTGATGAGGGAAAAAAGTGGAGTGGTGCACTTAGGAGTCTGTGGAGACAAAGAACTTTGTCCTTGGAGGCAAAGAGGGGAATGTATGAGAGTATAGTTTTACCAACGCTCTTATATGGGTGGTGAAGCATGGGTGATGAATGTTGCAGCGAGGAGAAGGCTGGAGGCAGTGGAGATGTCATGTCTGAGGGCAATGTGTGGTTGTGAATATAATGCAGAGAATTCGTAGTTTGGAAGTTAGGAGGAGGTTCGGTATTACCAAAAACTGTTGTCCACAGGGCTGAGGAAGGGTTGTTGAGGTGGTTCGGACATGTAGAGAGAATGGAGCGAAAACAGAATGACTTCAAGAGTGTATCAGTCTGTAGTGGAAGGAAGGCGGGGTAGGGGTTCGGCCTAGGAAAGGTTGGAGGGAGGGGTATAGGAGGTTTTGTGTGCGAGGGGCTTGGACTTCCAGCAGGCATGCGTGAGCGTGTTTGATAGAGTGAATGGAGACAAATGGTTTTTAATACTTGACGTGCTGTTGGAGTGTGAGCAAAGTAACATTTATGAAGGGATTCAGGGAAACCGGCAGGCCGGACTTGAGTCCTGGAGATGGGAAGTACAGTGCCTGCACTCTGAAGGAGGGGTGTTAATGTTGCAGTTTAAAAACTGTAGTGTAAAGCACCTTCTGGCAAGACAGTGATGGAGTGAATGATGGTGAAAGTTTTTCTTTTTCGGGCCACCCTGCCTTGGTGGGAATCGGCCAGTGTGATAATAAAAAAAAAAAAAAAAATAATCTCCGAAAACAATTATGTTGACTCAGAATTCACAAAATATTCACTGAATACTTCTTAGGATCCATAATCTTCTCTCATCAACACTTATCTCCACTATATGAATTAATACAAATATTGCTATAAATAATACCCGCAAAAAATAACAAGCCTCCGGGGATAAAGTTGACCATCATGGTGGCTCCATCTATTGGCAAAGAAAATATCAACAGACGATTATGCAATCTGACAAATTCGCCTCTTTGTTTATGTCTGGTATACTGCTGTTTTATTCACTTATATGTTGCTGTACTGTTCATATGCAACCTTAGCAACAACAACTGTCTTTTTCAACAATTCATTTCTTTTTATGTTAAATTTTTGCTAAGCTGTGTTCATCCAAACATTCACTTCCCTTTTTAATCTGTCTGTCTGTTATTTATTACAAAAATTTAGTGTTTGCCATCAGTGTGTGACTCACAGTTGTGTCATATACATTGTCTGCCATCAGTGTGTGATCACAGTTGTGTCATTACATTGTCTGCCATCAGTGTGTGACTCACAGTTGTGTCATATACATTGTTTGCCATCAGTGTGTGACTCACAGTTGTGTCATATACATTGTCTGCCATCAGTGTGTGACTCACAGTTGTGTCATATACATTGTTTGCCATCAGTGTGTGACTCACAGTTGTGTCATATACATTGTCTGCCATCAGTGTGTGACTCACAGTTGTGTCATATACATTGTTTGCCATCAGTGTGTGACTCACAGTTGTGTCATATACATTGTCTGCCATCAGTGTGTGACTCACAGTTGTGTCATATACATTGTCTGCCATCAGTGTGTGACTCACAGTTGTGTCATATACATTGTCTGCCATCAGTGTGTGACTCACAGTTGTGTCATATACATTGTCTGCCATCAGTGTGTGACTCACAGTTGTGTCATATACATTGTCTGCCATCAGTGTGTGACTCACAGTTGTGTCATATACATTGTTTGCCATCAGTGTGTGACTCACAGTTGTGTCATATACATTGTCTGCCATCAGTGTGTGACTCACAGTTGTGTCATATACATTGTCTGCCATCAGTGTGTGACTCACAGTTGTGTCATATACATTGTCTGCCATCAGTGTGTGACTCACAGTTGTGTCATATACATTGTTTGCCATCAGTGTGTGACTCACAGTTGTGTCATATACATTGTCTGCCATCAGTGTGTGACTCACAGTTTGTCATATACATTGTTTGCCATCAGTGTGTGACTCACAGTTGTGTCATATACATTGTTTGCCATCAGTGTGTGACTCACAGTTGTGTCATATACATTGTTTGCCATCAGTGTGTGACTCACAGTTGTGTCATATACATTGTCTGCGATACTGTCAAGTGTACTTAAAAAATAGTTTATAATTCTATATAATACTGAGTTCTGGTGTTTTTGAACAATATTATAAGTAAAAGATGACATGAAAGTTACACTTGTTAATAACTATCACAATGATGATGTTTGAGTTATTCTTGTCTCTTTATAAACAAAAATATATAGAAGCATCCCGTTTCATTTCAGTTTTTTTGTAAATAACTTATACAATAATATCAAATTCAGAATACAATCATGTAGGCAGGCATAAGAATTATGTAGGTAGGAATAAATATGTGAAAAACATAAATGTAGCTCATAATAAAATAAAATAAATAAAAATACATTTGGTTATTATACTCAAGTTTTATTAAATTAATTTTATAAAAAATATTTTGAATAACACTATCAGTAAAAACTCTAGTGTTTGCTCTTTTTCCTTAGCTTATAGTATTTATTGTATTTAATTAGCATTTCGTAATTATCTATATTATATTAATTATATTTATGGTGCTACATTATCTGGGTATCATAATTAATGTTAAAGTTGACAGTAGTTGTTGTACTTACAAACTTCCTCCTGAACCTCATCATGATCCTCAAAGACTCTCTTTGTAAAGAAATATTTCATGGATTCATTTTTTCAACCATTTCCTCTAGAACTTAATACTTTAGAGTTCGTACAATTAATAAGAGCATAAGAATGGAGGAACACTGCATGAGGCCTACTGGCCCATACCAGGCAGGACCATCTCAAAACCAATCATTCCCACCTTCTTATTTCTCCAACCTATTTCCAAAACTAACAAACCTTTCACACTTTTTTATTTATCTAACCTATTTTTAAATTTCTCGATGGTTTTAGCCTCTATGATCTTACTTGGTAGATTGTTACACTCACCGACAACTCTCAAAACCTGTACTTTCCTACGTACATTCTAAATTTAAATTTATTCAATTTATAACCATTATTTTGAGTTCTTTCCAGACTCAATTTCCTTGGTACTTTATTTGTATTGCCTTTGTTTATGTTTGTCTTTTACGTATATACCTAAATGTTAATATCCTCTTATTTTAGGTCTCTGGAGTGAAGGTTCAAGACTGTCAGTCTGTCCTCGTATGAAAGATGCCTTATATTATGGATTAGTTATGATTTCATTCTCTGAATGTTGTCCAATGCATTCATATCCATTCTCTAGTATGGTGACCAAAACTGAGCTGGTGAGTGTTGATAAGTGAGTGTTGATAAATGGTTCAGAGAACCGACAAAGATCTGATAAATTAGACACATGTGCAACACTTGGGTACCTTTATTGTGGAAACGTTCCGCCACGTTCAGAGAGAGTTTGAGGTAATCAGTTCTTCAGTCTGGAGTCAGGTATTAAGTCCATCATTCGTGAAAAGAATATAGAATATGCAGGAAGAAGTGACTGCAGACACATAGTAGCATGTAAGTTCTTTCTTCGCTCATATTCTGTATTCTTTTCAAGATTGATGGACTGATTACATCGAGTCCAGGCTGAGGGACTGATTACCTAAAGCTCCAACTGATTTTTCACCATTCTTCTTTGTATTGAACTGATAACGCCACTGTGTGGCGAAATGTTTTCACAGTAAGGATACCGAAGCGTTGCACATGTGTCTAATTTATCATACTCTATGTGAGATCTTACTGGTGATGTATGGAGCTGTAAACTAACTTTTGAACTCCTGTTACTTGAACTTTTTGCTATTAAAACCAAGTAATCTGATAAATTTATTGCACACAATTAGGGACTGTTATCTTGGCTTCAGATCTCTGCTGACCATAACTCCCATAATGGAAGTTTATCAGAGACCTTAAGAAAAAGACGTGTTGTCCAGGCTTCAGAATTGTCTGCTAAAATTCTTTTTGTCCCAAGATCAGGTCCTCCGAACTGAGAGACTATTTGTTTTTCTCAAAGAGCTTTTGTTAAATGTTTGTGATGGTCATTGTTGTTTATGTTAGCAAAGAAATGGTGAAAGAAATGAAGCTGTGGAAGAATTACTAAGAGAGAAAGTCTTATTAAATTATTTATTAATTATTTAGGGTAAATCACTATCTTTCTAACGAGTATTCACAAGAGTTTCGTTTTAGTTTTATGCACAACTTTACATCTTACTTTGAAAGTCTTTTGATTACTGTAAACAGGTATATTTTGATAGGGAACACTATTATGCTTACGAATCTGTTGATAATGTCACCATAGTGACTCCAACCCAACTGGAAAGTAATCCTTAATATTGGAAGAATACTTTTGAAACTTCTAAACCCAGTGAACCACAGTGACGTCACTGCTGTTGGAAAACTAAAACTACCGTCGCTACTAAATTGATAATGACATCAGCTATATTTGGGAAAACATTAAAACTATCGTAAACAGAAATTTCGTCTGTATAATTATATCTTGCTTTCATTACATCTTTTCTCTTGTAAACAGACATGAATAACTAAAACAAAATAAATGATTTGTTGTGAAGTACATGACTTATTATGTATAGTAAAACAAGATATCACTGCATAAAACAGCAGTATAGGAGATAGTAACAAAGAAACAAACTAGCCAGGTTGTGGCAGTGACTGACACAATCTTGTCAGCAGAACGAGACTATGATGGACGATTTTATTTTCATTGTCACTAATTTTTGTTGTGAATGTTTTGGAACTTGAGTCATGGGGTGACATGAATGTTAATATTGGAGACACTGTTGTGGAAGATACAGTGGGAAAGTTTACTGTGCTTGATCTCAATAACAATATGCAACCTTCAACTTACCTCAATAATACAGCAAGAATGTTAACATGCAATAACGGTAAATACACACAAAAAATTGAAGCAACACGGAAGAACAGTAATGTAATTTACAAGAAGTGTAGTAGCATAAAAGACACATTAAAAAACAACAGAGTAACACAAAACAGAAGAGTAAAACAGTACAATAACACACGTAAAGTAACTCATAATAACAATACATAAATACAGAGAAGCAGTAGTATAACACACAAGTATAGTAAATTATTAGAACAGTAAGTAAGATTGAACTTAAGAACAATAAGTAAGATAGGACATAAGAATAATACAGCAATACACAATAAAAATGCAGGAGAACAGTTCAGTATTACATAATAAAAATACAGTAACATACAGTAGAACAGCACAGTAATATATAATGGAAATACAGTAAAATACAGTAGAACAGTGCATTAATACATAATAAAAATACAGTAACATACAGTAGAACAATACACAAGTACCGCACAAGAACATACAAAACAACACAGTAAAATAGGGAAACACTGGAGCAACAAACTAATACATAAAACAACAAACAGTATTAAATACATTAACAAAGAGTTGTAGCAGCCAGGTTGTAGGATCCACACCTGACATGAAGAGTTGTAGCAGCCAGGTTGTAGGATCCACACCTGACATGAAGAGTTGTAGCAGCCAGGTTGTAGGATCCACACCTGACATGAAGAGTTGTAGCAGCCAGGTTGTAGGATCCACACCTGACATGAAGAGTTGCAGCAGCCAGGTTGTAGGATCCACACCTGACATGAAGAGTTGTAGCAGCCAGGTTGTAGGATCCACACCTGACATGAAGAGTTGTAGCAGCCAGGTTGTAGGATCCACACCTGACATAAAGAGTTGTAGCAGCCAGGTTGTAGGATCCACACCTGACATGAAGAGTTGTAGCAGCCAGGTTGTAGGATCCACACCTGACATGAAGAGTTGTAGCAGCCATGTTGTAGGATCCACACCTGACATGAAGAGTTGTAGCAGCCAGGTTGTAGGATCCACACCTGACATGAAAAGTTGTAGCAGCCAGGTTGTAGGATCCACACCTGACATAAAGAGTTGTAGCAGCCAGGTTGTAGGATCCACACCTGACATAAAGAGTTGTAGCAGCCAGGTTGTAGGATCCACACCTGACATAAAGAGTTGTAGCAGCCAGGTTGTAGGATCCACACCTGACATGAAGAGTTGTAGCAGCCAGGTTGTAGGATCCACACCTGACATGAAGAGTTGTAGCAGCCAGGTTGTAGGATCCACACCTGACATGAAGAGTTGTAGCAACCAGGTTGTAGGATCCACACCTGACATGAAGAGTTGTAGCAGCCAGGTTGTAGGATCCACACCTGACATGAAGAGTTGTAGCAGCCAGATTGTAGGATCCACACCTGACATGAAGAGTTGTAGCAGCCAGGTTGTAGGATCCACACCTGACATAAAGAGTTGTAGCAGCCAGGTTGTAGGATCCACACCTGACATGAAGAGTTGTAGCAGCCAGGTTGTAGGATCCACACCTGACATGAAGAGTTGTAGCAGCCAGGTTGTAGGATCCACACCTGACATGAAGAGTTGTAGCAGCCAGGTTGTAGGATCCACACCTGACATGAAGAGTTGTAGCAGCCAGGTTGTAGGATCCACACCTGACATGAAGAGTTTGTAGCAGCCAGGTTGTAGGATCCACACCTGACATAAAGAGTTGCAGCAGCCAGGTTGTAGGATCCACACCTGACATGAAGAGTTGTAGCAGCCAGGTTGTAGGATCCACACCTGACATGAAGAGTTGTAGCAGCCAGGTTGTAGGATCCACACCTGACATGAAGAGTTGTAGCAGCCAGGTTGTAGGATCCACACCTGACATGAAGAGTTGTAGCAGCCAGGTTGTAGGATCCACACCTGACATAAAGAGTTGTAGCAGCCAGGTTGTAGGATCCACACCTGACATAAAGAGTTGTAGCAGCCAGGTTGTAGGATCCACACCTGACATGAAGAGTTGTAGCAGCCAGGTTGTAGGATCCACACCTGACATAAAGAGTTGTAGCAGCCAGGTTGTAGGATCCACACTGACATGAAGAGTTGTAGCAGCCAGGTTGTAGGATCCACACCTGACATAAAGAGTTGTAGCAGCCAGGTTGTAGGATCCACACCTGACATAAAGAGTTGTAGCAGCCAGGTTGTAGGATCCACACCTGATATATTTGTCGTCTAGAGGTCGAGTCTCACAGTTTCTTGTCCTTATTTTCTTGCCGGAGATATTTTATGTGATTGTGATTGTGAATATTTTTCTAAATATAGAGAAGGTGAGAAAAGTGAACACATGAAAAATAAGAAAGTGGAAGAGACTTTAATTGTTCAGTAATTATTTCTGGTGACTTCTTACCATCCATAAGACAGTTCATAAGTGTCTTTTTGGCTTTATCCAAGACAAGTTTATTTCAATTGTCGCTTCTATACATCTTCCCATTTCATGTGAAGAAATGGGAAGCTATTTATATTCAAGAATTTTCTCATTTTCCTCTCATTTCCTGTGTAAAATAATAGAATTTTTACATCTGTGTGAGACAGCGCAGATATGTGCATGAGAATGTTCACACAAGTGTGAGACAGCGCAGATATGCGCATGAGAATGTGCACACATGTGTGAGACAGCGCAGATATGTGCATGAGAATGTTCACACAAGTGTGAGACAGCGCAGATATGCGCATGAGAATGTGCACACATGTGTGAGACAGCGCAGATATGTGCATGAGAATGTTCACACAAGTGTGAGACAGCGCAGATATGCGCATGAGAATGTTCACACAAGTGTGAGACAGCGCAGATATGCGCATGAGAATGTTCACACAAGTGTGAGACAGCGCAGATATGCGCATGAGAATGTTCACACAAGTGTGAGACAGCGCAGATATGCGCATGAGAATGTTCACACAAGTGTGAGACAGCGCAGATATGCGCATGAGAATGTTCACACAAGTGTGAGACAGCGCAGATATGTGCATGAGAATGTTCACACAAGTGTGAGTGATATAAGGCTCAGAATATTAAACACAGTAAATGTGCTTGGGAATTTGTATTTACATACTTGTTAGACTTGGACGAGAGTATTATATGTGTTGTAATTTACGTTCCTGTTTGTGTGTGTGTGTGTACTTACCTATTTGTGGTTGCAGGGGTCGAGACTCAGCTCCTGGCCCCACCTCTTCACTGACCGCTACTGGGTCCTCCCTATCCCTGCTCCATGAGCTTCATACCTCGTCTTAAAACTATGTATGGTTCCTGCCTCCACTACGTCACTTGCCAGACTATTCCACTTCCTAACAACTCTGTGGCTGAAGAAATATTTCCTAACATCCCTTTGACTTATCTGAGTCTTCAATTTCCAGTTGTGGCTCCTTGTTTCTGTGTCCCATCTCTTGAACATCCTGTCTCTGTCCACCTTATCTATTCCACGCAGTATTTTGTATGTCGTTATCATGTCTTTCCTGACCCTTCTGTCCTCCAGTGTCGTCAGGCCGATTTCCCTTAACTTATCTTCGTAGGACATTCCCCATAGCTATGGAACCAGCCTTGTTGCAAATTTTTTACACTTTCTCTAATTTCTTGACGTGCCTGACCAGGTGTGGGTTCCAAACTGGTGCTGCGTACTCCAGTATAAGCCTGACGTACACAGTGTACAGATTCTTGAGCGATTCTGAGGTATCGGAACGCTATTCTCAGGTTTGCCACGCGCCCATATGCTGCAGCAGTTATCTGGTTAATGTGTGCTTCCGGAGACGTTCCTGGCATTATGCTCACCCCTAGATCTTTCTCCTTGAGTGAGGTTTGCAGTCTTTGGCCACCTAACCTATACTCTGTCTGCGGTCTTCTTTGCTCTTCCTCGATCTTCAAGACTTTGCCAGTTGCTGGACCAAGCGTCCAGCCTGTCTAAGTCTCTTTGTAGTCCTGTCTGATCCGCATATGATTTAATTCTCCTTATTAACTTCACATCATCTGCAAACAGGGACACTTCTGAGTGTATCCCTTCCATCATGTCATTCACATATACCAAGAATAGCACTCGTCCCAGGACTGACCCCTGTGGGACCCCGCTCGTCACAGGCGCCCACTGTGATACCTTATCACGTACAATGACTCGCTCTTGTCTCCCTGCCAGGTAGTCTCTGATCCATTGCAGTGCCCTTCCTGTTATACGTGGCTGACCCTCTAGTTTCTGCACTAATCTCTTGTGAGGAACTGTGTCGAAGGCCTTGTTGCAGTCAACCCACCCCTCCCCCTCATGTCTTACTTCAGTTGCCTTGTCATAAAACTCCAGTAGGTTTGTGACACAGGATTTACCTTCCATGAATCCGTGCCGGCTGTCGTTTATAATCTTGTTCCGTTCCAGGTGCTCCACCACTATCCTCATGACAATCTTCTCCATGACTTTGCATACCTTACACTTCAGTGACTGGTCTATAGTTTAGTGTCTCGTTTCTGTCTCCTTTCTTAAAGATGGGGACTACATTTGCCATCTTCCATATCTTAGGTAGTTGCCCAGATTCAAGGGATGTTTTGATGATTGTGGTTAGTGGCACACACAGTATCTCTGCTCCCTCTCTAAGGGCCCACGGAGAGATGTCCGGTCCCACCGCCTTTGAGTTATCAAGTTCACTTAGGAGCTTCTTCACCTCTTCCTCGGTTGTGTGTATTTCATCCAACACTTGTTGGTTTATCCCTTGGTGATGTACTCCTTTGTTTTGTCATCCTTAAGCTCTTCACATACTTGATCGTTTCTTGTGAGCTCCCCACCTTCTTTCCTCAGCCTGATTACCTGGTTCTTGACTGTCGTCTTCCTCCTGATGTGGCTATAAAGCAGTTTCGGGTCAGACTTGACTTTCGACGCTATGTCGTTTTCGTACTGCCGCTGGGCCTCCATTCTTATCTGTGCATACTCGTTTCTGGCTCGTCGAATAATCTCTTCGTTTTCCTGGGTCTTTTGCCTTCTTTACTTTTTCCATTATCTAGCGCTATTAGTTTTTGCCTCCCTACACCTGCTGGTAAACCAGGGGCTCATTCTGGTTTTTCCATTATTTCTGTTGGCCTTGAGAACAAACCTTTCCTTTGCCTCCTTGCATTTTGTTGTTACGTAGTCCATCATTTCGTGTACTGACTTTGTGTGTGTGTGTGTGTGTGTGTGTGTGTGTGTGTGTGTGTGTTGTGTGTGTGTGTGAGTGTGTGTGTGTGTGTGTTAGTTACCATTTTGTTACCATTTTGTCCTAGGCACATGTCGATTAAACACTAGGCCTGTTGTATATGAGTACGTGTGTGTGTGTGTGTGTATGAGTGTTAGTTACCATTTTGTCCTAGGCACATGTCGATTAGACACTAGGCCTGTTGTTAGTTACCATTTTGTCCTAGACACATGTCGATTAGACACTAGGCCTGTTGTATATGAGTACGTGTGTGTGTGTGTGTGTGCGTGTGCGTGTGCGTGTGTGTGTGTGTGTGTGTGTGTGTGTGTGTGTGTGTGTGTGTGTGTGGTGTTGTGTGTGTGTTTTGTACTCACCTAGTTGTACTCACCTAGTTGAGGTTGCGGGGGTCGAGTCCGAGCTCCTGGGTGTGGTAGTGGGTGTGGTAGTGGGTGTGGTAGTGGGTGTGGTAGTGGTTGTGGTAGTGGGAGTGTGAGTTTGTGTGTGTGTGTGTACTCACCTATTTGTGGTTGCAGGGGTCGAGTCACAGCTCCTGGCCCCGCCTCTTCGCTGATTGCTACTAGGTCCTCTCTCTCCCTGCCCCATGAGCTCTATCATACCTCGCTTTAAAACTATGTATGGTTCCTGCCTCCACTACATCACCTTCTAGGCTATTCCATGGCCTGACTACTCTATGACTGAAGAAATACTTCCTAACATCCCTTTGATTCATCTGAGTCTTCAACTTCCAATTGTGACCTCTTGTGTCTGTGTCCCATCTCTGGAACATCCCGGGCTTTGTCCACCTCGTCTATTCCGCGCAGTATTTTATTGTCGTTATTCATGTCTCCCCTGACCCTCCTGTCCTCCAGTGTCGTCAGGCCGATTTCCCTCAACCTTTCTTCATAGGACAATCCCCGATGCTCTGGGACTAGCCTTGTTGCAAACCTTTGCACTTTCTCTAATTTCTTGACGTGCTTGACTAAGTGTGGATTCCAAACTGGTGCTGCATACTCCAGTATGGGCCTGACGTAGATGGTATACAGAGTCTTAAACGAATCCTTATTGAGGTATCGGAACGCTATCCGTAGGTTTGCCAGGCGCCCGTATGCTGCAGCAGTTATCTGATTGATGTGCGCCTCAGGAGATATGCTCGGTGTTATACTCACCCCCAGATCTTTTTCCTTGAGTGAGGTTTGCAGTCTTTGCCCATCTAAACTATATTGTGTCTGCGGTCTTCTTTGCCCTTCCCCAATCTTTATGATTTTGCATTTGGCAGGGTTAAATTCAAGGAGCCAGTTGCTGGACCAGGCTTGTAGCCTGTCCAGGTCTCTTTGTAGTCCTGCCTGATCCTCGTCCGATTCGATTCTTCTCATTAACTTCACATCATCTGCAAACAAGGACACTTCTGAGTCTATCCCTTTCGTTATGTCGTTCACATATACCAAGAACAGCACAGGTCCTAGGACTGACCCCTGTGGAATCCCGCTTGTCACAGGCGCCTACTCTGACACCTCGTCGCGTACATGACTCGTTGTTGCCTCCTGTCAGATATTCTCTGATCCATTGCAGTGCCTTTCCTGTTATGTGTGCCTGGTCCTCTAGTCTTGTAGTAACCTCTTGTGAGGAAACTATGTCGAAGGCCTTCTTGCAGTCCAAAAATATGCAGTCGATCCACCCCTCTCTCTCTTGTCTTACTTCTGTCACCTTGTCATAAAACTCTAGTAGGTTTGTGACACAGGATTTTCCTTCCCTGAAACCGTGCTGGTTGTCAATTATACACTTGTTTCTTTCCAGGTGCCCCCACTCTCCTCCTGATGATCTTCTCCATGACCTTGCATACTATACACGTTAGTGATACAGGTCTGTAGTTTAGTGCCTCATGTCTGTCTCCCTTTTTAAAAATTGGGACTACATTTGCCATTTTCCATACCTCAGGGAGTTGCCCAGTTTCAAATGATGTGTTGAAGATCTTTGTTAATGGCTCACACAATATTTCTGCTCCCTCTTTAAGGACCCATGGAGAGATGTTGTCTGGTCCCACCGCCTTTGAGGTGTCAAGTTCGCATTTGCAGCTTTTCACCTCCTCCTTGGTTATATGTACCTCATCCAGCACTTGCTGGTGTGCCCCCCTGTTCTGATTTCTTGGAGTCCTACTGGTTTCCACTGTAAATACCTCTTTAAATCTTGTGTTGAGCTCCTGACAAACCTCTCGGTCGTTTCTTGTGAATTCCCCATCACCTTCCTCAGTCTGATTACCTGGTCCTTGACTGTTGTTTTCCTCCTGATATGGCTGTACAACAGCTTCGGGTCAGTCTTTACTTTTGATGCTATGTCATTTTCATATTGTCTCTGAGCCTCCCTTCTTATCTGTGCATATTCGTTTCTGGCTCTTCGGCTGATTTCTTTATTTTCCTGAGTTCTCTGTCTTCTGTACCTTTTCCATTCTCTAGTACACCTAGTTTTTGCCTCCCTACACCTTTGGGTGAACCAAGGACTCGTTCTGTTCTTCCCATTATTTCTGTTTCCCTTGGGAACAAACCTCTCCTCTGCCTCCTTGCATTTTGTTGCTACATAGTCCATCATTTCTTGTACTGGTTTTCCTGTCAGTTCCCTCTCCCACTGAATGTCTTGAAGGAAGTTCCTCATGCCTGAGTAGTTCCCCTTTTGTAGTTTGGTTTTCCCAGCCTATTCCTGCTACTCTCTCCACTTGGAGCTCAACTATGTAGTCGAAGCACAGAACCACATGATCACTAGCTCCAGGGGCCTTTCATACATGATACCTCGATGTCCGAACTACTCATGGTGAATACAAGGTCCAACCTTGCTGGTTCATCCTCTCCTCTCTCTCTGGTAGTGTCTCTAACATGTTGATGCATGAGGTTTTCCAGTACCACATCCATCATCTTGGCTCTCCATGTTTCGGGACCCCCATGGGGCTCCAGGTTTTCCCAGTCAATCTCCTTGTGATTGAAATCACCCATAACTAGTAACTTTGCTCCCCCCATGTGTGCTCTCCTGGCCACCTCGGCTAGTGTGTCGATCATTGCTCTGTTGCTCTCATCGTATTCTTCTCTTGGCCTCCTGCAGTTCTGTGGTGGGTTGTACATTACTGCAATTATCACCTTATGTCCCTCAGACTGGATTGTTCCTACTAAGTAGTCCCTTTCGCCCGTGCCATCCATTCCTTCCATTTCTCAACCCCCCACTGGTTTTTAATGAGCAGTGCAACTCCTCCTCCCCCTCTCCTCCCTCTGTCTTTCCTGAGGATTTGATATCCGGATGGAAAGATTGAATCTGTTATTATTCTGGTGAGTTTTGTTTCTGTGAGTGCTATTATGTCTGGGGATGTCTCTTTGATTCTTTCGTGCCACTCCTCATACTTGTTTGTTATTCCATCTGCATTTGTATACCACACCTTCAACTTCTTTTCTAAGACTGTGGTCTGGGAGGTATATTGGGGTTGGGGAAGTGGGAGACCTGGTAAGGAACTATGGGTTGTTGCTGTGGGGGTGAGTTTGTAATGTAGTGGGTGGGGGCATTGGATGTGGCATGGGTGTTTTGATTTAGAGTGTTTGGTTGCACTGGGGTTGACCTGGTTGGGAGGCTTCTATAGGAAGTTGTGAGGGAGGCTGTATTTGATCTTCTTCCTGGGTCTGGGATCTCCTGTCTGTCTTCTCCATCCCCTCTCTTTCCTCCTTTCGCCTTTGTATCATCTCTCTCAGTTTCTGCCTTTCTTCTTGTGTTCTGTCGCGGTCGAGATACACCTTCCTGTATGCCGTTCATGTCCCTTAATCATGCTTTCTCCTGCAGGATCCTGGTCCGAGTCGCTTCTGCCTTGAAGGTCACTCTCATGGCCGGGTTCTTTTTTTTACAAACCCCCCTATTCTCCGAAATTTTCCAGCTGGGTCATATCGTCTTCTCCTATTGCTTTCATGATGCTTTCAATTGCTTTTTTTCCCTTGTTTTCTTGCTTCATATGTTTCCCCTTCGACTTCCTGGAGCCCATACACAAAGATTGACCTCACCCTTTCATTCTCCCACTGCATATCCCTGTGTATCCCCTCATTTAATTTGGTTTCCTCCACTGCAGTTTCCTTTCATCAGTTTCACTGGCTAATGTACTTGGGCTCAGTGGCCTGTCATTTTCCTTCTCGGCTTTCCTTGGGCTCTGTTGTTGTCTGTTAGGGCCTCCACATAAAGCTTAGCTCTTTCATTTGCTACAGTCTCCTCTGATAGAGCTTCTCCATGCAGTTGTGCCCCTTCTTTCCTACATGTCCCTTATTTGTGGCTGAGGTAGCAGTCTCTGTGTCTCAATCCCAAAATGTTCTTTAGTTCTTTAGGCTGTTTCAGATTTTTCAATTCCTCTTCTAAACTCTGTATCCTAGCTTCTGCTGCTTTGACATCACCTCCCACTTCCTGCTTTCCATATCTATCCTCTCTTCCATTCTCATGCTAAGTTCTTCTAGTTTCTTTTCCCATTCATGATCCCTTTTTATGACCTCTGCTGCTCAATCTTCCTTTGCAGTTTCCTCCTCCTGTCCCTTGGTTTTCTTGTTGCTCTCTGGCAACCCATTTTTGTTTTATCCTGATTGCCTCAGAGTGGGAAACCTATGTAGTTCTGTATGTTAGGTTAGTTGTGTGTATGTCAGAGTGTGGGGGGGAAGTAGTGGAGGAACTGTGGCTATGTGGGAGCGGAGTGAGGAGGGGTGGGGAGGGTTTAGGGTGAACGGGGGAGGGGAGGGTGATCGAGGGAGGGGAGGGATCAGGGGAAGTAGTGAGATGTCGGTGGTGAGGGGGGGAGTGTATGTGTCTGGATGTGTGTGTGTGTGTGTGTGTGTGTGTGTGTGTGTGTGTGTGTGTGTGTGTGTGTGTGTGTGTGTGTGTGAGTTTGTGTATGAGTGTTAGTTTACCATTTGTCCTAGGCACATGTCGATTAGACACTAGGCCTGTTGTATATGAGTACGTGTGCGTGTGCGTGCGTGCGTGTGTGTGTGTTGTGTGTGTGTGTGTGTGTGTGTGTGTGTGTGTATGTGTGTGTGTGTGTGTGTGTGTGTGTGTGTGTGTGTGGTAGTGGTTGCGGTTAGTGGGTGTGGTAGTGTGTGTGTGTGTGTGTGTGTGTGTGTGGTGTGTGTGTGTGTGTGTGTGTTTGTGTCTGTGAGTTTGTGTATGGGTGTGTGTGTGTGTGTGCGTGCATGCGTGTGCATGTACTCACCTATTTGTGGTTGCAGGGGTCGAGTCTTAGCTCCTGGCCTCGCCTCTTCCCCGGGTTTTGCTACTGGGCCCTCTCTCTCCCTGCTCCATGAGCTTTATCAAACCTTGTCTTAAAACTGTGTATGGTTCCTGCCTCCACTACGTCAGTTTCTAGGCTATTCCACTATCTCTCTGACTCATTTGTGTCAACTTCCAATTGTGGCCTCTTGTTTCTGTGTCCCCTCCCTGGAACATCCTGTCTTTGTCCACCTTGTCTATTCGGCGCAATATTTTATATGTCATTATCATGTCTCCCCTGACCCTCCTGCCCTCCAGTGTCGTAAGGCCGATTTCCCTTAACCTTTCTTCATAGGGCATTCCCCTTAGCTCTGGGACTAACCTTGTCACAAACCTTTGTACTTTCTCTAGTTTCTTGACGTGCTTTATCAAGTACGGGTTCCAAACAGGTGCTGCATACTCCAGTATGGGCCTGACATACACGGTGTACAGTGTCTTGAACGATTCCTAACTAAGGTATCGGAACGCTGTTGTGTGTGTGTGTGTGTGTGTGTGCGTGTGTGTGTGTGTGTGTGTGTGTGTGTGTGTGTGTGTATGTATGTATGTGTGAGTGTATGTATGTGTGAGTGTATGTATGTGTGAGTGTGTGTGTGTGTGTGTGTGTGTGTGTGTGTGTGTGTGTGTGTATGTGTGGTGTGTGTGTGTGTGTGTGTGTGTGTGTGTGTGTGTGTGTATGTGTGAGTGTGTGTGTGTGTGTGTGTGTGTGTGTGTGTGTGTGTGTGTGTGTGCGTGTGCGTGTGTGTACTCACCTAATTCACCTAATTGTGATTGCAGAGGTCGAGACTCAGCTCCTGGCCCCGCCTCTTCACTGATCGCTACTAGGTCCTCTCCCTCTTTGCTTCCTGAGCTTTGTCATACCTCTTCTTAAAACTATGTATGGTTCCTGCCTCCACTACTTCACTTGCTAGGCTATTCCACTTCCTAACGACGCGATGACTGAAGAAATACTTCCTCACGTCCGTGTGACTCGTCTGAGTCTTCAGCTTCCAGTTGTGACCCCTTGTTTCTGTGTCCCCTCTCTGGAACATCCTATCTCTGTCCACCTTGTCTATTCCCCGCAGTATCTTGTATGTCGTTATCATGTTTCCCCTGACCTTTCTGTCCTCCAGTGTCGTCAGTCCGATTTCCCTCAACTTTTCCTTGTACGACATTCCCCTTAGCTCTGGGACTAGCCTTGTTGCAAACCTTTGTATTTTCTCTAACTTCTTGACGTGCTTGACCAGGTGTGGGTTCCAGACTGGTGCTGCATACTCCAGTATGGGCCTAACATACACAGTGTACAGTGTCTTGAACGATCCCTTATTAAGGTATCGGAACGCTATTCTCAGGTTTGCCAGACGCCCGTATGCTGCAGCAGTTATTTGGTTGATGTGTGCCTCCGGTGACGTGCTCGGTGTTATGGTCACCCCAAGGTCTTTCTCCCTGAGTGAGGTTTGTAGTCTTTGTTCACCTAGCCTATACTCTGTCTGCGGTCTTCTTTGCCCCTCCCCAATCTTCATGACTGCATTTGGCAGTGTTGAATTCGAGAAGCCAGTTTCTGGACCACACGTCCAGCCTGTCCAGGTCTCTTTGCAGTCCTGCCTCATTCTCATCCGATTTAATTTTTCTCAGTTTCAAATTTGCAAATAGGGACATTCAGAGTATTTCCTTCCCATAGTCTTTGATATTCAAAAATAGCACTGGTTAGAACCGACCCCTGTGGGACCCGCGTCACAGGCCCCCCACTGTGAAACCTTTTCAGTACCATGACTCGTTGTTGCCTCCCTGTCAGGTACCCCTCCCTCCATTGAGTCCCTTTCCCCCTGTTATATGCACCTGATCCCCCAGTCTCTCCCACCAATCTGTGTAAAAGGCCTTCCTGCGTCTTGGAAAAAATGCAATAACCCCCCCCTCTTCCGTGTTTGTGTGTGTTTGTGTGTGTGGTGTGTGTGTGTGTTTTATACCCAGTTGTACTCACCCGTTGAGGTTGAGGGGTCGGTCCCAAACTCCTGGCCCCGCCTCTTCACTGGTCGCCCTAGGTCATCTCCCCGAACATGAGCTTTTTCGTACCCCTCCATAAAAGCTTTGTTGGATCCTGTCCAATATCTCTTCCCAAAAAAATTCCCCTTCCTGACTACTCTGTGGCTGAAGAAATACTTCCTAACATCCCTGTGATTTTTCTTGTCTTTAGCTTCCAACTGTGTCCCTTGTTGCTGTGTCCTTCTCTGGAACATCCCGTTTTGTCCCCCTTGTCAATTCCTCTCAGTATTTTGCAAATGTTATCTGTCCCCCCTAAACTCCCGTCCCCAGTGTCGTCAGGTTGATTTCTCTTAACCTCTCCTGTAGGAATACCCCCTTAGCTCTGGGACTGTCTTGTTGCAAATTTTGCACTTTCTCTGTTTTTACATCTTGGGTAGGTGTGGGTTCCAAAATGGGGCCGCTTTCTCCAATAGGGGCCTAACGAAACAGGGTGTACAGGGTCCTGAACGACTCCTTATTATGATGTCGGAATGCTGTTCTGAGGTTTGCCTGGCCCCATATGCTGCAGCAGTTATTTGGTTGATGTGCGTCTTTTTTGCCCTTCCCCAAACTTTCATGACTTTGCACTTGGTGGATTGAACTCCAGGGCCAATTGCTGGACCAGGCCCTGCAGCCTGTCTTCATGACTTTGCATTTGGCAGAGTTAAACTCAAGGAGCCAGTTGCTGGACCAGGCTTGTAGCCTGTCCAGGTCTGTTTGTAGTCCTGCCTGATCCTCATCTGATTTGATTCTTCTCATTAACTTCACATCTGCAAACAAGGACACTTCTGAGTGTGTGTACTCACCTAATTGTACTCACCTAATTGTGGTTGCAGGGGTCGAGACTCAGCTCCTGGCCCCGCCTCTTCACTGATCGCTACTGGATCCTCTCTCTCTCTCTGCTTCCTGAGCTTTGTCATACCTCTTCTTAAAACTATGTATGGTTCCTGCCTCCACTACTTCACTTGCTAGGCTATTCCACTTGCTGACAACTCTATGACTGAAGAAATACTTCCAACGTCCCTGTGACTCTCTGAGTCTTTCACTTCCAGTTGTGACCCCTTTGCCCTGTGTCCCCTCTCTGGAACATCCTATCCTGTCCACCTGTCTATTCCCCGCAGTATCTTGTATGTCGTTATCATGTCTCCCCGACCCTTCTGTCCTCCAGTGTCGTCAGTCCGATTTCCCTTAACCTTTCCTCGAAACACATTCCCTTGAGCTCGGGGACTAGCCTTGTTGCAAACCTTTGTACTTTCTCTAACTTCTTGACGTGATTGACCAGGTGTGGGTTCCAGACTGGTTGCTGCATACTCCAGTATGGGCCTAACATACACAGTATCAGTGTCTTAAACGATTCCTTATTAAGGATCGGAACGCTATTCTCAGGTTTGCCAGGCGCCCGTATGCTGCAGCGGTTATTTGGTTGATGTGTGCCCCCGGGTTGATGTGCTCGGTTTTTTATGGTCAACCCCAAGGTTTTTCTCCCTGATGAGGCTGTAGTCTTTGTCCACCTAGCCTATACTCTGTCTGCGGTCTTCTTTGCCCCTCCCCAATCTTCATGACTTTGGCATTTGGCTGGATTGAATTCGAGAAGCCAGTTGCTGGACCACATGTTCAGCCTGTCCAGGTCTCTTTGCAGTCCTGTGTGTGTGTGTGTGTGTGTGTGTGTGTGTGTGTGTGTGTGTGTGTGGTGTGTGTGTATGTGTGTGTACTCACCTATTTGTACTCACCTAGTTGAGGTTGCGGGGGTCGAGTCCGAGCTCCTGGCCCCGCCTCTTCACTGATCGCTACTAGGTCACTCTCCCTGAGCCGTGAGCGTGTGTGTGTGTGTGTGTGTGTGTGTGTGTGTGTGTGTGTACTCACCTATTTGTACTCACCTATTTGTGGTTGCAGGGGTCGAGTCCTAGCTCGTGGCCCCGCCTCTTCACCGGTTGCTACTAGGCCCTCTCTCTCCCCGCTCCAGTGGTCTGAAGGTGGCCCGGTGGTGTGGTGGCTAAAGCTCCCGCTTCACACACGGAGGGCCCGGGTTCGATTCCCGGCGGGTGGAAACATTTGACACGTTTCCTTACACCCCGTTGTCCTGTTCACCTAGCAGCAAATAGGTACCTGGGTGTTAGTCGACTGGTGTGGGTCGCATCCTGGGGGACAATATTAAGGACCCCAATGGAAATAAGTTAGACAGTCCTCGATGGCGCACTGACTTTCTTGGGTTATCCTGGGGGGCAAACCCCCCGGGGGTTAAAAATCCGAACGAAATCTTATCTTATCTTATCTTATCTCTTATCAAACCTCGTCTTAAAACTGTGTATGGTTCCTGCCTCCACTACGTCATTTTCTAGGCTTTCCCTGCCTTACAACTCTATGACTGAAGAATTACTTCCTACTATCTCTCTGACTCATTGTGTCTTCAACTTCCAATTGTGGCCTCTTGTTTTCTGTGTCCCCTCCCTGGAACATCCCGTCTTTGTCCACCCTTTTCTATTCCACGCAGTTATTTAATATTCCCTTATCATGTCTCCCCTGACCCTCCTGTCCTCCAGTGTGGTCAGGCCGATTTCCCTTAATCTTTCCTCATAGGACATTCCCCTTAGCTCTGGAACTAACCTTGTCGCAAACCTTTGTTTCTTTCTCTAGTTTCTTGACGTGCTTTATCAAGTGCGGGTTCCAAAAAGGGGCTGCATACTCCAGTATGGGCCTGACATACACGGTGTACAGTGGTCTTGAATGATTCCTTACTAAGGTATTGGAATGCTGTTCTCAGGTTTGCCAGGCGCCCATATGCTGCAGCAGTTATCTAAATTGATGTGTGCTTCCGGAGACATGCTCGGTGTTATACTCACCCCAAGATCTTTCTCCTTGAGTGGGGTTTTGCAGTCTTTGGCCACCTAGCCTAAACTCTGTCTGGGGTCTTCTGTGCCCCTCCCCCATCTTCATACTTTGCATTTGGCAGGATTAAATTCGAGAAGCCATTTGCTGGACCAGGTGTCCATCTGTCCAGGTCTCTTTTGAAGTCCTGCCGGGTTTCCTCATCAGTTTTAATCTCCTCATTAACTTCACATCATCTGCAAACAGGACACTTCTGAGTCCTAACCCTTCTGTCATGTCGTTCACATATACCAAAAATAGCACTGGTCCTAGGACCGACCCCTGTGGGACCCCGCTCGTCACAGGTGCCCACTGTGATGCATCATTACGTACCATGACTCGTTGTTGCCTCCCTGTCAGGTATTCTCTGATCCATTGCAGTGCCCTTCCTGTTATATGCGCCTGATGCTCTAGCTTCTGCACTAATCTCTTGTGAGGAACTGTGTCAAAGGCCTTCTTGCAGTCCAAGAAGATGCAATCAACCCACCCCTCTCTCTCTTGTCTTACTTCTGTTATTTTATCATAAAACTCCAGAAGGTTTGTGACACAGGATTTGCCTTCCGTGAATCCGTGCTGGTTGGCATTTATATACTCCTGTTCCGTTCCAGGTGCTCCACCACTCTCCTCCTGATAATCTTCTCCATAATTTTGCATACTATACACGTCAATGACACAGGTCTATAGTTTAGTGCCTCTTTTCTGTCTCCTTTTTT
Source organism: Cherax quadricarinatus (assembly GCF_026875155.1). Classification (NCBI taxonomy): domain Eukaryota; kingdom Metazoa; phylum Arthropoda; class Malacostraca; order Decapoda; family Parastacidae; genus Cherax; species Cherax quadricarinatus. The sequence goes on from NC_069497.1 coordinate 17,229,200, forward strand.
AAAATGGGAACTACATTTGCCGTCTTCATACCTCAGGTAGTTGCCCAGTTTCCAGGGATGTGTTGAAGATTGTGGAAGTGGCACGCACAACATATCTGCTCCCTCTCTAAGGACCCACGGGAGATGTTGTCTGGTCCCATTGCCTTTGAGGTATCGATGTCCCTTAGCAGTTTCTTCACCTCCTCCTCATCTGTATGTATGTCGTCCAACACTTGTTGGTGTATTCCTTGCTGGTGTCCCCATCTGGTCTGTCCCCCCCCCGAGTCCTTCCTGTCTCTACTGTAAATACTTCCTTAAATCTCGTGTTGAGCTCCTCACATACCTCTTGATCGTTTCTTGTGAGTTCTCCACCTTCTTTCCTCAGCCTTATCACCTGGTCCTTGACTGTTGTCTTCCTCCTAATGTGGCTATACAGCAGTTTCGGGTCAGATTTGACTTTCGATGCTATGTCGTTTTCATACTGTCGCTGGGCCTCCCTCCTTATCTGTGCATACTCGTTTCTGGCTCTTCTACTAATCTCCTTGTTTTCCTGGGTCCTATGCCTCCTGTACCTTTTCCATTCTCTGTTGCACTTAGTTTTTGCCTCCCTACACCTTCGGGTAAACCAAGGACTCGTTTTGGTCTTCCTATTATTTCCGTTTCCCTTGGGAACAAAACTTTCCTCTGCCTCCTTGCACTTTGTTGCCACATATTCCATCATCTCGTTTACTGATTTTCCTACCATTTCTCTGTCCCCACTGAACCTCCTGCAGGAAGTTTCTCATACCTGTGTAGTCCCCCCTTTTATAGTTTGGCCTGTCCCCTTCAGTTCCTGTTACCTTCTCCACTTGTAACTCTACTATATAGTCAAAACTCAGAACCACATGATCGCTAGCTCCAAGGGCCTCTCATAAGTGATGTCCTCAATGTCTGAACTGCTCAGGGTGAACACAAGATCCATCTTTCTGGCCATCCTCCCCTCCTCTCTGGTTGTGTCCCTGACATGTTAAAGCATGGGGTTTTCAATTTCCAAAATCCATCCTTGGCTCCCCCATGTTTCGGGCCCCCCCATGTGGTTTCCAGGTTTTCCCATCGATCCCCTTTGTGGTTGAAATCCCCCATTCCCAGTAATTTTTGCTTTTCCCGAGTGAGCTCTTTTGCCACCTTCAGCCATTTGTTTTCCCCATCCCCCTGTTTTTTTCTTCGTACTCCTCTCTTGGCCCCCTTTTGGTTCTGTGGGGGGTTTTAATAAAACCCCTCCAATGTACTTTTTTTTCCCCGGACGGGAATTTCCCTAAAATGTAGTCTCTTTTCCAATCATGCCCAGGGTTTTTCCCTTTCCTCAAACCCCCATTGGTTTTTAGAGCATGAAAACCCCCTCCCCCCCTCACTCCTTCTATTTTTTCCTCAGGACCCTGATATCCTGTTGGGAAAGTTTTGTGTCTGTTATTGTCTACGAGTTTTGTTTCTGTGACTGCTATGAGTCGGGGATTTTTATTTTTAGATTTTTCTTCCACTCCTAAATTTTATTATTATTTCCCAAAACCCGCGTTTGGGGTTGTCCCAAAACCCTTTTGGGTTTTTTTTTCAAATCATTGGGGTCAGGGCAAGAATTTGGGGTTTGGGGGAGGGGAGACCCTTTTGGTGGGGGCCTAAAATGGGGCGGGGGGTTTTTGGGGGGGTTTTGTGTTTGGGGGGTGGGGCCCAAAAAGCCCAAAAGGGCAGTTTGGGGGTGAGGTTTTTGATATGGGGATTGGTGGCAGGGGGAACAGTGAGTGGGTTGTAGTATGGGTTTCTCTTTGGGTTTTTGGGTTTCCCGCGGGGGAGTCTTTTGGTGGGAAATTCTGGGGGGTTTTTTTTGGCCCTTCCCCCTGGTCGGGGGGCCCTCCCCCTCTTTTTCATTGCTTCTCGTTCCTCCTTGGGGTCTCTGTCCCCCTCTCTTTCAGTGTAGCCCTTTCTTTTTGTGTTCTGTCGCGGTGAGGTTTACTCTCTGGCCCCCTTTTTTGCCCCTAAAGTCTTCTTTCCCCTTTGGGAAAATCCTGGTTCGAATGATTCTTCCTTGAAAGTTAACTCTGACAGGCCGTATCCTTCCACTCGCAAACCCCCCAATTTCTCGAAAATTTGCCCCCCGGGGTCTTTTCCCTCCCCTATTGGTTTTTAAGTGGCCTTTCATTTTTTTTTTTTCTCCTCCTGTTTTTTTTTTTTCAAAGTTGGGCCCCCCCTTTCCCCTTGGGGCCCGTACACAAAAACTGACCTCGCCCTTTCCTCCTCCCCTGAGTCTCCCTTCGTCCTCTGAGGCATTTTATTTTCCTTTCCTTTTAAAAGTTCTTGCCTTTTAGTCCCTGTAATTCTTTAAACTTCTATTCTCAGTGGACCCTCTTTCCCGACCAGTGTCCCCTTTCTACTGCAGTTGGCTTTTAGAATCTCTGCCTATAGCATACCTTCATTGTCTTCGGACCTGTCGTTTTTTATTTAGTGTCTCATCGGGCTTTTTCCCTGGCCCCCGTGGGTCTGAAAAGGGCCCCTTTATGTTCGGCATGCTCCGTTGTTTCTTACCATCCCCCTTGGGCTGCGCCCCGACTTTGAATTTTCCCGATGTCACACCTGAAAATTTTCATTTTCTCTCTAATCTGTTTCAGGCTTTTTTTTTTCTCTTCAAGCACTGTACCTACTTCTGCTGCTTTGACTGTACTTCCCCCTTCCTGCACCCCTTAAACTATCCGCTCCTCCCCTTTTCTTACCAAGCTCACTATCTTCCTTCCCAAATCTGTTTTGTGTGTGGTGTTGTTTGGGTAGGTTATGTGGGGTTTGTGTGTGTGTGTTTTGGTGTGTGTGTTGTGTGTGTGGTGTGTGGGGTGTGTGTGTGTGTGGGGTTTTGAGTATGAGTGGGGGGTGTGGGGTATGGGTTGGGGGTGTGTATGAGTGTGTGCGCAAGTTGTGTATGAGTTTGTGTGGGGGTTTTGTGGTGTTTTGTGGAGTGTTGTGTGTGTTTTATGTGTGGGGGTGTATGAATTTGTATGTGTGTGTGTGTGTGTGTGTGAGAGAGAGAGACTCAGCCAATTTAACTTTTCACCAATTTAAATCACTTTCAGTTGGACCCGGGGGGGGGGAAGTGTGAATTTCTCATTACTCTAAAAAATTTTTTCATGATTGTAGCCCTGTATAAACGTAAGTAAACCATTCTTACAAATATTCATTACCTTTTTTAAATGGGATTCATTACCCTTTTTAACTTGTTTAGTTCATTACCCCTTTTTAAAATTTTTGGGTTTATTTCCTTTGAAACTTGTGGTTCATTCCCTTTTTAATTTTGAGTTCATTTTCCTTTTTAACTTTTGAGTTCATTAACCTTTGTAAATTGTGGGGTTTTATTACCTTTGGGAACTTGTGAGGGTTTTTCCTTTTTAACTTGTGAGGGCATTTCCTTTTTAACTTGGAGTTCATTACCTTTGTAATTGTGAGTTAAATTTCCTTTTTAAATTTTGAGTTCATTACCTTTTTTAACTTTGATTTTTTTTAAACCCTTTTTAACTTGTGGTTCATTAACCCTTTTACCTAAATTCAGCCATAAAACTTTGGGGCCCGGTCCCGGACCCCTTTTGTACCTCTTAAAACTGTTTAAAAACCCTTTTTAACCCTTTTCATATTGTGCTAGACCTACCTGGAGTTCCTTACCTTGTAAACGGGGAAATTCTTTTGGGTTTGTTTAAAATTTTTGGGTTTATTACCCTCTGTAACTTGGGTAAGCTATCAAAACTTTGAGGCCCAGTCCCCGGACCAATTATGTACCCCTGTAATCTTTTGACTACCGCCCACAGGATGGGTATGGGGTGACTACCGCCCACAGGATGGGTATGGGGTGACTACCGCCCACAGGATGGGTAAATGGGTGGACTACCGCCCACAGGATGGGTATGGGGTGCAATATAACATATTAAACTAATAATAACTAACTCTTGTAAGAATGTAGTGTGTCTTGTAAAACTGTAGTGTGTCTTGTAAGACTTTAGTGTGTCTTGTAAAACTGTAGTGTGTTGTACTTGTAAGGGACTTTAGTGTGTCTTGTAAAACTGTAGTGTGTCTTGTAAGACTTTAGTGTGTCTTGTAAAACTGTAGTGTGTCTTGTAAGACTGTAGTGTGTCTTGTAAAACTGTAGTGTGTCTTGTAAGACTGTAGTTGTAGTGTGTCTTGTAAGACTGTAGTATGTCTTGTAAGACAATAGTGTGTCTTGTAAGACTGTAGTGTGTCTTGTAAGACTAGATTAGATTTTAGATTAGATTTTGCCACCGAAGTGGCTAGTTTATTGTGCACCCCATATCCATCCTGTGGACGGTAGCGCGAGAGCATATGGATACACAAAAGGCCTAGGAACTAGGCCCCAAAGGGTTAACAGGAATACATATGGCTTTATATCTACATATCTATAGTTCACTTATCTGTTACAAGCAAATTTAGGAAATTTGCTTAGTATATCTGGTATCTTATTTTCATTAATAAGATATCTTGACATGTCACATAGGTTATTATACTGTCTGTCTCTGTATTCCTCAATAAGTGGACAATTAAGCACATAGTGTTCAAGAGAGTGACCATATGCCTGATCACATAATTTACATTTAGTTTGATCATCATCTGTGTGTCTCCCAAACTGCCAGAAGTACTTGTAACCAAGCCTAAGCCTGGCCACTACAACATCAGTCAGTCTGTTCACATTGCAAGTTGCTCCATAAACATACTTATCTACGTTCATGTTATCATAGTGGGTTATAGATCTACTCAGGCTTCTAACTGCATTCCTATAACAATCATTTTCATTATTTACTTCTCTTCCCAATTTTTATTTCCCCAAGCTAGACCAGGGTTTTACCAAAGTTTTTTTCTTTCCCTTTTTCCCCTTTTTGGGTATCCCTTTTTGGGGGAACATATTCCCCAAATTTATCATGGAAAGGGGGGTAATTTTTCCAAAAGTGGGGATAGGGAAACCTTTTAAAATTGTACAAAAAAATTCCTTTGTCCCCCCAAAAATTTTTGGGGGGGAAACTATTTTCCTTTGGGTTCCCCCCTGGAAACATGTTGTTTGGGGTCATTAAAATTTAAAACCCAAAAAGGGCCCTTAAAGATGACAAAAGAAAAACAGTAATTTATGGGTAGAGTTTAAGCTCAGTGGCATTTGGTTAGCTTTAGCGCCATTAAAGGGTTGCAAAAAAAAAAAAATTCGTTTGGGAGTTTTAGGGGCTGTGTCTTTTTTAAAAATTTTTCAGTGTTTTTTTTTGGTTTAAGGGGGCCCATAGTGTGTCTTGTAAGACTGTACTGTGCCTTGTAAGACTGTAGTGTGTCTTTTAAGACTGTAGTGCAAGTTGTAAGACTGCATTGTGTCTTGTAAGACTATAGTGTGCCTTTTAAGACTGTAGTGTGTCTTGTAAGACTGTAGTATGTCTTGTAAGACTGAAATGTGTCTTGTAAGATTGTAGTGTGTCTTGTAAGACTAGACTGTAGTGTGTCTTTTAAGAGAGTAGTTTGTCTTGTTGGACTACAGTGTGTCTTGTAAGACTGTAGTGAGTCTTGCAAGACTGTGGTGTGTATTGTAAGATTTTAGTGTGCCTTCAAAGACAGTAGTGTGTCTTGTAAGACTGTAGTGTGTCTTGTAAGACTGTAGTGTGTCTTGTAAGACTACAGTGTGTCTTAATACTGTAGTGTGTCTTGCAAGACTGTAGTGTGTCTTGTGAGACTGTAGTGTGTCTTGTAAAGCTGTAGTGTGTCTTGTAAGACTGTAGTGTGTCTTGTAAGACTGCAGTGTGTCTTGTAAGACTGCAGTGTGTCTTGTAAAACTGTAGTGGTGTCTTGTAAGACTGTAGTGTGTCTTGTAAGACTGTAGTGTGTCTTGTAAAACTGTAGTGTGTCTTGTAAAACTGTAGTGTGTCTTGTAAAACTGTAGTGTGTCTTGTAAGACTGCAGTGTGTCTTGTAAGACTGCAGTGTGTCTTGTAAGACTGCAGTGTGTCTTGTAAGACTGCAGTGTGTCTTGTAAGACAATAGTGTGTCTTGAAAGACTGTAGTGTGTCTTGTAAGACTAGACTGTCTTGTAAGACTAGACTGTCTTGTAAGACTGCAGTGTGTCTTGTAAGACTGTAGTGTGTCTTGTAAGACTGTAGTGTGCCTTGTAAGACTGTAGTGCAAGTTGTGAGACTGCAGTGTGTCTTGTAAGACAATAGTGTGTCTTGAAAGACTGTAGTGTGTCTTGTAAGACTAGACTGTGTCTTGTAAGACTAGACTGTCTTGTAAGACTGCAGTGTGTCTTGTAAGACTGTAGTGTGTCTTGTAAGACTGTAGTGTGCCTTGTAAGACTAGACTAGTCTTGTAGACTGTAAGTGTGTCTTGTAAGACTGTAGTGCAAGTTGTGAGACTGTAGTGTGTCTTGTAAGACTAGATTGTAGTGTGTCTTTTAAGAGAGTAGTTTGTCTTGTTGGACTACAGTGTGTCTTGTAAGACTGTAGTCTGTCTTGTAAGACTGTAGTGTATCTTGTAAGACTGTAGTGTGTCTTGTAAGACTGTAGTGTATCTTGTAAGACTATAGTGTGTCTTGTAAGACTGTAGTGTGTCTTGCAAGACCGTAGTGTGTCTTGCAAGACCGTAGTGTGTCTTGTAAGACTACAGACTGCCTTGTAAGACTAGACTGTGTCTTGTAAGACTAGACTGTGTCTTGTAAAACTGTAGTGTGTCTTGTGAAACTGTAGTGTGTCTTGTGAAACTGTAGTGTGTCTTGTAAGACTAGACTGTGCCTTGTAAAACTGTAGTGTGTCTTGTAAGCTTGCAGTGTGTCTTGTATGACTGTAGTGTGTCTTGTGTGACTGTAGTGTGTTTTGTAAGACTGTAGTGTGTCTTGTAAGACTGTAGTGTGTCATGTAAGACTGCAGTGTGTCTTAATACTGTAGTGTGTCTTGCAAGACAATACTGTAGTGTGTCTTGCAAGACAATACTGTAGTGTGTCTTGTAAGACTGTAGTTTGTATTGTAAAACTGTAGTGTGTCTTGTAAAACTGTAATGTGTCTTGTAAGACTAGACTGTCTTGTAAGACTGCAGTGTGTCTTGTATGACTGTAGTGTGTCTTGTATGACTGTAGTGTGTCATGTATGACTGTAGTGTGTCATGTATGACTGTAGTGTGTCATGTATGACTGTAGTGTGTCATGTAAGACTGTAGTGTGTCATGTAAGACTGTAGTGTGTCTTGCAAAACCGTAGTGTGTGTTGTAAGACTAGACTGTCTTGTAAGACTGCAGTGTGTCTTGTATGACTGTAGTGTGTCTTGTATGACTGTAGTGTGTCATGTAAGACTGTAGTGTGTCATGTAAGACTGTAGTGTGTCTTGCAAAACCGTAGTGTGTGTTGTAAGACTAGACTGTCTTGTAAGACTAGAGAGTGTCTTGTAAGATTGTAGTGTGTCTTGTAAGACAATAGTGTGTCTTGTAAGATTGTAGTGTGTCTTGTAAGACTAGACTGTCTTGTAAGACTGCAGTGTGTCTTGTATGACTGTAGTGTGTCTTGTATGACTAATGTGTCTTGTAAGACTAGTGTGTCTTGTAAGACAATAGTGTGTCTTGTAAGACAATAGTGTGTCTTGTAAGACAATAGTGTGTCTTGTAAGATTGTAGTGTGTCTTGTAAGACAATAGTGTGTCTTGTAAGATTGTAGTGTGTCTTTTAAGACTAGACTGTCTTGTAAGACTGCAGTGTGTATTTCTGTCACTAAGCGTGACAGTGTCAGCGTGCCTCGTTGTGCTCGGGTTTTCTGGTGTTTTCACGGTCGCTCTTACGTGCTAGAACTTTAATTTGTGTCATCAATCCTATACGATACATCCCTCTAGCGCCTGGAACCAATCTTGGGCGGAAAACATTATATACCGAGTCAAAAAAGGAGAATTAGTGTGCACTACCTAGCAGAGTTTACTGCCAGAGGGGAATCATAGGCCTGTGTCCCGTGTGAAAAAATAATAATAATTGAACTTTGTGTCAGAGGAAAGAAAGTCTCCCTCTTAACATTGAGTATACATAGTGTATAGTGTATACTACAGTGGCTCCCTAGTATATTGATGATAAAGGCTAAAGTGTCATTTGAAAACAGGTGAATTTGTAAAGGAAGTGATAAGCCTATAGAGGCAGGTGCCAGAAGTCGCCAGAAACTTACCACAGGTCAACTGTTTTAATAATCTTCCTGGCTTGCTAGTGTACTCGCATATAATCTAGTGATACAAGTGAATAGCAGAATACAGTGTTGTAGTAGCAACTAACCAGTATTATAGTGGTACTTAGTGGAGTGACTTTCATTAGTTTCTTTTTTCTTGAAATACCAGACATATACTGTGAATTTCATATAACCTGTAGTTACCAGCGGTCGCAATATACACTACGAGAAGCAATTATTACTACAGAAAAAGCGTCCTTCCTCCAAAATTTCCACCAGTCAACTATAGTGATAATATAGCATTTATTGTGGTGGAGGACGGAAAAAAAAATAGAAAAGCTAATACAAGCGATTGATAAACAAGGGTTTAGGTCGACCGTTCGTCATTGTAGGAGTGCCAGCAGTCACCGATTTCTTCAACACGCAAGTTATACTTTTGTATCAAAAAATTTCACATATTACTCGTGTAGATAATTTCCAGTAGACCCTTCATGTGTTAGCTCAAATCACGACCAGTATGGTTTAATATGACCATGATCAGATCATGACTGGTCGAACCACCCCTTGACTGGTCCGAACAGGGGCCCCGATTAGACTGGTCCGAACCTTGCTGGTCCAAACCCCTTTGGGGGACCCTGGGTCCGAACCCTTGACGGGTCCGACCCTGGACTGGTTTCAAACTGTTCGTGTGCACTACCTAGCAGGTTTTTAAATGGGAATTTTCAAGAGGTTGCTAGTGAATTGCAGTAAATCAACCATTCAAATCATTATGAAGCTGTGTGTAGTCTGGTCAAAACAAACGGGCTTCCACATGCATAAATTGTCATTTTTGGGGAAAATTTTGGTGTCACGCCCCTTGTGCAGATATCCAAGAACTAGCTACAAGCAGTTTTAAAACAGGGAAGTGTTTTTGGGTATCCCAAAAATGAGATAAATCTGTGGACTAAAATCACAAGGGTTTTAAAAGAGGTAAACATCAAAGCTGCTTTCATAGAAAACCTGGAAGCTTTCTACAACAGATGGGAACATAAAAAGTTGGGCTGAATGGTACTGCCCTTGATGCTGGCCATGTAGTCAGAAACTGTAAGGTGGAGATTTTTTAGATTAGATTTTGCAACCGAAGTGGCTAGTTTATTGTGCACCCCATATCATCCTGTGGACGGTAGCGCGAGAGCATATGGATACACAAAAGGCCTAGGAACTAGGCCCCAAAGGGTTAACAGGAATACATATGGATTTATATCTACATATCTATAGCTGTATAATCCTCCGGGTTTAGCGCTTCCCCCTTGATTATAAAATAATACATATCTATAGTTCACTTATCTGTTACAAGCAAATTTAGGAAATTTGGTTAGTTATCTGGTATCTTAATTTCATTAATAAGATATCTTGACATGTCACAAAGGTTATTATACTGTCTGTCTCTGTATTCCTCAATAAGTGGACAATTAAGCACAGTGTTCAAGAGAGTGACCATATGCCTGATCACATAATTACATTTAGTTTGATCATCATTTGTGTGTCTCCCAACTGCCAGAAGTACTTGTAACCAAGCCTAAGCCTGGCCACTACAACTTTCCAGTCAGTCTGTTCACATTGCAAGTTGCCCCAAATAAACATACTTATCTACGTTCATGTTATATAGTGGGTTATAGATTACTCAGGCTTCTAACTGCTTTCCCTATAACAATCATTTTCATTATTTATTTCCCCAAAATTATTATTCCTAATGCTAGACAGTTATCCCAAAAGTTTTATTCTACATTCTCCTTCTCGTTTACTCTTCTTTGTCAGGGGGAACGCCTTCCAACTGAAAAAAGAAATTAATGGAAAAATAAATAAAGAAATAACTTAGGAAAAATGAGAATAATGATTTTTGAGAATTTTACTTAAAATTTAAATATAATAAAAAAAAAATGGCCTTCAGTTCTTGTAGTTGGGCAGGAGAAGGTATGGCCCTGGATAGATCCTCTGATGTTATTTATGTAGCTTATCCTGGGCAGATGGTAATAATCCGATGTTCTAGAATCTCCTACCACTTGGATGGAGCACCACAAGTAGAATAGGTAAGGGCCGGTAGTAGTAGAATAATGTTAATAAGTATTATTAACAAATGTCTTGCTCCTTTATCTGGCGTCTATCCTGGAAGACCACGCCAGGAACAGAGCTGGTAATAAGAAAAAATAAACTGGTTACCCATAGTCATGATAATATAACATTTAAGAATTGAAAAGAATGATAAATGCCAAAATCATTACTGGTAACCAGCAAAAAAATAAAGAAAACAATAGTGATACTCCTGGTATATCACCCTACCTGATTAGGAGAAGAGTGGAGGTGAAGTGACTCTCCAAACTTCAACCCACCCAGGTAAGGTCAATATTCCCAGGAGTAGAAACTAACAAATCGGACACCAGGAACTAGTTTCGCCCAGCCCTCCAGAGGGGGGGGGTGCACGCGACGTAACTAATGGTTCCTGGTTGCCCGAACAACCTTAACCCCACTTACACCTACTTTTCCCTCACATTCTTGGCTAACATATCAACTTTATCATTCAATTCAATTCAATTCAAAGTTTATTCTCATAAGGATTACAATGCTGAGTTTACAGAAATTTGGTTATTGTTTGGTTTACATGTAGTAAAATTGAGATTACAGAGTGTACCACTAGAACGCTTGCATGGCTAGGCATTTGGGGCATATTTAGTTTTATTCTTAAATGTAAAATATTAAAAATTTATGGGGTAATTTGGGTTATTATGGCTAAGTGACTAAATACTATTTTGTGAGTTTAGCAATGTGAATGCTTTTTTTTTGGCCACAGTATATAGTTTCAGTATTGGAGTATCACAGGATTCATTATTTTAAGACTGAGATTAATTTTTCTGTTTATGGTCAAAGGGAGTGAGCGAGTGTAAGTGTGAACCACCAGGGGGTATTCGTGAAGTTAGTTGACGGGGTGTATCAGGGAGATAAGATGTTTCTAATGGTAGTTTTAAAGGTGATGAATGTGTCTGCAGTTTAGAGTTCTCAGGTAGGGTATTCCAGATTTTAGGGCCTTTGACTACATTGAATTTTTGTAAAGGTTTAGTCGGGACAGGGGGAATGTCGTAGAGATGTTTGTTTCTGGTGTTATGCCTGTGGGTTCTGTCACAACTATCAAGAAAGCGTTTTAGGTCAAGGTTGATATTAGAGTTTAAGGCCTTGTAGATATAGATTCCCACAGTAGTAAGTGTGGAAGTACTGAACTGGGAGTAATTTTTAGATCTTTGAAGAGTGGGGGGGTTGTGCTGCCGGGGATGGGATTTAGTGATTATTCTTACTGCAGCTTTTTGTTGGGTTTTATTGGCTTTAGGTGTGTTGCTGCAGTTGATCCCCAAGCACAAATAGCATAGGTGAGGTATGGATAAATAAGTGAGTGGTATAGTGTGAGAAGGGCATTTTGCGCACATAGTATCGTATCTTGGAGAGGATCCCAACCTTTTTGGGATACTTTTTTGGCTATATGCTGGATATGGGTGCTGAAATTCAGGTTATTGTCAAGGTATAAGCCTAAGAATTTTCCCCCATTATTTTGGGTAATTTTTTTTTTTTTTTTATATTTTATTTAAAACGTAATATTACAACATAAAAAATAAATATATAGAAAACCACCATCCCTTTACAAACAGGTATCCAAATGAGAATTCATAACCACAGTACACCATATGAATTCCCTAACATTGCGACAGTCGCTATATACACTTCGAGCCACCTAGGATGTTATCATGCATAATTATAAATCAAATAAGAGCTTTGTGTCCCACATATGTCATCCTACTACAAAAATGCACTAAAGACATGCTATAAGAAATCATATACACCTATCTCCTCCACCATAATAGATATTATATAAGTACATAGCTAGACCTATAGCATATATGTTTAGGAACATAATTTTATAATACTTAAAACATTATAACAAAATAATAAAAAAAACATCAATACACGATGTTACATTACAGTGGTTCAAACACATAGTCACAATATATAAAAGGGAAAAACCCAAAAACAGAACGTAAAACGCTAAAAACCAGGAAGCATATAGTTTAACATGCAGACATAAAACAGAGCTCATGGCAAAACTAGAAATGAAACATTATAACAACCCGAATGCAACATCCCTGTGCAAATAGTTACTTAAGAATACAGCACACACTACAAACCCCCCCCCTATTCCCAACAGCTGTATCTGCCGTCACCATCATAACCTAAACTATAAAATAACGTTAATTAACATGGTTGAAACTAGAAACATTCTGAAACACGCTTCATACATAACCACATTTCCCGCATAACCCAGGAAAGACAAAAAGCATAACACATGTGTAAATACGTACAAAAACCACAATGAATACAGCGGTATACATAGACACTGTATAACTCTCCAAAAGCGTATTTAAATCCCTACATAATAATACAGCATAATATCGTCTATGGAAACATACCATCACTTCATAGAAGTACTAAGTATTAATAATAATACATAAAAATTAAAAAACCAATAAAATCCAAAAAAAAAAAAAAAGAACATAAATCAACATATCTTAATACAGATGCTTTCTTAAACATGTTTCATACATAGCCGCACACCTGCAAGACACGGAAGTACATTTGTTTTAAAAAATACATTATCATAATAAGAAAACCTTCACAGTGATCATGCACACAAGACGCTTCACAGTCACAAGGGATTTCTGGTAATTAGAGTGTTGTCAATCTTAATGTTAATTTGTGCATCTCCTGCTCTGCTACCAAACATAATATAGTAAGTTTTGTCAGTGTAAGCGTAAGTTTATTGGTGTCATCCAAGTCGATATTTTAATCAGCTCCTCATTCACAATGGTGTTGAGGGTGGCAAGATTAGGGTGAGAGATGACATAAGTCGTGTCATCAGCAAAGAGAATGGGTTTTCAGGTGTTGGGATACGTTGGAAGGTCATTGATGTATATGAGGAAGAGCAGGGGACCAAGGACACTTCCCTGCGGAACTCCAGTATCAAGTGGCGTGTGCTGATGCTGTGTCTTTAATGGTGACGTACTGATACCTATTAGTAATGTAAGATTTGAAATAAGCAAGCGCATGGCCTCTTATCCGTAGTGGTCAAAGTTTTTGGAGTAGGATTTCGTGGTTTACTGTGTCAAAGCTTTTCTTAGGTCAATAAAAATTCCCAGTGGATATTCCTTATTTTCCAATGCTGTGTAAGCAGATCTAGCTGTTTATGATTGCATCATTAGTGCTTTTATTTTTCCTGAATCCAAACTGGCAGGGGTGAGTTGTTTTGAGCCATTATAAATGAATACAGTCTATTGTGCACGAGTTTCTCAAAGATTTTTGGTAGCAATGGTAAATTGGATATTGGCCTATAGTTTTTAAGTCTGTAGGGCAGTGGTTCCCAACTTTTTCAGCTTGTTACCAATTTAACATGCCACATAAAGCATGTTTACCCCTTTCACAAAATGTTGGTTTATTGATATTATGGCTAAACGTGAACGTATAAAAGCCTGCATACTCTGCTAATCCTAGCAAAACCCTTGAAAACGTAAGAACAACATACATTATATATAAAATTAATTATAGCTACAAATTCACAGTAACAGTGGGTAAATACTAACTATTTTACTGCACAGGGCAGTACACATACGTACCAGCTTATGTCTACTCGGCTGATGCTCACAGATAAACTGACCGTGTGAAATAGAGGCAGCCTCAGGAAGTGAGTGCGCGTACTGAACAGGTCGGGTTTTGGGCTATGAGTGACTTTTGTCCTGAAGCATACTTGTCAAAATACTTTTGGGGTTTTCCCCACACTTAGCTATATATTCTTCTTTTTTTAATACTGTATATTAGTTTTTGATGTTTATTGTTATTTGGTTTAACTTTATTACTTACTTATAATAGGTTTACTTTACAACTTTATATACTAAGACAAAGTTAACAATAATCCCCATACCGGGTACCGCATTGTTTTCTTGATTTTTAGAATTCATAACTTTTTTTCTGTCACCCCTCCATTACCCCCCAAAAATGGTTTAAATTACCCCCAGGGGGTAAAATTTTCCCCCAGTTTGGGAACCACTGCTGTAGGGTCACCACCTTTATGTATTGGTGTAACCTTGCCATCTTGAGTAGTTTCGGGAAGGTGCTAGTCTCTATTGACTTGTAAAAAGTAATGAAATAGCATGCGAAAGGACATGGGCCGCTCGCTTGTACAGTAATGGGGGGACATGAGACAGATTCCCCGAGTTATTTTAAGTGACTTTATGATTCAATGACTTCCGTGGGCTCAGTTGGTGCAAGATAGAAGGAATTAGGGAAAAATTTCCATTAGGTAGTCCCTGGATGGGCATTGGTATGTGGGATTTTACTGGCGAGATTAGATCCCATGTTTGAGAAGAAGTCGTTTATCTTGTTAGCTGTGTCAGTGGGATGTAGTGGTGTTTCATTAGGTTTAGTTAGGCAATATTCTTGGTTTTTTTCAGTTTGTGGGTCCCTAGAATCTGAGAGAGTGTTTTCCAGGTCTTTTTTATATCTCCTCTAGTGTCTGTGAATCTACTGGAGTAGTATAGTTGTTTGGCTTTTTTTATTACTTTGGGGAGGAGTGATGAATAGTGTTTAAGAAATCTTTGTGTATTAAGCCCTGTCTATATTGCTTTTCATATTGGGTGTTTCTTTTCAATGGATTTCAGAATGGTGTGGTTTTGCCATGGGCAACCAAGCCGTTTGTTTGTGATCTGTTTTGTTTTTATAGGACAATGTTTTTTGTATAGTCTAAGTAATTTGTTAAGAAAGATGTCTGCCAGTCCTCAATACCATTGGCCTTGGAGAATTCTGTAGGCCAAACAACAGTCTCTAGGTCAGCTGTGAACTTCCTTAAATGAGGCCTCGTCATGGAGTCTAAATGAGACTTTGTTGTATTCAAGTGGTGGTTTACTAATGTTTGTCAGGAGGAAGGTAGGGTTTGTGGTCTGTAGTGCTATCTGTGATTATCCCCGATTTAACGGGGGCTAGTATATTGGTCCATATGTGGTCTATTATGGTTGCACTTGTCTCAGTGAGCCTGGTTGGTTTAGTTATTGTTGGTATGAGAAATGTGTTGTTCATATTGTTGATGAAATCAGTTACAGGCTGATCATTAGGAGGAAGGAGTAATCCATGTGTGATGGGATCCATAGCAATTGTACATTAATTCCTTTGTCCCTAATTTTTGAGTATCTATACCTGGCTTCCCCAATGAGCATGTTGTTGGAGTCATTATATGAGCCAAGAGCCTTCAATGATGACATAGAATCAGTAATGATGATAGAGTCAAGCTCAGTGTCATAGGTTAGCTTTAGCGCCATTAGGATTGCAAACAATTCAGTTTGCAGTGTAGACGCCCAGTTGTTTAAATTTTTATGCCTAACTCAAAATTTATTATCGTTCTTAAATAGGGAGGTGGCAAAAAGAGCAGATGCAGCCCTGCCAGAAGACTCCTGTTTAGATCCATCAGTGTATATAACTTTGAAAAAACTTGTTACTACCAGTGGGTGAAAAATTTTTTCTTGAGCATTGCTCTAACAAGAGATTTAAGGAAGGGATTACTGCATGGCTTTTGGGGGGGTTTTGTAGGTATTGATATTAAATGAAACTCTTCCATGGGGGGGTAAATGCTCTTGTGCCTACGTGTACGTTCATGCGGGTTTATAAAATTTAATGCAATTGCACTTTTCGTCATTCGCTGCCTCCACGGGGAGGGGGCGGTTTGCTCGGCCCCCCCTTGTTTCTTAGGCGATCCCTCTTTCATCAAAACCCATTGAGTAGTGAGGCGTGAGCTGCTCATTTGGGATATAAAAAAAATGGTGAACATACAGTACGAAAAAAAAATACTATCTGCAAGAGCTGGTTCGTGGTAGTTAAGTAATTTACGATGAATTACTCTCCCTAACATCATCAGGGACACATAGGGTATCCCCAACGAGGGAATTATAGGCTTTCGCTCTTAAGGGTTTGACAAGAGCTTCGAAAAAATTTTCAAAGAGGGGGCTTCTACACAAAATTTGTTGAGCAGTCCAGGAAAAACGCATGATTGTGAATTCAGCGATGGATGTTGTGTTACTTTTTTCTAAATATTTCACGGGGTGAAGGTACGGAATGTACCCTTCGGGGCCCACGGCGTAGGGCCCAGGAGTTTTTTTCGAGTTATGGGACAGGGCTTTCTGAAACCCCAGGGGGGTATGGAGGAGGCCTATAAAGGAATCCCGGAAGGTTCTTACCCCCTTAAAATGTCTTTAAAAAACCTATACCATCCTATGTAACGTGACCGGGTTGTAGAACACGGGTTTATGTGTACTATGCAGGTCAGAGAAAAAAATTGTCGTTGTGTAGCTTTAGAGAATGGCGCCCTGTCCCTAGAAGGCGGCTCCTCAATTTGGGGAACGCCGATTGTGATTCAACATCATGTGATTTGGTGCCGGCTCTGTTGCCTGGGGGCCGGAGGTCTGATCTTGAGCGAGGAGGTGCCCGGGGAGGGGGCGGGTGGGGGAGCGTGTGTCCTCCCCCAGGGAGTGGGGGGGAGTCGAAGGTGAATCGAGGATCTTTTGTTCAGGAAGCTTCGCTCAGGGGGTTTACTGGCAGAAGTGACAAGATTTTTGGATGGGGGGGCCCCCCCGGTGCAAGGTGCCCTCAGTTTTGTAATTTGGAGAGCTGGAGGACAAAAAATTTGGGAAAAGACTTGATAAAAAAAAGGCTGGAGCATGTGGTGGCCGTGGGGGTACACCAGGGGGATTGTTGAGGGGGAGAGTTGAAAAGTAAATTTCTGGGAAAAGAACTGCGGCTTCGAGATAGATGAGTTATTCCCCCGGGGGCAAGGCGGGGAAGAAGTCGGGGCAGGGGTTGGGGACCCGACCCTATGGTAGAGGGGGCCTGAGTTGCACAGTGGGAGAGGGGGGGGGGGGTGATGACGGGAAACTTAGTGGTAAAGGAATACGTAATATGAAAAGTGCAGTGAGTAAAGCCCGGGCTGGGGGAAAAGGGCCGCCCCTTCTTAATTTTCAGAAGTGTCCCCCTTAATGTTTGGACTAAACTGAATTAAAAAATTTTGGTTGGGTGGTTTTTACGGGGGTTTGATGTAGACATTTGCTTTTTGCAAGAGCATAATCTGGGGCGGGTTGTGTGTTGGGGTTTAAAAGGATACGGATGTTTTTACCAGGGGTTTGAAATTTGAAGGTGGGGTGCAGGGGCAAATAAGGAGACCCCCCCTTGCGTGTCATGGGCTGGGAAGAGGGGGGGGTGGGAGGGTGTGAGGGTGGATGGTGTTGGGGGTGAAGTCGAGAAGTTTCGTGGAGTTTACATCCCAGCAATAGTAATACCGGGTTTTAAAAGTAGATTTTGTAGGGGGGTACTGATGTACACTTGAGAGGTTTCCCTGTATAAAGTAAGGGGAGGTGTTTGGGAAATTGTGTGATTGGGAGTGGTATGGAACCGAGAGGGGCGGGTTTATGTTGAGTGTTCTGAGGATGTATTGCGAGTTTTGGGGTTGAGATGTGGTGGGGAGGGGGGATACTAGGGGAGCACACGTTCGCCCGTAGGGATATGAAGCGGTTTGGACAAATCTACTTTTAAGCAGGGAAGGACTTTGTGGGGTGAAACCCCTTCGGGGGTTTTGATCACAGGGCGGTAAGCAGATTTGATGTGGGTGGAGTGGGCGTATTTATTCTGGGTACGGAAATTAAATGTAAGGCTTCTTAAGGGGAGGGGAGGGGCCTTTTTTCGTGATTGGGGGTTTTCCTTTTTTGGGGAGGCAGGGCAGGGAGATAGATCTGTTAGATTGGTGGGAAATGCGGCCCAAAACCCGGGAATAGCGTTTTTTTTAAAGGAAGGGGACGAGAAGGGGCAGGTGGGTTTTGGGTTGCAAAATTATCTGGGGGAAGCTGCAAGTTGTTTGTTGGGGGAGGGGGTAAGGGAGAAAGGACAGTTGGGATAGAATCACTGAATTACACAATTTTAGGTTTGATGCAATTGGGGTTTTAAGGGCGGGGTTAGAGGATGTTTTGTGGGGTGATAAGCCGCTGTTGTTTTACGAAATTTGGGACGACAGATTTTAAACCCACATTCTAAATTGGAGACAAGCCCTGGGGGGGGGGGGGGTACCCAGGGGGTCGAGTCTATCCAATAGGGAAAGTATAGCTTTATGCAGATATTTTGGTTTGGGAGAAATGGAGTTGGAGGGAGGGGGGTTCCTGGGGGGTATTTTTAAAGGGGGGGGTTCCAAGCGTTTTAAGTGAGCGGATAGATGGGGTTGGAGGTGGTATAAGTGAGGTTGAGGTGGAAGAGGCTTTTTCGGGATGAGTACCGGGAAAACACCAGGGATAATTTTAACCAAAATTTTTATAGAACACATTGGGGGGTGTATTAGGCAGTGTTTTGTTAGGAAATGGACCATATTTTAATAGTGGGAATTTTGGGCCATCGCAAAGTACGGGGTCATTTTTTTTGGGTGCCAAAGAAAGGGGGGGTAGAGAGTGATGCTTACCGTGCAATATCTTTGATGTGCGGGTTAAAAGGTTTTGCGAAAATTTTGGGTAATAGCTGAAGAAGGTCTGGGGTGGGTGATACGGGGGCAGTTGGTATCCCTGGGAGGAGTTGGGGGTAGGTCATGGTCGTATTCGGGATTTTTGAGGGGTAATAGGGGAGGTTTTTTTAGGTCTGGATTGGGGGAAAAAGCTTATGTTATGTGGTGGGAAAATTTTGATTGAGAGTTGGGAGAAGGGGGTTTTTGGGGGGAGGGGGGTTGGTGGGTGAGGACTTTGATGAAAAAGCATCATGAAGTAAGGTAAAGGGAGGGGGGTTTGTTTGTAAGCATGGGGGGGGGGTTTAAGGAGGGGTTCCCTCCCCAAATACCTTTGCATGATGAAAACCCTTTCTATTTTCTGGTTGATGGGGGGATGGGAAGGAGGGGAAAAGTGGGGGATATTTGGGGGAATATTTTTGGGTTATGTAGAGATACAACTGTTTTACTTAATGAGATAGAAGATTTAAAGAAAAGGGGGAAGGGTAATTGGGGATTTTGGGGAATGCTATGGGGGTGGGGTTTTAAAAAAGAAATCACAGTTGCTGGAGGTAGGCGCTTTTGGGGAGGAGGGACCTTGGGGGGAGGAGTTTGGTTGGATAAATGTTTAAAAGGCAAAGATTTGTGGGGTTTTTGTTTTTTTGGCAGATGCAAGGGAAAAAGGGGGGGTTTTAATTTAAAAATGGTAATGGAAGAGCTTTGAGTAGGCTCAGGAGTTTAAGGGTCGGGGATGTAACCTTGCATCAAAAGGGTTGTGGGGGTAAATACGTGATTTATAGTTGGGGGGGGGGTGGCGGAAATTTACCAATACGAAGTCAGGTTTAGGAAAAGCAAAAAAAGAGTCTTAAAGGGATGTGTGGGGTTTGGGGGGGCGTGGTTGGGCAAGATGGTAAAAGAGGGTAAGGCAGGAGGGGTGGGATTTTGGCATTAGGGTCAGGGGGAAGGGCTAATGTGAAGCAGAGGTATATTGGGCACGGGGGGAAAGGGGGCTTGGGTGGGGAGGTGATGAGGGGTATCCGCAAAGGGGGGGGGGAAGGGACTTAGTGGATTGTGAAGAATGTTGCGGTTTATGTTAAAAGGTATGCAAAGTTAAAAAATCAAGGTAAAACGGTTGTGGGTGGGGGTCGTCGTAGGGAAATTTAAAGAAAAGGGGGGCAGTGTATCCCACATATGATTGGAGAGTGATATTGGGTGGGAAATTTTTAAATTAAGAATACGGCAGAGCGAGGGGAAAAGTATATAAATTTTTTTTGGGGACTTAGCATCGAAAAAGTTTCTAAGACGAATGGGTTTTGTGAGAGAGGCTCATCGGTTTTTGTGGGGAAGTTGAAACGGCTTTTCTGTATATATTTTTGTTCTGCTTGGAGGTGGAAGATTGGGTTGAAGGGGTTTTCTTTTTTTTGGGGGGGGGGCAGAATCACCCCCAGGGGTTTAAAATTTTGATATGGGAGGGGGTATCCAAGAGGTGGGAAGGGTTCAAACGTAATAGTTGATTACTTGTTGTTTCTTGGGGGATGAGGGGGGGGGGGGGGAAAATTTGGGTAAAAAACTGGCGGCGAGTTTTTAAGGACACATGTAGGAACAAACAAATTTTTGGGGAAGGTGGGTAATTTGTTTTCGGGGGGTTATCGGGGGGTTTCTGTTTAAAGTCTACTCCTTTTAGTATGGTTGGAGGCAAGGGGGTTTGGCTCTTCAGTGGTGCGTCCTCTTTGAGTGTTGGGAAACCTGATGAGGAAAAGGTTTATTGGTTTGCAAGGGGGTTATGTGGTAAAATTTAATTTTTAGGGAGCCGTTTTAGGGCTTGGAGTATGTGGGGGCCCTTTGAAATTTTTAAAACAGAGTCAAAAGTTGTATGTGAGTTTTTGATTTTTTCTCTTATTGTCTAAGAACCCTTGATATGGAGGTTTATATTTATAAATATTTTAGGTTATTTTTTTTAAAATTTTCAATCTGATGTAGATTTACTTGTCATCCGTTTTTTTATTGTATTGAAAGGGTCTTTATGATATGCGAAAATTTTAAAAATATTTTATGGGGTTTTTATATCCCTTATTTTGTATGGAAGGTCCTATTTATATTGGTGTTAATGGTAACATTAACTTTGTGTATGTGTAGGGTGTTTGTGGGAACCCAAAGTTTAGGTAAGCTATCATTGAATTAATATTTTTGTTTTTTTGCAGACAAGTCATTTAGCGATTAATTTTTATGTATGATTCAGTTTGTTTTTATGAAAAAAGTGCACATACACGTATGGTGTAAAAAATTCATGCGTATATGTATACATATAATATAATTTTAAGACCGTTCCTCATGTCTTATAAAACCCTGACGTTTTGTTGGAAATTGGGTTTGGGTTGGGGTTTTTTTAGTAGAAATTATCAAACCTTATTTTGGGGAAATTAATGAGGTTATTTAATGGGGACTGTACATAAGGGGGGGGGTAAAGTGTCAGCTTGTCTGCATGGGAATAATGAGTATTGTAAAGGGGGGTTTGAAGATTAGTTTATGGTTGTGGTTTTTTATAGGTTGTGGGTTATTATATGGTTGTGGGTTTGTATATGGGTTTTGGGGGATGTATATGGTTTGGGTTATTTATGGTTGTGGTTTTGATTTGGTTGTAATATGGCCATGATATATGGTGTTCTAAATGTATCGGGTTGTTTTTTAGGTTTTGTAATATCTAGATGGTTTATTTTTTCTCTTATATTCTATTATTTTTATTAAAGTTAGCCCGGGATTCTCCCGGCCCGGGCCTTTTCCAAGTGGTGGCCCGGGCCTTTGGGTCCCTCTTTTTGGGAAAGCTGAGACCTAAGTCTCCCTGGGGGGGAGGCAAAGACCTCCTCTCTTTGGACCAACTGTCCCCAGGCCCGCCCCAAACTAGGCTCTCTGGTCTGCCATCCCCCCCTCCCGGGGGCAAATGGGAATGACAGTTTTATGAGCTAAAGGGTCGGGCTCAGGGACCTACCCTACCCTAGAAGGGTTAGGGATGGTGTCGACCTTATACTTACTATATTTGTTTATGTTTTAAAAAAAATCAAAAAAAAAAAAGACTGTAAAGTCTTATGTTAATATTAAAGGATTTTTTATATTTTGATTCCTTTTTTAATACATGCAAAAAACCCAAAAAAAAATAACACCAGGTTTCAATTTCAAGTCATGTAGTTCTCTGTTAGTTATTTAAAAAAACCAAAGTACAGTAGTGTGCAAGTTTTTGTTTCTATGATATTGTTTTTGTACATAAAATTTTTATATGTCCTAGCACCATTGAATGCGCAATGCTTTAGTTATTGACATTCTTTTGTATATAAAATTTCATACCAATATGAAAAAGCTGTAGGTTTGGTTTATATTTATTGGTGTTTAAGTTTTTTCCGATGTTTTCTGTTTGGTTAAATTTTATTGTTGTCTTTTATAAAATTTTTACGGGTTTTTTTTTTTTAAATCAATTTTGATATCACACACTATACTGTGTTTTAGCAAAATTTTGTTTTAACATACATGTTACTTGTTTTTAAAAAAATATATAAAAAAAAAAAAAAAAAAATTTCACGTTTTCACAATCCTTTAGATCTGTGTGTATTTTCCCCTAGACATTGGTAAGATTCATGTGACAGTGTTGGTTCGTTTCTCAACTTTAATACCGATACAGTGTTAATTTCAACAAACCCATCAGAACTAAAATACCAAACTCCTTCCTCAGTTAAAAACTTTTGTAGATCTGGGACAGCCCAAAAAATAATCCTGAGAGCTTCATTTTGCTTAACTCCCAAGGGTCAGAGAGAACTTTCCCCTAGTAATATCAACATGGAGCAGCATAATCAATTAAGGACCTAACATAGGCTATGTACATCATTCTCACGATTCTCACATTTGCACCATAGTTGGGATTGTAGCCAGCAACAGCTTTGAGAGCATTTAGCCTAGCTTTACATTTCTTGTTTAGTTGTGGTATAGTGGATTTGTTAAAGGGTACATCTACACCAAGATATCTGTAAGTTTTAACGTAGCTAATGATTTCACCCTGCAAATAGATGAGTGGAGGATGTCGTTTGCTTGTTAATATCTTTGTTTTAGAGGAAGATATTATGAGGCCTAGTCGATTACAAATTGCTTGAACTCATTAAGAATGGTATCATCTTCTTATGTCCTGTTGTATGGATCATGATATCATCAGCATAGCTTATAGCTATATGTTTAGGTGAGGCAGGTAGAGCATTTAGGAGAGCATTAATCAGAATATTAAATAGCATGGGACTAAGAACTCCTCCCTGCGGTGTACCTAAAGACATTTCTTTAGAATCACTTCTGAAGCCTTGGTAAAGGACAGAGGATACTCTATTTGACAGGTATCCTAATTATCCAGCAGAGTAAGCTACCACCAATATTCATTTTGGCTAGTTCATGTAGTATAACGGTTCTGTTCGCAATATCAAATGCAGATTTTAGATCAAGAAAAGTGGTAAAACTAGTAGAGGTGTGTGCAGTGAGAAAGAACATAAGAAGAAGAACATAAGAACGAAGGAACACTGCAGAAGGCCTACTGGCCCATGCGAGGCAGGTCCAAGTCTCCTACCGCTTAAGCCAATGCACCCAACCTAGTCAGGTCAGGTCACATTGACTTAAGGAAGGAACACGGCAACCGACCTGGTAGCACAAGCTATCAGGTCTAACTCACACCCACCCACATCTACTCATGTATTTATCCAACCTATTTTTAAAGCTACACAACGTTCTGGCCTCTATAACGGTACTTGGGAGTTTGTTCCACTCATCCACAACTCTATACCAAACCAGTACTTTCCTATATCCTTCCTGAATCTGAATTTTTCCAACTTAAAAACCATTGCTGCGAGTCCTGTCTAGGCTAGATATTTTCAGCACACTATTTACATCCCCTTTATTTATTCCTGTCTTCCATTTATAACACCTCAATCATATCCCCCTAATTCTACGTCCTTTCTAGAGAGTGCAGATTCAGGGCCCTTAGTCTATCCTCATAGGGAAGGTTTCTGATACATGGGATCAACTTTGTCATCCTCCTTTGTACATTTTCCAGAGAATTTATATCCATTCTGTAATAAGGTGACCAAAACTGTGCAGCATAATCTAAATGAGGCCTAACCAAGGATGTATAGAGTTGAAGAACAACCTGAGGACTCCTATTATTTATGCTTCTTGCTATGAAGCCAAGGATTCTATTAGCTTTATTGCGAACACTTATGCACTGTTGTCTTGGTTTCAGATTACTGCTAACCAGAACTCCTAAATCTTTTTCGCAATCCGTAATATTAAGATCTACATTATTTAGTTTATATGTGGCATGGTTATTGTCCTGTCCAACATTTAGAACTTTGCATTTGTCTATATTAAACTGCATCTGCCACTTCTCCGACCACTGCATCAGTCTATTCAAATCTTCCTGGAGTGCTCGAATGTCCTCGTCAGAATGAATTCGACGGCCTATTTTGGTGTCATCGGCAAACTTGCCGATGTCGCTCTTTATGCCCTCATCTATGTCGTTTATGTAGATTGTGAACAGCAGGGGGCCCAACACTGACCCCTGTGGAACACCGCTCGTGACACTTCCCCACTCTGATTTCTCCCCATTTATGCAGACTCTCTGCTGCCTATTTGTCAACCATGCCTCTATCCAGGAAAAAATTTCTCCTCCTATTCCATGTGCTTTAATTTTCCTCAATAGTCTCTGATGTGGGACCCTGTCAAAAGCCTTACTGAAGTCCATATACACAATATCATATTCATTACCATGATCTACCTCCTCAAATACCTTAGTGAAAAAAGTTAATAAATTCGTAAGGCAGGAACGCCCCTTTGTAAAACCATGCTGAGATTCGTTGATTAATTTATGCTTTTCAAGGTGGCTACGAACCGTCTCGGCAATTATTGATTCCATAAATTTTCCCACTATGGAGGTTAGGCTTATTGGTCTATAGTTCGAAGCTAAGGACCTGTCACCTGTTTTGAAAATAGGTATCACATTTGCCATTTTCCACTTATCTGGCACCATGCCAGTTTGTAGTGATATGTTGAAAAGATTAGCCAAAGGTGTGCTAAGCTCCTCTTTACATTCCTTTAGAACCCTTGCATACAGTTCATCAGGGCCTGGGGATTTGTTAGGTTTTAATTTATCTATTTGCCTAAGGACATGTCACTTGTGACCCTAATAGTGCACAGTTTATTATCGTCCTGTTCTACATAATTTATCATTACTGGAATATCGCTGGTATCCTCCTGTGTAAAAACTGAGAGGAAGTATGTGTTAAAAATTCTACACATTTCCTTATCACTGTCAGTGAGCTGACCCGAGGAACTTTTGAGTGGGCCTATCTTGTCCCTGATCTTACTTCTGTATACCTGAAAGAATCCTTTTGGGTTAGTCTTCGATTCTCTTGCAACTTTAACCTCATAATCTCTTTTTGCTTTTCTAATTCCCTTTTTTATTTCTCTCTTTAACTGAATATATCGATTTCTCAATTGCCCTCTCGTCTTTTGATTTGCCTATATATGCCTCTCTTTTGACCAATCAGATATTTTAATCTATTGTTCATCCATTTAGGATCATTTTTGTTTGATCTGATTTCCCTATTTGGAACATAATTTGACTGAGCAGCTAGAACTATGCCCTGGAAAGCATCATATCGGCAACCATCACCACCTACCTGACCCTTAGTCAGGTCATTCCAGTTCAGCCCACCTAAGTATTTTTTCAGTCCTATGAAATCAGCCAAGCGAAAGTCAGGGACGGAGACTTGATTGCCATTATTAGGGGAATTCCATGATATATTAAAACTGAGTGATTTGTGATCACTTTCCCCAAGCTCATCATTAACCTCAAGATTATTAATTAGTGTTTCCCTACTGGCAAGAACCAAGTCAAGGAGGTTATTTCCCCTAGTTGGCTCTGTCACAAACTGTTTTAAAAAACAATCCTGGATCGTATCAAGAAAGTCACCTGACTCTAAATTTCCTGTCAAATTGCTCCAGTCAATCTGTCTATAGTTGAAATCTCCCATTAGCACAACATTTTCGTATGTAGATGCCTTACGAATTTCGTCCCATAGAAGTTTACTGCACTCCCTATCAAGATTTGGGGCCCTGTAAATCACACCCAAAATTAGTTTTTTCTCGGCCCTCGAGAAGCTGTAACCAAACAGATTCAGTGGCTGACGCTTCTAATTTAATATCTTGTCTAACACAACAATTTAAATTGTCTCTGACATACATCGCTACTCCACCACCTTTCCTGTTGACCCTGTCAGTGTGGAATAATTTATAGCCTTGTATGTGACATTCAGAGGGCATCTCTCTATCTTTCAGATTAGCGCCAGGGTCTCGGTTATAGCAATAATATCTATGTTTCCTGCCTTGCAATTATCTTAGCTCATCTATCTTATATCTTTACACTCCCTGCTATTAGTATAGTAAACCTTAAGGGTGCTAGTACCTTGCTGCCCTTTGCCAGTCCCCCTTTGTTGCTGGACCTGATCTATTGACTTTATTTATAACTTTCATGCTGAATGGCATTTTATACATTTACTGTTCCAACCCGTATCGCAACCTGCTGTTTCCCCACACACACCCATACCTCTATCTCCATCAGTTAAATCATAGGCATGTTCCACCATGCCTTCTCAATCGATGTATGCAAAACGTGATACCACCCAGACCAAGAGAGATGTACCCCATCCCTTGCATACATATATGTTTGCCATAAAGTTGTTCCAGTTCGTCAATGAATGGGATTGCAAGTTCCTTGCATTATCTGTCTAGCAGCAATTTACACCAATTGCCCTAGACAACCATTCATTTCCTACTTCCCCTTCTAGGCAAGATGCTACTTGATTGGATCCCTCCCTTAAGACTGTATATGAAATCTATAGAGACCTGTACCTTATCTAGCAGATCTTCTCTCCTACCTTCCCATATTATACATTTCCACCCAGCACTGAGACAGATAATGGGCTTGCCTACCATTACCTGACATGATATTAGATCCTGCCTTATGACAATGTCCCAAACTCCAGCTCAGGGAAGCACACTCTATCTCTCATCTTCTTATTCCTATTACAAAAAGCACGGTCAATGTATCTTACCTGAGAGTCAACCAACACAGAATGCGGCTGTCTCCTTTAGCAGGGGCAATAGTACCTTTACCTTCACTGGACCACTGAAGTACATTCATCCTGAAGAACAGAGAAGGATTTCCTACCTTCAGATCTTCATCTTAACTTTCCTTAATATGATGCGCCTTTCCTTTACTGTATAATACTCGCACTTGTAGCAGGTGCATGGGCTGCACCTCACTGTGGTAGCCGTTGCTGCTCCCCAACTACAGCCTCCTCACAGCGAGAGACAGACTGCACCTCGATGTAGAAGCTCATTCCCCACAACTCCAGCCACCTCACACTCTCTCCAGACCCATTGAGGTGGACTTAAGCCTCCTAATCTCCTCATGGAGAAGCAAGACCTCCTCCTTCAACTCTCCAACCTCAATTTTTAAAACACTAAATACAGTGGAAATACAGTTCTGCCACTTTTTACCTTTCAACTGATACCCATAGAGGAGGGGGTGAAAGTGATCTCTGATTCTGTAGTTACCTTCTGTAAGCCATTGTTCGCCATCGCTGTTGGGCAGTGCGGACGCACTTGAGCATAGCTCCACTACTCCTGGTTTTGCGCAGTTTTCACTGTTTAGACATGGCGGAGTACACGGAAGGAGGATTAACACAGTCTGCATTTGAAGCTGTTGAAGGGTTTCTCTGAGCCCTGACTTACGATGAACGTCGTTCTAACTGCTATTATTAGGGATTTATATGGTATCCCTAATGAGGAACTGTATGGTGTGGCCCTTAATGGGATGACACGAGTATTTGTAAAGTTCCGGAGGTATAGCTTACTACAGCAGTGTGGTGGAGGAAGTACAGGAAAGGATGTGTCTCAACTCGACGTTGGATGTAGTGCTTGCATGTCGTTTCTAACATTTACTCTGATGGGGTACGAGTGAGGAATGTACCCTTCGAGGCAACGCATGGTATAGTATACAGGAGTTTTTCGCACAAGTATGGTGTAATTCATGAGCCAGAGGGTGGGGTATGGCGGGATGGACCATATTGGGCCTCACGGTAAAAGCGTTCATACAATATCAAGTGATTTAAAGACGCCGATATCCCTTCGTATTGTAAGTTGCCAAGGCACCAGAAATCAGGTATATGTGTCGTAGGTGGGGCAAAGGAGAAACGTGTCGTCTTTGTGGGCCTCTTTTGACCATATAGCCGGCACAATGTGCATGTAGAGTTGCCCGGCGGGTGTCAGTCACGTGTGGAGGACATCAGCAGGCGAGTCGTAGTTGGGCGGCGGCCGAAGCGAATGGGACTACTATATGGAGGAGGAGGTGGAGAAGGAGGGTGAACAGATGGGGACGTGTGTCACACTCCCAGGTGGAGGAGGATGTTCATTCTCCAACATACTGAGGTGGTGGAGGAGGACAGTGGTGGAGACGACACAGGAGGTGTCCTTGGAGTCAGTGCTCCAGGCATTCTTGGGGAGGCCTTGGTAGGAGAGGACCATGGATGAAAGGATCAGTGAAAAGCAGCAATGCAAGGCCTGAGTGAGAAGGTTGGATGTAGTAGGGCAACACTGGAAAGGATACACTTGTAGTGGCAGAGGTACACAGGGAGGATGTACTGCAGGAAGAGGTGGCCCTTTGGGAGGCAGCTCTAGGAATGAGACCAGCGGGTCTGACTGATACGATGATGTTTTAACCCTGGGCAAAAGGCCAGGGTAAGAAGGTTGGGCGGAGGTGGTCTGAAATTCCCTACCAGGGGGGGGAGTACAGAAAATCGGGGGAGAGACAAGCGGGCGGGTGGGGTAGGAAGTTCTATTAAAGGAGTAATAAGGAAAGTGTGGTAGCACGCCTTGAAGGGAAGGTGAGCAAGCCACAGCGGCATAGGGGTAAGCAGCCTCTCTTGACTCATTCAGGAGTTGTAATGATAATGATAATGGCTTAAAAACTGGAGGTTAGAGGGATGTGGTTAGTGAGTGGTTCCTCAAAAGGTACGACGTTGATGTTGGTTTGCCTACAGGAGCATAACTATAAAGTTCAGGTAGTGAGTTGAGATGAGAGGGAGGATATAAGTTGTTTGTGAAGCATGGCAACGTTTTAAAGGGCGGCAGTGGCTGTTTTAGTAAAGGAGACCAGTCCCTTGCGAGTCATGGGGGTGGGAGGAGGGGGGTGGGGGAGGGTGTTAGGGGTGGATGGGTGGTGGGGGGAGAGTAGGGTTGTTTTGTGGGAGTTTATTTTGCCTGCGATGGTAACGTAAGGATAAAATTCAGATTTTGTTCATGAGTTTTGTTATATCATCTCAGGGGTTTACCTGCCATAGCGATAATTGGGAGGTGTTGAATTGTGTGATTAGGCCGTAGACGTAGTTCCTAGGGGGGCGGGTGTGTGTGGGTGTTTTATGGGATGCATTGGTGATGGCCCAGGGGTGGTAGATGTGGTTTTTTTTTTTGGGGGGGGCCCAAAAGGAGGGGGGGGGTATCAGGTTGTAGTATACTATGTACAGGGGAGTTATGAAGGCAAGTTGGATAGGATTTATGTGAAGGCAGGGGATACGGAGTGGAGAGAGTTTAGAACAGTAGACGTGTGTTTTCAGACCAAAGAGCAGTGTTGGCTGATCTTTAGGGTGGATGGTATTCCGAGAATATATCAGGGCTATTGGGAAATTAAATGTGAGGCTTTTACAGTGAGGAGGATAAGGTCGGTCTTTTCAGGCTGTGGAAAGGCTTTTGGGAGGCTAGGGATGAGGAGGTGGATTTGTTAGATTGGTGGGAGTTGCAGGCAAAGTGTGAAAAATTGTAGAATTTTTTTAAGGAAGAGGGCAGGGAAAGGGCACGCTGGAGGTTTGGAGTGCAGAATTATTTAAAGGGTCGTTGAATGATTGTTATGCGGGGGGGGAGTAGGGTGGGAGGGGAAGGCGTTATGGGGGGAACTTAGGAGTCGTTTTTTTTAGGGGTAATGGGGGGGGGAAGATGCATAATGAAACGTTTTGATGCACTCAGGGTCAGGGCAGGATTGGAGGAAGTACTTAAAGGGTGATAAGCCAACCGGGTATGTTCTCAGAAAATTCATGGACAGCAGTTGAGGACTACCGTGGCGCATTTTGTTTGTGGAGGGTGGGGAGGGTTTGTGTGGGGAAGGGTCTCACTGACACAGTTCTTATCGTAGGTATGCTGATGATTGGTTTACGAGAAATGGAAGAGAAGGGAAGGGGTAGGTGGGATAGGAAACAATTTTGTGGGTTTGGGGTACCGCAGGGTATGGGCAGAGGGATAGGGGAGTTGGTGGGAGGCATTACGGGGGAGGAGGTGGGGGAAGTGGTGTAATGGTTGAGTTCAGGGGATGGCACCGGGAATAGATGGGTTACTAATGATTTTTACAAAGCGCCATTGGGAGGTTCTGAGGGAGTGCCTAGTGGAGGTTCTGAATTATATGTTGTAATGGGGAGAATTGGCGCAAACACAGAGAATGGGGTCGTGTTTGTTGCCAAAGAAGAGTTGGAGAGGAGAAGGTTTGGGAGATTATCGTTCCATTGTCGTTAATGTGTACGGATTACAATAATTTTTGCGGAAGGTTATTGGGAGAAATGGTTAAAGAAGTAATTGGAGTAAGTACATGAGGGACCGTATGGGATTCGGGAAGGACTTGAAGACATGGGCATAGTGACGATAATGGTGGATTTTATAGAGAACTGGCAGGGATGGGAGGCGTCCTGGCTTGGATTGGGCTCGGGCATATGATGTGTGAGAGGGGGAGTTTTTGTGGGGGATGTTTGGAGAATTGGGTTTTGGAGGGGGGGTAGGAGGTGGAGTGCGCAAGCTGTATGAGGGGGCTGTAATGAGGGTGAAGTTAATGGTAAGTGGGGGGGCGGTGATGATGGAACAGGATTAAGCAGGGTTGCCCGATGTCACTGTGGCTTTTTTGCATGTGTTGCTACATCTTTCTTTGAGGCTGTGGACGAGGAATTGAGGGAGGTGGGAGGGGGGAAGTATGGGGGGCATAGTAGCGTTTGTGGATGATACAACTGTGTTAGTTAAGAGTGGGAGGCTTTACGTAGGGTGGGTAGAGAGTAATGAGGAGCTTTGGGTATGTTTCAGGGAATGGTAGTTTAATTAGCAAAGTCTAGGTTATTAGAAGTCGGAACATGGGTTGGGGGGAGAATTGGTGGAGGAGTATGGGATGGACGGTTTGTGATAGAATTAAAGGTGTCGTACGGGTTGGTATTATGATGCAATTGCAGGAATGTAGGAGGATTACACTCAGAAGGCAGTCAAGAGTAGGGGTTATAGGCAAGTTAAATGTTTTGAAGGCCAGTGAAGTGGCGTTATTACTGCCAGAGGGTGTAGGTAATTAATTCGGTGGTGTATAGCAAGGTTCTGGGGTGTTGTAGCGGAGGTTTCCCTTTGAGGGTGCAGGATATACAGGAAATACTGAGGAGGGTTGTTGAGGTTGTGTGGGGGTTGGGAGGGCCTGGATGCTCCAAAAGAGATGTGGTCATGACGGGGTGAAAAGGGGGGGTCTAGGTTTGTTGGACTTAGGGTCTAGGGTAATGTTTTATATATTAAGCTGAGGTATTAAGGGTGGGGGGGAGAGGGGTCTTAGGTTTGGATAGGGTGATGATGAGGGATGCTAGAAACTGTAGGAGTGGTAGGGTCTTTGAGGAAAGTGTTGAAGATGTAATAAGATTATGGTTGGAGTGGGGAAGGTAAAAAGGTTGAAGGTAAAGCAGTGGTGCGTGTGGTGTGGGGAAGGGGTGCATTGCATTGCAGAGGGCGGTAGCAGTTTACCACATGTATAATGGAGGAGTCTTATGGAGGGTGTTCAGGACCGCTTTCGGATACCAGCTAGGGTTAGGGAGTTGGTGTATGTTTTCTAATGGTTGTGTGTGGTGGCATCTAAGTATAAGTTGCAATAGATGGGGTTTGTTAGAGAGGCAAACATGTTTATTCTGGAGGGAGGAGAGTACGGCATTCATGTGGTATATTTTTGTCATCTTTGGAGTGGTGAGAGTCTGGATGGCGGGGGGTATTAGGCTGTTGGGGGGGGGTGGGTGGAGTTGGTCTTTACTTAGATCGTTGTCGATGGTATGTTAGTGGTGGTAGCAGCGAAGTGGGCAGGGGCTTTGATGTATGTTATGGCAGATTATTTGCATTGTTTCTTGGGGTATGAGGCAGACATGCAGGGCAGTTGAGGATAAAAGCGTTAGCAGCGAAGTTTTATAGGACAAGGTGTAGGAAATAGGTTAATATATGGGGGGAAGATGGATCAGTTTTTCGATAGGTTATCGTATTTTCTGTTAGGCACAGCTTTAGGGAACCGGGGGGGGGGCAAGGGTAGGGTCCCTTTGTGAGGGGGGGAGCAAGGTTAGCATAGCAGGTGGAAGGTGGTCGTGAGGGTGAGATAGTGAGAGATTATATTTATGAATGGTTATGTTCCTGTAGAGATATTGATACTTGGCGATCAGTACCTTGGATACATAGTCATAATTGGATGCTTGCATTACATATTGGTTGGGTATATGATTGCACTCAACTATCGAGGAGAGGTGGTTTAAGTGGCTGTATGGCTTTTTAGGCCAAAGTAGTACTGGGGACACGTGAAAAAAATGATTTACCAGTGAATTTATAGTATGTGTTTTTATTAACGTTGAGAAGGGTTTTTTAATATAAAATAAAGCAAGTAAAAACTGTAGTCAAGTTTTTTTTAGTACGTTTTAACGTGTAGCTGCAAGTACTTTCATATTACCCTGATTAGTTTTTTTTCTTTTAGATAATTAGTATACAAGTATTTCCTTTTGTATACACGGTTACTTCTTTATAAAAGAAGGATTCGTAATACCTTGGCACCAATAGAAATGAGGGTGGAAGATATGCTTAGTCATGGAGTTTGATTGTGTTTCAGATAGGGAGATTTAGAATTTTGTTTAGTCATTAACAAGTTTGCCCCGTCATTGTGAGACCCATTTGATATGGTTTATATTAAATATGTAATAGGTTGTTAAAGAAGTGTATCCACTAATTTAGGTGTAAAATACATGTTATACAATGATGGTTCTGTTTTTCATGGTTGTTGTTTTTTTTTAATTATTGATATGGAATATTGTGGATGTATATTCTGCCAATTATAAAAAGTGTGTCCGTGTAGTAACATAATGTTCATATCTGTGTTCTTATGTATTTGAATTGTTAGGTTACTTGAGTTTTTTTTTTTTTTTTTTTTTTTTTTTTTTTTTTTTTTTTTTTTTTTTTTTTTTTTTTTTTTTTTTTTTTTTTTTTTTTTTTTTTTTTTTTTTTTTTTCTGTTTTTAAAACGGTGCATGAATATTTATTGTTGTATGCTCTGGTTTTATTAATTTGTTTAAAAAGGGTTTGTAAATGGTGGTAATTCACCTAGTGGTCAATAAAAGTGTTATTTAATTTCTGGATGTGTGGTTAGAGTAATTTTGATAATATACAGTTAGTTCTTTTTTTTAATCACTTATTCGTTCTTGTATTCGTGTTAAAATGAAGGGCGGTAGGGAAAGATTATTTGGGTATGGACTTTGTATATAGCTTTTATGTATAATTTGTACGAGTGGTGATTTTCTTTGGATTATATAGTCGGCGGGGGGACTTTTGTGAGTAAGGAAACTGCATTTGACTTTATTAAAACCATACTGTATGTTTGTTTGGTTGTGGATGCCTGTTTTTGCAGTACATGTATGATTGAATTTTTGGGGATGGCAATCATGTTAAATGAAGTGTGACTATTAAGTATAGGTTAAGAGCTGGGATAGGTAATGTGGACTTGTTGCTTTCATTTATAAGGATAACTGTCTTAGGGGGGGGTTTTTTTTTTTATTTGGTAAGTATGCATAGTATACATATGAATATGTATTGTGCTTTTAAATAAAATATAAAAAAATCTGTTAAGACATCATTCTTTCCCAACAGTTTTACAATAGACAATGTTAGGAGATCGGCCTAAATGTATCAGCTGTTGGGGCTTAGGGATAGGCACAAATGGAGGATATTGGTTCCAGGAAAGTAGGAAGAACGCCCTCAATGTAACTGAGATTATACAGTGCCAACAAAGGGATATCAGGCATGATGCCTTAGAGTTACTGAGAATTATCATTGGTCGGCGGTGGCCTAGGTGTAAAGCTCCCGCTTCACCAACGGAGGGCCGGGTTCGATTCCGGCGGGTTGGAAACATTCGCACGTTTCCTTACACCTGTTGTCTGTTTCACCTAGCAGCAAATAGGTACTGGTGTTAGTGGACTGGCCTGTGGGTCGCATATGGGGTACAAGATAAGGACCCCAATGGAAAATAATTTAGACAGTCCTCGATGACGCACTGACATTTCTTGGGTTAGGCCTTGGTTGGCTAACCCTCCGGGTTGAAAATCCGAACGAAATCTTATCTTATTTATACCATCCTCTCAGGACGCAGTTGACTCGACCTTTGGTTACTGCATTATCTATTCATATCGATAAGAGCAATCACTCTCATTCAAATATTTTGGCTCATAAATTAATCAGTTTAACATTTATAGTCCGTCATACTAAATTTTTTCTATATGAGCTGGAAGGCTTTCATGCCTGGGATGTTTGGACCAGTCATTTATGAGGTCATTTGCTTTTTCAAGAGGAAAGGGATGAGCAACATTGCAGCTTTTTTCCTGGTTATTTTATTTTATCCCCTAATCCCTCCCCCCCCACATCAAAGGGGTGGACCTAATTTAATCCAACCCCCACCAGTTTGTTACCTTTAATTGTTGCCTATGTTATTCCTTTCTATTCTTGCATTTGTTAGTGCAGCTGGAAGACGTTCTGAGCAGGTCTTCTGGGTTCTAATGTACGTATGCTTTACATTCCTCCGTAGCTGCATGTGTTGATTGCGCAGCTTGGGATCATTATAGTATTTACATTGGGTTTTTATTGTTTATTTATAGTGAGTGGGTTTTTGTTTCCTATTCCTGCCCACTTGATCTGTGTGGAACACTTCTCAATAGTGGTAATTAAAATCATCATTAAATTTTTGTGTGCAATTGGCTACGTTAATTCTTATACCATTGATCCAAGTGGTTAATAAAGTTGTCTCTGTGTTCTGGTTTGAGAATACGTTTCCTCCTTCTGTATTTAGCTCCTTGATTGCTGGAGATGTGATCAATATTGACAGTTGTTAGTCTTGGGAAGTGATCAGATAGAAGATCATCAACTATGACAGAGTCATGCATCGTATATGATGTATTAAATCCAAGACACAGATCTAGTATGCCACCATATATGTGAGTAGGCTCAGTAGTTTACCTGGAGTTTACCTGGAGAGAGTTCCGGGGGTCAACGCCCCCGCGGCCCGGTCTGAGACCAGGCCTCCTGGTGGATCAGAGCCTGATCAACCAGGCTGTTGCTGCTGGCTGCACGCAAACCAACATACGAGCCACAGCCCGGCTGATCCGGAACTGACTTTAGGTGCTTGTCCAGTGCCAGCTTGAAGACTGCCAGGGGTCTGTTGGTAATCCCCCTTATGTGTGCTGGGAGGCAGTTAAAACGTCCGGGCCCCTGACACTATTGTATGTTCCTCTTAACGTGCTAGTGACACCCCTGCCTTTTCATGGGGATGGTGCATCGTCTGCCAAGTCTTTGTTTTCGTAGTGGGTGATTTTCGTGTGCAAGTTCGGTACTAGTCCCTCAGGATTTTCCAGGTGTATATAATCATGTATCTCTCCCTCCTGCTTTCCAGGGAATACAGTTTTAGGAACCTCAAGCGCTCCCAATAATTGAGGTGTTTTATCTCCTTTATGCGCGCCGTGAAAGTTCTCTGTACATTTTCTGGGTCGGCAATTTCCCCTCCCTTGAAAGGTGCTTTTTAGTGTGCAGCAATATTCCAGCCTAGATAGAACAAGTGACCTGAAGAGTGTCATCATGGCTTGGCCTCCCTATTTTTGAAGGTTCTCATTATCCATCCGGGTCATTTTTCTAGCAGATGCGTTTGATACAATGTTATGGTCCTTGAAGGTGAGATCCTCCGACATGATCACTCCCGGGTCTTTGACGTTGGTGTTTCGCTCTATTTGTGGCCAGAATTTGTTTTGTACTCTGATGAAGATTTAAATTTTCCTCAGTTTACCAATCTGAGTAATTGAAATTTCTCATCGTTGAACTTCATATTGTTTTCTGCAGCCCACTGAAAGATTTGTTGATGTCCGCCTGGAGCTTTGCAGTGTCTGCAATGGAAGACACTGTCATGCAGATTCGGGGTCATCTGCAAAGGAAGACACGGTGCTGGGGCTGACATCCTTGTCTATGTCGGATATAAGGGTGAGGAACAAGATGGAAGCGAGTACTGTGCCTTGTGGAACAGAGCTTTTCACCGTAGCTGCCTCGGACTTTACTCTGTTGACGACTACTCTCTGTGTTTTTGTTAGTGGGGAAATTATAGATCCATCGCCCGACTTTCCTGTTATTCCTTTAGCACGCATTTTGTGCGCTATTACGCCATGGTCACACTTGTCGAAGGCTTTTGCAAAGTCTGTAATATTACATCTGCATTCTTTTTGTCTTCTAGTGCATTTAGGACCTTGTCGTAGTGGCCCAATATTTGAGAAGACAGGAGCGACCTGTTCTAAACCCATGTTGCCCTGGGTTTTGTGTAACTGATGGGTTTCTAGATGCGTGGTGATCTTGCTTCTTAGGACCCTTTCAAAGGTTTTTATGATATGGGATGTTAGTGCTATTGGTCTGTAGTTCTTTGCTGTTGCTTTACTCCCCCCTTTGTGGAGTGGGGCTATGTCTGTTGTTTTTAGTAACTGGGGGGACGCCCCCCGTCTCCATGCTCCCTCTCCATAGGATGGAAAAGGCTCGTGATAGGGGCTTCTTGCAGTTCTTGATGAACACAGAGTTCCATGAGTCTGGCCCTGGGGCAGAGTGCATGGGCATGCCCATTTATCGCCTGTTCGAAGTCATTTGGCGTCAGGAATAACATCGGATAGGCTTGTGTTAATCAAATTTTGGGGCTCTCCCCAATAAAAAATTCATTTTGATCTTCGACTCTCAGTCGGGTTTAGCGGCTTGCTAAAAACTGAGTCATATTGGGACTTGATAGCTCACTCATTTTCTTGTTGTCATCTGTGTAGGACCCATTTTGTTAAGTGGGGGCCCAAATACTGGACGTTGTTCTCGATTTTGATTTGGCATAGGAGAAGAAATACTTTGGGTTTCTTTCGATTTCTTTTAGGGTTTTTTAGTTCTTCCCGCGATTCCTGACTCCTAAAGGATTCTTTTAGCTTAGTTCGAGCTTGCTATTTCTCTGACCAGTGTCTTCCTACGCATTTCAGATATATGCCCCTCTTTTAGCCGCTCTGTTATTCTTTTCCCGTCGCCTGTAAAGGGCGCCTGTCTCTTTCTGTTTTAACATCTACTCCTCCTTTTTCATAGAGGAATAAGCCTTGTGCATACATTTGAGTGCTACCCAGTTAATCTGTTTTTAAAGGGATAAGTTGGGGTCTGTGTTGCTTAGTATATCTTCCCAGCTTATATCGGTTAGGACTTGGTTTACTTGGCCCACTTTATGTTTTTGTTATTGAAGTTGAATTTGGTGAATGCTCCCTCGTGACTAATCTCATTATGTCGGTCTGGGGCTCGCGCATACATGACTGAACCTCAATTATGTTGTGATCTGAGTAAAATTGTTTTTGATATGGTGATATTTTTATCAGATCATCATTGTTAGTGAAGATGAGGCTAGTGTATTCTCCCGTCTAGTAGGCTCTATTATTTGCTGGTTTAAATTGAATTTTGTGCAGAGATTTAAAAGCTCGCGTGAGTGGAGTTTTCATCAGAGCTGCCTCCTGGGTGTTATTACTGCAACAATATTATTTGCTATATTCCCCATTTTAGGTGCCTTAAGTTGAAATCCCCAGGAGCAAGATGTTGGGTGCAGGAGCTGGAAGGTTTTCCAGACAGTGGGCAATTTTTAACAGCTGTTCCTGGAATTGCTGGATGTTGCATTTCCCAGGCTTGTAGACTAAACACAATGACTAGGTTTTGGTTCTCGACCTTTACTGCTAAAACTTCCACTACATCATTTGAGGCATTTAGCAGTTCTGTGCAAACAAGTGACTCTGCAATGTACAGGCCAACCCCCCCCCCCTTTTTCCTGTTCATCTGTCACATCTGTAAGGTTGTAACCTGGGATCCATATTTCATTGTCCCCAAATGATCCTTTATGTGGGTCTCAGTGAAAGCCGCGAACATTGCCTTTGCCTCTGCAAGCAGTCCACGGATGAAAGGTATTTTGTTGTTTGTTGCTGGCTTTAGACCCTGTATATTTGCAAAGAAGAAAGTTATCGGACTGGTGGTATTGTTGGTACTGGGGGGGATTTTTTTCCGGCATTAGTATCTGTAACTGTTGATTTGGAGTGGAGGCCATCGACTGTGGTTTTCCACTCCAGGAATGACTGGATTTGGTGTACGATTTCTGCCATTCCTGCCAGTTTTTTTTCCTTCCTGGCACTAAAAACCTCTCCCCCTTGAGTGGCTGTGGCTACCCAGGTTTTCCCATGGCCTGGGTGTTTTGTATCTTTTTGTCCCCTTTAGATGGTATGGGCCCGGCAATTTAAGTTATAGCACAGTCTTTCCTGACTGAAGAGGTACAACAGTTTCAGGGTGAAAAAACTTACAGAAGGGAGTTTGCATTTTCCTGTTGTCATAAAGGCATGGCATTTCCAGGGGGGTCATAGTTGCATGTCCCATCTGTTTTTTCCAGATTTCCCATGCCAGCAGATACCGAGTGCAAGTATGTGCACAGGCTTGGTTTCCGTTTGCCTTGGGTTTCTGTGACTGTAATTCCTGTTTGGGGCATGTTTCCCGTCTTACTTCTATCCTCCCTAGCACCAACAAAGGGGCTCCCACCATTTGTTTTTGGTAATATATCCTCACTATTGCTAGTGGAGTCCTCTTGTTTGCTATTTCCTGCGGTATTTCTAGTTTGCAATATTGGTTTTAATCTTATCTTTGACTACACTTGTTTCCCTACTATGGCTCCTGTCCCCTATGCGGTCATTCATATGTATTCCTTCCTGCGTATAATTCCCCACTACCTGGACAAAATCTCCAGCTTCACCATTACTGTCTCCCAGGACAGCATCTCCAGCTTCCCCATTACTGTCTCCCAGGACAGCATCTTTCCCGCTTCACCGTTACTCTCTCCCAGGACAGCACCTCCAGCTTCACATTACTGTCTCCCAGGACAGCACCTCCAGCTTCCCATTACTGTCTCCCAGGACAGCACTATCAGCCCCCCATTTACTGACTACCAGACATCATCTCCAGCCTTACAGTTTCTGACTACATGGCCAGTATCAAGGGCAGTACCATTCAGCCCGGACTTTTTATGTTCCCATCTGTTGTAGAAAGCTTCCAGGTTTTCTATGAAAGCAGCTTTGATGTTGACCTCTTTTAATACCCTTGTGATTTTAGTCCACAGATTTATCTCATTTGGGCATACCCAAAAACACTTCCCTGTTTTAATACTGCTTGTAGCTAGTTCTTGGATATCTGCACAAGGGGCGTGACACCAATTTCCACAGAAATGACAATTTATGCATGTGGAAGCCCGTTTGTTTGACTGACCACAGACTACACACAGCTTCATAATGATTTGAATGGTTTATTTACTGCAATTCTACTAGTGCCCACAATTCGAACATTATCATGCTCATTTAGCAATCTCACTAGTTTAGTTCCATTGGTGTTTGTTATAGACCCACCAATATTCTTATGTCTGGCATTAAAATCTCCAAGAATGATGGTAGGTTCACTATTGATGCGATCTGGTAAAGCATCAGGTCGAAGCTGGTTCGCTGGGGCATAGAGATTAAAAATGTTTATGGAAAAATCGCCTGCATATACTTTGACACCATGATACTGCATGTTAACTCGACTCTGCAAGGAAAGGAGTGAATGTGGCAAGTTCTTTCTGACATACGTCACACAACAGTTGGTTGAGCTTAGGTTATAAGCTGCATATCCAGGCAAGTTTGGTGGAGGTGCTCCATCTTTCAATCTACATTCCTGCAAACAGATGACGTCAATATTCTTGGTTGCACTAATATGATGTAAGTCAGGCAACCGCTTCCTGATGGAAGCAATGTTCCATGAAAAGATTTGTAATGTATCCATTGTAGTGAGTTATTACAATCTCTTGCTCATAAGATGGTAAAACTATTATACTTTGACTACAGTGTGCAGATACTTAAGAGCAAATAGCATAGTTTGTACGTCTTTATCTTCAGGACCTTTATTTTTAAGCATTTTTCGGCATTTTGGCAGCCAGTGATAAGGCAATTTTTGAAGGCAAGAGTTATGATGTCCTGGTAGTCAGTAAATGGGGGGCTGATAGTGCTGTCCCGGGAGACAGTAATGGTGAAGCTGGAGGTGCTGTCCCGGGAGACAGTAATGGTGAAGCTGGAGGTGCTGTCCCGGGAGACAGTAATGGTGAAGCTGGAGGTGCTGTCCCGGGAGACAGTAATGGTGAAGCTGGAGGTGCTGTCCCAGGAGACAGTAATGGTGAAGCTGGAGGTGCTGTCCCGGGAGACAGTAATGGTGAAGCTGGAGGTGCTGTCCTGGGAGACAGTAATGGTGAAGCTGGAGGTGCTGTCCTGGGAGACAGTAATGGTGAAGCTGGAGGTGCTGTCCTGGGAGACAGTAATGGTGAAGCTGGAGGTGCTGTCCCGGGAGACAGTAATGGTGAAGCTGGAGGTGCTGTCCTGGGAGACAGTAATGGTGAAGCTGGAGGTGCTGTCCTGGGAGACAGTAATGGTGAAGCTGGAGATGCTGTCCTGGGAGACAGTAATGGGGAAGCTGGAGATGCTGTCCTGGGAGACAGTAATGGTGAAGCTGGAGATTTTGTCCAGGTAATCGGGAATTATAACGCAGGAAGAATACATATAAATGACCTCATAGGGGACAGGAGCCATAGTAGGGAAACAAGTGTAGTCAAAGATAAGATAAAACCAATATTGCAAACTAGAAATACCGCAGGAAATAGCAAACAAAAGGACTCCACTAGCAATAGTGAGGATATATTACCAAAAACAACTGGTGGGAGCTCCATTGTTGGTGCTAGGGAGGATAGAAGTAAGACAGGGAAACATGCACCAACAGGGAATACAGTCACAGAAACCCAAGGCAAACGGAAACCAAGCCTGTGCACATACTATGCACTCAGTATCTGCTGGCATGGAAAATCTGGAAAAACAGATGGGACGTGCAACTATGACCACCCTAGAAAATGCCATGCCCATATGACAACAGGAAAATGCAAACTCCCTTCCTGTAAGCTTTTTCACCCTGAACTGTGTACCTCTTCAGTACAGGAAAGACTGTGCTATAACTTAAATTGCCAGGCATACCATCTAAAGGGGACAAAAAGATACAAAACATCCAGGCCATGGGATAACCTGGGTAGCCACAGCCACTCAAGAGGGAGAGGTTTTTTAGTGCCAGGAAGGAAAAAAAACTGGCAGGAAATGGCAGAAATCGTACACCAAATCCAGTCATTCCTGGAGTGGAACCACAGTCGATGGCCTCCACTCCAAACCAACAGATACAGATACTAATGCCGGAAAAAAAATCCCTCCCCAGTACCAACAATACCACCAGTCCGATAACATTCTTCTTTGCAAATATACAGGGTCTAAAGCCAGCAACAAACAACAAAATACCTTTCATCCGTGGACTGCTTGCAGAGGCAAAGGCAATGTTCGCGGCTTTCACTGAGACCCACATAAAGGATCACTTGGACAACGAAATATGGATCCCAGGTTACAACCTATACAGATGTGACAGAGTGAACAGGCAAAAGGGGGGGGGGTTGGCCTGTACATTGCAGAGTCACTTGTTTGCACAGAACTGCTAAATGCCTCAAATGATGTAGTGGAAGTTTTAGCAGTGAAGGTCGAGAACCAAAACCTAGTCATTGTGGTAGTCTACAAGCCTCCGGATGCAACATCCCAGCAATTCCAGGAACAGCTGTTAAAAATTGACCACTGTCTGGAAAACCTTCCAGCTCCTGCACCCAACATCTTGCTCCTGGGGGATTTCAACTTAAGGCACCTAAAATGGAGGAATATAGCAAATAATATTGTTGCAGTAATGACACCAGGAGGCAGCTCTGATGAAAACTCACACTCACTCGAGCTTTTAAATCTCTGCACAAAATTCAATTTAAACCAGCAAATAATAGAGCCTACTAGACTGGAGAATACACTAGACCTCATCTTCACTAACAATGATGATATGATAAGAAATGTCACCATATCAAAAACAATATACTCAGATCACAACATAATTGAGGTTCAGTCATGTATGCGCGGAGTCCCAGACCGACATAATGAGATTAGTCACGAGGGAGCATTCACCAAATTCAACTTCAATAACAAAAACATAAAGTGGGACCAAGTAAACCAAGTCCTAACCGATATAAGCTGGGAAGATATACTAAGCAACACAGACCCCAACTTATGCCTAGAACAGATTAACTCGGTGGCACTCGATGTATGCACAAGGCTTATTCCTCTAAGAAAAAGGAGGAGTAGATGTAAAACAGAAAGAGACAGGCGCTCCCTTTACAGGCGACGGAAAAGAATAACAGAGCGGCTAAAAGAGGTCAATATATCTGAAATGCGTAGGGAGACACTAGTCAGAGAAATAGCAAGCATCGAACTTAAGCTAAAAGAATCCTTTAGGAGTCAGGAATCGCGGGAAGAACTAAAAGCCATAAATGAAATCGAAAGAAACCCCAAAGTATTTCTTCTCCTATCCCCAAATAAAATTTTCGAAAAAAACCGTCAGTATTGGGCCCCTATTTAAAAACAAGAGGGGTCCTAAACGGATGACAAGGGCAAAAGGTTTTTTAGTGTTTTTTTCCCCATTTTGTTTGAAAAAAAAAAAGGCTTTTAATTTTTTTAACTTTATTAAATAAATCCATATTTTTTTTTTTTTTCCCCCCCCAAAATTTTTTTTAAAATCCCCCTGTAAAATTTTGGGGGGGGTTCTAACGGGGGGTGGTGGGGTTTGGAAAAACCCCAATTAAAAAAATTTATAATACAGGCCACATTTTTAAAAACTCCCCCTTTAATCTGATCACTGAAAAAATGGATATATTTAGGAGGAATCACACCCTGTTTTGGGCCCCCAAAGGGAACCCCACAAAAAACTGTTGTTGTTTTTAAAGGGGCCCCCAAGGGGTGGGGCAGTTTTATCCTGCGCTGCTCCCCACAGGACCAGACCCACTACAATCTCCCCTTCTAAAAAATCAGGAAGTAATCCCCCAAAACTGTTAGGTGGGGCGTACACGCCCCGACCTTCGTACCCTTGAGTTTTCTTTACCGGGTTTTAAATTTTTTTCCAGGGGGGTTTGATTAATGCTGGAGCAGAACCTCTATTTCCATGGGGGTTAGTCTAAAGGGGGCTTTCCAGGGGGAAACCCGAAGCATCTTTCACACTATTGGTGTATTTTTGTAAATTCCACACTAATAGGGATTTCAATTTGGGGTTTAAATGTCTTTTTAGATACTGTAGTCTCTTAAACCATTTTGGTGGGAATGTGGGCGTATTTTGGGGATTAGCTTGCAGGAGCTTACCTTTTCCCACTAAAGGATCCGTCTTGTTCATCCTGGGTTTGACTCTTCGGGGGAGAACGGGCCCCCCAGGATGACTTTAACCCAAGGGGGACGGAGGGCTCCCGTAGGGAACGACGTAAAATATTTGTAGGAGTCTTTCATGAGGGGGTTTTGCATTAGTAGCTGTGCACGAGTGATCTAATAGATAAAGGGAGCATCAGGTGGACGTTTCCCAGGTTGAACGGTTTGGGATTGCGCGATTTCCCAATGTCATTGAAAACTCCCTTTCCCAAATATAGTCCCCTTTGGGAAACCGTCCATTGACCATTCCCTTTGAGGGTTTTGGGCTTGTTTTTTCTGCTGCGGGCCCAATACCTTTGCTACCCAAAAAAACCCCTAAAAGTTCGTTACTAATGAACGAGGACCCCCTTTGTCTAAATGGATATAAGTTTGGCATCCCAAAAAATTTTAGGAGAACAACTTTTGAAAAAAACAACTAATAACAGTTGAAGAAAGCCATTTTTGCACGGGGAATAAAAAGGGGAAACCCTTTTGAATATTCTTTCTCTATTTTTAAGGAAATCCCTATTTGATTTGTGCTTGGTAGAGGCCCTTTTGAAATCAAATATTCTTTCTTTCGAAAGGCTGGGTGGTTTTTTAAAAGTTTGAGTTTTCCCCTGGCTGATGAAAGT
The DNA here is from genome assembly GCF_026875155.1 of Cherax quadricarinatus. Lineage (NCBI taxonomy): Eukaryota > Metazoa > Arthropoda > Malacostraca > Decapoda > Parastacidae > Cherax > Cherax quadricarinatus. Next base: position 17,273,325 of record NC_069497.1, read on the forward strand.
TTGGCTTGCACTCTCCCAAATACTCTGCATGCCTGATATTGTCACACATTTCCACTGAGTGGGGCATGTTTTTTTGGATTTGACAAAAATGGTACAGGCTTTTGAAAATCCTGGGTGACAAAAAACCCTTGTGGAGAGCTGAGATTTGATTCCCAAATCATGACATGCTGCTCCCGGGGGGGAACTAGAGAATCCCATCGGGTGAATGTTCTCTTGCCCCGGCGGTACGAATATCAAATCTTAAACCCGTAGTTCCTTCCTCCAGCGTAATTTTCCTTTTTCATTTTTTTTCCCTTTCTTTTATGCCTCTTGTCGAAATATAAATCCAAAAACCGTTGGTCGTCCTTAGGGTGAAATGTCTCCCAATTTAAATAATCCCTCCAGTGGCGAACTGCTTCTATGATGGCCGGGGGGGGCTTCCTTTTTTTCCAGCAGCAAAAACATTTCTTGTTTCCTTAAAAAAGTTCTCGAAAAGAAGGCTACTGGTCGTCCTCCTGAGATAAGACTGCCCAAGGGGGAAAAAATTGGTCGGGATGCATCCTTTCCCCTTCGAAGGGTAGGGACTCATCAATGGCTTGAACTATTTGAGTTTTAAATGCCCTGTTTGGGGAGTAGGGAAAAGGGGCCCCTTCTGTTTCCCTTTGTCACGGGGAAATGTGGTAGCACTAAATTGGGGGGGAATTTTTACTTGAATAGTTGTAGATCCATTGTGTTTTAATAAGCAAAGAGACCAAGAGTTTTTTCGGAGTGACTTTTTGTCTTGAGGCTTTGGAATTTCCCTAGGGGGTCGTTAGTTTTTCGGGGTTTGGGGAAATATTAAAACCCTCCTTCCACTACATAACCAAGGTGCTAAGCCTTTTAGTTGAAAAAGTGCATTTTTTCCTCATTGTAACTGATTTTTTTCTTCTTGGGGGGTTTCCCAAAAACCCTTATAAAGGTTTGCATCTTTGTTCCCCTGGGTTTTGCCAAAAATTTGGTTAAAAATTATCAAAAATACGCGTAATTTCCCCATGAGTTGCTTTTCCCTAATGAGTGAACCCCATAATTGTTGGAAGCAGGTCCCCCTTTGGTGACTCCAAAAGGGACTTGGAAAAATTTTTACGGGCCATCCTAGCCTGAAACGCTGTGTAGGGTTTATCTTCTTTCCCTTATGGGGACTTGATGATAGGCCTCTGTAGCAATTGTGCTAAAAATATGGTCTGAGCAATTTTTGTTCAGTTGGGTCAATTCGGGGGTAAAGGGAAACCCATAAAGAAGTGAAAAATTTTTTGATTGTTCGGGAGAAAACCCGATACCCAGTCTCCTTTTCCTAAAACCCATCTTTAACAACAGCAACCTGTGCACGAAGGGGGGAAACACTCGGTTTATAAAAAACCCTCCCTTTAGCAGCCTCTGAGTTTCTTTCTCAATGAAAATCCGGGGTCCTCATAAGAATAGCGGCGTGAAATTGGTGATATAGGGTGGCAAATCCGCGGAATAAGATTTGCAAACAGCTTTTGGGGGGTCTACCCTTTTAAAATGCTAAATTTTTACCCGGAAACAAGAGGAGGCAGTTTTACCTTCATATGTTTAAAGGGGACAACTACATGCAAACTTCTGAAAGTCCCCCTTTACCCCAAAGGGTAACATCAGAGCAAGTTGTGGCAGAAAATAGCAAATGTAATCTTGATTAAACCTTTTTCCAAAAAACTCTGAGATTTTCCTAACCAAAAAACCCCAAGGGGCTGAAAGAGAGAGATGTTGTGGGCCCCCGGAAAAAGGTACCTGATGAGTTTATGTAGAGTCAAGGAGAGGGCCCTTTAAATAAGTTTAAGTTGATGAAATCTCTGAGCTGCCACTAAACAATAAGACCATCTACTTCTGTTCCTTGTTGAATCTTTTACAATGCCTTTTTACAAATGAATTTTTGGGGTTTTGGCCCCAGAAGTCACTGTTGCTGAGTCGCATGATCACGGAATGTGTGGAGGCATAGCCTTTTTTGATGCATTAGCACGACATACTTTAGCAAAGTGACCTTTCTTGTGGATTTATGGCACATTGCTTCACGGGCAGGGGCCCCCCCCCCCTTTTTTTTGGGCGTGGATGTTTGAAAAAACCCCAAAAGAAACCAAAACCCTTCCTGTGTGCTGTCACTGAGGCAGGGTTTTCCCCAAATAACCTTATTGCAAAAAGTCTTGGTCAGGGGAAATTTCAGCACTTACAACTCGAGGAAGGCTGTGGGGGACTGTATACTTCAGAATTCTTCTGGGTGAATCTAGAGTCTTGGCCCCGGTCAAAAGGGGTGGGGTAAGTCGAGAGTTTTATTCTCCAATAAAAAGCTGCCCCTTTTTTATTTTTTTATTTTCAGGCCCAGATAAAAGATCCCTGATGGGCTCTTCCAATATTTAGGGAGCTTCATTTTTGGAAAAAGCAGTCCCTTTCCTAAAATTTTCAGTGTTGAAAGTTTATTCCTCAAAGGATTCATTCAATTGCTGGCGGAAAATTTTCAAGGCGGGTACGTGCAAAGATTTCATTTTTTAGGGGTTTTAAAATAATGAGACTTGAGGGTTTTTTTTAGCATTTCGTAGGGAAATTTCACTCAGAAAAAAGCCTCATATATCTTAGGTGACACAAAATTGGATGAGCAGACTTAGTTTACTAGATCTTCTTTAGGAAGGGCTTCCCCAAAAAGTTTTCGAAAATTTAAAAAACCGTGCTTTTCCCTTTCCCGAGCAGCCGTTGATAAATGCGGTCAAGTTTTAGGCCCTTTTTTCAGGTTTCCGTAAAAGCTTTCCCTGTTTTGATGTAGTTTTTAGCTCGGATCCACAAAGGTTTGCAGGATTTTTATGTTCAATAAAAATTTTTGTGATAGAAAAAAACAGGCCTTATCTTAGGCTTTATTGAACATAGAATCTTCATAGTCTTCTGCAAACAAAAAAAATAAATGACTAGTACATCTAAAAATGGCTTCTACAGGGGGTGGGGATGTTTGCATATGTCAAGGAAGAGTTAAAAACTACAGGCCACATATTAAACTCCCCATGTAATCTGCTCACTTATTAAAATTTGGGTACAGTAGGAGAGAAACACACACCATGTGAAAGGCGCCCCTGACACACACCAAACTGTTGTTGTTGTTAAGGGGCCCCCAAAAGGTGGTGCCCGTATTATCCCGCTGCTGCTCCTTTCGGACCAGAAAAACTACACACTAAATCCCCAAAATGTCTTTTTTTTTTAGCAAACCCCAACCCGACTGAGAGTCGAAGATCAAAATGAATTTTTTATGAGAGAGCCCCCCAAAAATTTTATTAACAAAGCCCATCCGATGTTTATATTTACGCCAAATGACTTTCGAACAGGCGATAAAAGACAGGGCCCCTGCACCCCTGCCCCGGGCCCAAATCATGGAACTCTGTGTTCATTTAAGAACTGCAAGAGGGGCCCCCATCACGAGGGCCCTTTTCCCCCTCCTATGGAGAGGGAGCTTTGGGCAGGGGGGCGTCCCACAGTTACTAAAAAACAAAGAATAAACCCCATCCACAAAAGGGGGGAGTTAAAAACCCAAAAGCAAAAAACTACAGACCAAAAACAAATTTCATCCCAAAATCATAAAAATCTTTTAAAGGGTTCCCAAGAAGCAAGATCCCCCCACCCCATCTAGAAAAACCCCTCGTTACACCCAAACCCGGGGGAACATTTGGGTTTATAACAGGTCGCTCCCGTTTTGTTCCCCAACTATTTGGGTCACTACAAAAAGGTCCTAAATGGCACTAGAAAACAAAAAGAAAGCAGGGTGTAATATTCAAACTTTGCAAAAAACCCTCCCCAAAGTGTGGGGCCATGGCGTAAAGCGCACAAAAAATTTCTGCTAAAAGGAATAAAAGGAAAAGTCGGTTCAATGGAAAATTTTAATTCCTCACTAACAGAACACCGAGTGTCGTCAAAAGAGTAAAATCCCAGGCCCGCTACGGTGAAAAGCTCTGTTCCACAAGGCACAGTAAATCGTCCCATCTTGTTCCTCTCCTCATAAACCGGGCATAGACAAGGGTGTCAGCCCCAGCCCCCGTGTGTTCATTTGCCGATGGAACACCCGAACTGCATGACAGTGTTTCCATTTTCAGACATGCCAAAACTCCAGGCGGGGCATCAACCAAATTTTCAGTGGGTGCAGAAAAAAAATATGAAGTTCAACGATGAGAAAAATTTTTAAATTTCTAAATATGGGGAAATTAGGAAATTAAATCTTCATCAGAGTACAAAACAAATTCTGGCCACAAAATAGAGCGAAACACCAACGTCAAAGACCTGGGAGTGATCATGTCGGAGGATCTCACCTTCAAGGACCATAACATTGTATCAATCGTATCTGCTAGAAAAATGACACGATGGATAACGAGAACCTTCAAAACTAGGGAGGCCAAGCCCATGATGACACTCTTCAGGCCACTTGTTCTATCTAGGCTGGAATATTGCTGCACACTAACAGCACCTTTCAAGGCAGGTGAAATTGCCGACCTAGAAAATGTACAGAGAACTTTCACGGCGTGCATAACAGAGACAAAACACCTCAATTATTGGGAGCGCTTGAGGTTCCTAAACCTGTATTCCCTGGAACGCAGGAGGGAGAGATACATGATTATATACACCTGGAAAATCCTAGAGGGACTAGTACCGAACTTGCACACGAAAATCACTCACTACGAAAGCAAAAGACTTGGCAGACGATGCACCATCCCCCCAATGAAAAGCAGGGGTGTCACTAGCACGTTAAGAGACCATACAATAAGTGTCAGGGGCCCGAGACTGTTCAACTGCCTCCCAGCACACATAAGGGGGATTACCAATAGACCCCTGGCAGTCTTCAAGCTGGCACAGGACAAGCACCTAAAGTCAGTTCCGGATCAGCCAGGCTGTGGCTCGTACGTTGGTTTGCGTGCAGCCAGCAGCAACAGCCTGGTTGATCAGGCTCTGATCCACCAGGAGGAATGGTCACAGACCGGGCCGAGGGGGCGTTGACCCCCGGACCTCTCTCCAGGTAAACTCCAGGTAGTGAGTCTTGTAAGACTAGACTGTGTCTTGTAAAACTGTAGTGTGTCTTGTAAAACTGTACTGTGTCTTGTAAAACTGTAGTGTGTCTTGTAAAACTGTAGTGTGTCTTGTAAGACTGTAGTGTGTCTTGTAAGACTGTAGTGTGTCTTGTAAGAATAGACTGTGTCTTGTAAAACTGTAGTGTGTCTTGTAAGACTGAAGTGTGTCTTGTAAGAATAGACCGTGTCTTGTAAAACTGTAGTGTGTCTTGTAAAACTGTAGTGTGTCTTGTAAGACTGCAGTGTGTCTTGTAAGAATAGACTGTGTCTTGTAAAACTGTAGTGTGTCTTGTAAAACTGTACTGTGTCTTGTAAAACTGTAGTGTGTCTTGCAAAACTGTAGTGTGTCTTGTAAGACTGTAGTGTGTCTTGTAAGACTGCAGTTTGTCTTGTAAGACTGTAGTGTGTCTTGTAAGACTGTAGTGTGTCTTGTAAAACTGTAGTGTGTCTTGTAAGGCTGTAATGTGTCTTGTAAGACTGTAGTGTGTCTTGTAAGACTGCAGTGTGTCTTGTAAGACTGTAGTGTGTCTTGTAAGTCTGT
>NC_069497.1:17279431-17356549 GCF_026875155.1 Cherax quadricarinatus
TAACCACGAAATCCTACTCCACAAATTTGCCACTACGGTATAAAGAGGCCAGCGCTTGCTTTATTCAAATTTTACATTATAATAGGTATCAGACGTCACCTTTAAAAGACACAGCATCAGCAACACGGCCCCTTGAAGGGATTTTCCCGCGGGAAGTGCCCTTTGGGTCCCCTGCTCTCCTCATATACATAAATGCCCTTCCAAACGTTCCCAACACCTAAACCCATTCTTTTGCTGAGATCCCTTTGTCACTTCACCAACTTGCCACCCCAACCCTTTGTGAATAGGACGATTAAAATATCGACTGGTGACACCCAATAAATTTTACCTTTTAAACACTGACAAAACTTACTTTTTATTTTTTTAGAAAGGGGGGAATGCACAAATTAACATTAAAAATGACAACACTCTAATTACCAAAAATTTGTGACTGTGGCGTTTGTGTGCATGATAAATTGAAGGTTCTTTTTGAAAATGTTTTTTTTTAAACAAATGTACTTCCTGTGTCTTGCGGGTGTGGGGGTATTATGAAAATTTTTAAAGAAGCCTGTTTTAAGATATGTTGATTTATGTCTTTTTTTTTTTTGGGATTTTATTGGATTTTAATTTTTATGTATTATTTTTAAATACTTGCACTTCTATGAAGTGAGGGTAGTTTCCATAACGATATTATTTGTATTTTTATGTAGGGTTTAAATACGCTTTTGGAGAGTTTTTAACATGTCTAGTATACCGCTGATTCTTTTTGGGGTTTTTTTTTGTATGTTACACATGTGTTATGCTTTTGTCTTTTTGGGGTTTTGCAGGAATGTGGTTATTATGAAGCGGGGTTTTGAAAGTTTCAGTTTCAACCATGTTAATTAACGGGTTTTTTTGTTTTGGTTATGATGTGACGGCAGATACAGCTGGGGAAAAGGGGGGGGGTTGTAGTGTGGGTGTTTCTTTAGTAACTATTGCCCCCGGGATGTTGCATTGGGGTTGTTTTATTGTTTCATTTCTTTTTTGCCTTGAGCTCTGTTTTATGTCTGCATTTTAAAAATTTATGCTTCCGGGGTTAGCTTTTTTTCTTTCTGGGGTTTTGGGTTTTTTCATTTAAATATTGGACTATGTGTTTAAAACCAATTTGAAATGAAACCCATCGTGTTTGCTGTTTTGTTTTATTTTTTTGGGTTATAATGTTTTTAATTTTAAATTAAAAATATTTTTCCTAAACATTTATGCTATAGGTCTAGTTTAGGGTATTTAAATATAATTTTATTTTGGGGGGGGGGATGGGTTTGTATATGATTTCTTATGAATTTTTTTAGGGCTTTTTTTGTGGGTAGGATGACAATGGGGGCACAAAAGCTCTTATTTAAATTTTTTAATTTTGCATGATAAAACCCCTAGGTGGCTCGAATTTAGTTTATAGCGCTTTGTCGAAATGGGGAAATTTCTTAGGGTGTACTGGGTTTTAAATTTCTCATTTGGATACCGGGTTTTTTAAAGGGATGGTGGTTTTTTTATTTTTATTTTTTATTTTGGGAATATTCTTTTTTAAAAAAAATAAAAAAAAAAAAAAAAAAAAATTCCCCAAGAAAAAAAATGGGGGGGGGAAAATTTTTTAGGTTATACCTTAAACAATTAACCCTGATATTTTCAGCCCCCAATCCAGCTTTATAGCCAAAAAAAGTACCCAAAAAAGGGTTTGGGGATCCTCTCCAAGTTACGAATTTTATTTTGCTCCCCAAAAAATGCCCTTCTCCACTATACCACCCCTTATTTAAAAAATACCTCCCAAATGCTTTTTGGTGTTGGGGGATAAAACTGAAAGAAACAACCAAAACCCAAATTTTTAACCCAAAAAAAAAGCTGCGAAAGAAAAAACACAAAATTCCCATCCTGGAAGAAACCCCCCCCCCCAATCTTCAAAGATTTTAAAACTTTACCCCCCAGTTCAGTACTTCCACTTACTACTGGGGAAACCCTATATTCAGGGCCTTAAACTCTAATTTTAAACCCCTTTTTGGGCCCCTTAAAACGTTTTTCCTTGAATTTTGGTGACAGAACCCACGGCATAACCCCAGAAAACAAACATCCCCTTAGGGGACATTTCCCCGTGCCCGGACAAAACCCTTTACAAAAATTCAAGGTTTGTCAAAGGCCCCTAAAATCTGGAATCCCCTACCTGAGAATCTAAAATTTGCAGACACATTCTTTTCCCCTTCAAAACTCCCCTTTAGAAACATTTTATCTCCCTGAAAACCCCCCGTCAAAAAACTTCACAAATTTTCCCCTTTGGGTGGTTCACATTTTAATTTCGCTAACTCTTTTGGGCCCAAAAACCCAAAAAAATATTAATCTCAGTTTTTTAAAATAAATGAAGTACCATTCAGCCCAGACTTTTTATGTTCCCATCTGTTGTAGAAAGCTTCCAGGTTTTCTATGAAAGCAGCTTTGATGTTTACCTCTTTTAATACCCTTGTGATTTTAGTCCACAGATTTATCTCATTTTGGCATACCCAAAAACACTTCCCTGTTTTAATACTGCTTGTAGCTAGTTCTTGGATATCTGCACAAGGGGCGTGACACCAATTTCCACAAAAATGACAATTTATGCATGTGGAAGCCCGTTTGTTTGACCAGACTACACACAGCTTCATAATGATTTGAATGGTTGATTTACTGCAATTCTACTAGCAACCTCTTGAAAATTCTATTAATAACCTGCTAGGTAGTGCACAACGAAACAGTTTGAAACCAGTCCAGGGTTCGGACCAGTCAAGGGTTCGGACCAGTCAAGGGTTCGGACCAGTCTATCTGATCTGATCTGATCAGTGGGTCACTTATTTAAACCATACTGGTCGGTGATTTGAGCTAACACATGAAGGATCTACTGGAAATTATCTACACGAGTAATATGTGATTTGATTGATACAAAAGTATAACTTGCGTGTTGAAGAAATCGGTGACTGCTGGCACTCCTACAATGACGAACGGTCGACCTCAACCCTTGTTTATCAATCGCTGTATCTAGCTTTTCTATTTTTTTTCCGTCTCCACCACAATAAATGCTATATTATCACTATAGTTGACTGGTGGAAATTTTGGAGGAAGGACGCTTTTTCTGTAGTAATAATTGCTTCTCGTAGTGTATATTGCGACCGCTGGTAACTACAGGTTATATGAAATTCACAGTATATGTCTGGTATTTCAAGAAAAAAGAAACTAATGAAAGTCACTCCACTAAGTACCACTATAATACTGGTTAGTTGCTACTACAACACTGTATTCTGCTATTCACTTGTATCACTAGATTATATGCGAGTACACTAGCAAGCCAGGAAGATTATTAAAACAGTTGACCTGTGGTAAGTTTCTGGCGACTTCTGGCACCTGCCTCTATAGGCTTATCACTTCCTTTACAAATTCACCTGTTTTCAAATGACACTTTAGCCTTTATCATCAATATACTAGGGAGCCACTGTAGTATACACTATACACTATGTATACTCAATGTTAAGAGGGAGACTTTCTTTCCTCTGACACAAAGTTCAATTATTATTATTTTTTCACACGGGACACAGGCCTATGATTCCCCTCTGGCAGTAAACTCTGCTAGGTAGTGCACACTAATTCTCCTTTTTTGACTCGGTATATAATGTTTTCCGCCCAAGATTGGTTCCAGGCGCTAGAGGGATGTATCGTATAGGATTGATGACACAAATTAAAGTTCTAGCACGTAAGAGCGACCGTGAAAACACCAGAAAACCCGAGCACAACGAGGCACGCTGACACTGTCACGCTTAGTGACAGAAATACACACTGCAGTCTTACAAGACAGTCTAGTCTTAAAGACACACTACAATCTTACAAGTACACACTATTGTCTTACAAGACACACTACAATCTTACAAGACACAACTATTGTCTTACAAGGACACACTATTGTCTTACAAGAACACTATTGTCTTACAAGACACACTAGTCTTACAAGACACTTTAGTCATACAAGACACACTACAGTCATACAAGACACACTGCAGTCTTACAAGACAGTCTAGTCTTACAAGACACACTACAATCTTACAAGACACACTATTGTCTTACAAGACACACATACAATCTTACAAGACACTCTCTAGTCTTACAAGACAGTCTAGTCTTACAACACACACTACGGTTTTGCAAGACACACTACAGTCTTACATGACACACTACAGTCTTACATGACACACTACAGTCATACAAGACACACTACAGTCATACAAGACACACTGCAGTCTTACAAGACAGTCTAGTCTTACAACACACACTACGGTTTTGCAAGACACACTACAGTCTTACATGACACACTACAGTCTTACATGACACACTACAGTCATACATGACACACTACAGTCATACATGACACACTACGTCATACATGACACACTACAGTCATACAAGACACACTACAGTCATACAAGACACACTGCAGTCTTACAAGACAGTCTAGTCTTACAAGACACATTACAGTTTTACAAGACACACTACAGTTTTACAATACAAACTACAGTCTTACAAGACACACTACAGTATTGTCTTGCAAGACACACTACAGTATTGTCTTGCAAGACACACTACAGTATTAAGACACACTGCAGTCTTACATGACACACTACAGTCTTACAAGACACACTACAGTCTTACAAAACACACTACAGTCACACAAGACACACTACAGTCATACAAGACACACTGCAAGCTTACAAGACACACTACAGTTTTACAAGGCACAGTCTAGTCTTACAAGACACACTACAGTTTCACAAGACACACTACAGTTTCACAAGACACACTACAGTTTTACAAGACACAGTCTAGTCTTACAAGACACAGTCTAGTCTTACAAGGCAGTCTGTAGTCTTACAAGACACACTACGGTCTTGCAAGACACACTACGGTCTTGCAAGACACACTACAGTCTTACAAGACACACTATAGTCTTACAAGATACACTACAGTCTTACAAGACACACTATAGTCTTACAAGATACACTACAGTCTTACAAGACAGACTACAGTCTTACAAGACACACTGTAGTCCAACAAGACAAACTACTCTCTTAAAAGACACATCTACAATCTAGTCTTACAAGAACACATACAGTCTCACAACTTGCACATACAGTCTTACAAGACACCACAACAGTCTTACAAGACATAGCTAGTCTTACAAAGGCACACTACAGTCTTACCAAGACACAACTAACAGTCCTTACAGACACACTGCAGTCTACAAGACAGTCTAGTCTTACAAGACACAGTCTAGTCTTACAAGACACACTAAAGTCCTTTCAAGACACACTATTGTCTTACAAGACAACACTGCAGTCCTCACAACTTGCACTACAGTCTTACAAAGGCTCACTACAGCTTACAAGACACACTACAGTCTTAACAAGACACACTGCAGTCTACAAGACAGTCTAGTCTTACAAGAACAGTCTAGTCTTACAAGACACACTACAGTCTTTCAAGCCACACTATTGTCTTACAAGACACACTGCATCTTACAAGACACACTGCAGTCTTAACAAGACACACTGCAGTCTTACAAGACACACTGCGTCTTACAAGACACACTACAGTCTTACAAGACTCACTACAGTCTTACAAGACACCTAACAGTCCTTACAAGACACACTACAGTTTTACAAGACACACTACAGTCCTTACAAGACACACTACAGTCTTACAAGACACAACTACAGTCTTACAAGACACCACACAGTTTTTACAAGACACACTGCAGTCTTACAGACACACTGCAGTCTTACAAGACACACTACAGTCTTACAAGACACTCTTACAGCTTTACAAGACACTCTACATCTCACAAGACACACTACAGTCTTGCAAGACACACTACAGTATTAAGACACAGCTGTATGTCCTTACAAGACACCTACAGTCTTACAAGACACACTACATCTTACAAGACACACTACTGTCTTTGAAGGCACACTAAAATCTTACAATACACACCAGATCTTGCAAGACTCACTACAGTCTTACAAGACACACTGTAGTCCAACAAGACAAACTACTCTTAAAAGACACACTACAGTCTAGTCTTACAAGACACACTACAATCTTACAAGACACATTTCAGTCTTACAAGACATACTACAGTCTTACAAGACACACTACAGTCTTAAAAGGCACACTATAGTCTTACAAGACACAATGCAGTCTTACAACTTGCACTACAGTCTTAAAAGACACACTACAGTCTTACAAGGCACAGTACAGTCTTACAAGACACACTATAGTCTTACAAGACACACTGCAGACTTACAAGACACAGTCTACACTGCAAACTGAATTGTTTGCAATCCTAATGGCGCTAAAGCTAACCTATGACACTGAGCTTGACTCTATCATCATTACTGATTCTATGTCATCATTGAAGGCTCTTGGCTCATATAATGACTCCAACAACATGCTCATTGGGGAAGCCAGGTATAGATACCCAAAAATTAGGGACAAAGGAATTAATGTACAATTGCTATGGATCCTATCACACATTGGATTACTCCTTCATGATAAAGTTGATATGTTAGCCAAGAAGAGTATCGAGAAGGAGAATGTAGAATATAACTTTGGTATAACTGTGTCTAGCATTAGGAATAATATTAGGAGAGAAGTAAATAATGAAAATGATTGTTATAGGAATTGCAGTTAGAAAGCCTGAGTAGAATCTATAACCCACTATGATAACATGAACGTAGATAAGTATGTTTATGGAGCAACTTGCAATGTGAATCAACGACGATGTTGTGTAGTGGCCAGGCTTAGGCTTGGTTACAAGAACTTACTGGGCCCCCCCAGTTTGGGAGACACACAGATGATGATGCAAACTAAATGTAAATTATGTGATCCACGCATATGGTCACGGTCTCTTGAACACTATGTGCTTCAATTGTCCACTTATTGAGGAATACAGAGACAGACAGTATAATAACCATGTGACATGATCCAAGATATTTTATAATAGAAATAAGATACCAGATATACTAAGCAAAATTTCCTAAATATGCTGTAACAGATAACAAGTGAAACTATAGATATGTAATATAAACCATATGTATTCTGTTAAGCCCTTTGTGGGCCTAGTTTCCTAGCCTTTTGGTGTATCCATACTTGAAGCTCTCGCGCTACCGTGCCAACAGGATGGATATGCGTGCACATAAACTAGCCACTTCGTGTGGCAAAAGTCTAATACAAAAATCTAGCTCTATCTTCTACAGGACACAGCACTACATCTTACAAGAACACACTATTGTCTTACAAGACATACTACAGTCTTACAAGACACACTACAACTAACAGTCTTGAGCAAGACAAACTACAAAGTTTTACAGACACACTTGCCCAGTCTTACATGACCACTACAGTTTTACAAGACACGACTAAAGTCTTACAAACACAACTAACTACAGTTTTACAAGACACACTTAAACGTCTAACAAGACACACCCAAACAGGATTTTACAAGAAACACTACAAAGTCTTACAAGACACACTACAGTTTACCAAGACACACTCACATTCTTACAAGAGTTAGTTAGTTAGTTAGTTAATATGTTTATTATGCACCCCATACCCATCCTGTGGGCGAGTCACTCCCATACCCATCTGTCCGCGGCGGTAGTCACCCCATACCTCAATCCATGTAGTGGGCGGTAGTCACCCCATACCCATCCTGTGCGGTAGTCAAAAGATTACGAGAGGTACATAATTGGGTGACCAGGGACTGGCCTCAAAGTTTTGATAGCTTTAGCAAGTTACAGAGGTAATGAATCCACAATACTTACAAAGTAATGAACTCACAGTTTTCAAGGTAAAGAACTCCAGGTAAGTGTCTACTCACAATCATGACAAGTTACAAGGAGTTTTATACACAGATCTTACTAGAGGTACGACCAAATGGGTCCAGGACCGGCTCCAAAGTTTTTTGATGGCTGAACTAGGTACAAGGTAATGAACTCACAGAAGTTACAAAGGTACATGACTCACAAGTTACGAAAGTAAGTGAACTCGAGCCAGTTAACAAAGGTAATGCAACTCACAAGTTTACAAAGGTATGAACTCACGAAGTTACAAAGGTAATAACTCACAAGTTTACAAAGTAAATGAACCCACAAGTTTACAAAAGAAATGAACGTCACAAAATTACAAAGTAATGAAGCTCACAAGTTACAAAGGTAATGAACCACAAGTTACAAAGGTAATAACCACAATTACAATGGTAAGAACTCCAAGATACAAAGAGGTAATGAACAGCACAGTTACAAAGGTAATGAACTCACAAGATATAACAAAGGTAATTAATACTGTAAGAAAGGTTTACTTAGCTTTATAGCATGGCTAACAATCATGACACAAATTTTAGAGTAATGAGCAATTCATACTTCCACACCGCGGGTCACAAACTGTAGTCTGAGTTATTGGAATGCAGGAATGTTGATTGAGCTAGTCTCTCTCGGTCTCACACGAATCCAGCACACACACACACAAACAAAGTTGCATACACACACACAACATAAACACCACACACACACACCACACACACACACACACACACAAACGTGCATACCACTACATGCGCTCACGACACTCATACACACCCAACGACACCATACAACCACACACACTCATACTCACGACACACATGCTACACACACACACACACACACACACACAACACACACACACGACAACACACACACACACACACACACACAACACACTCACATACACATACACGACAAACAAGACACACACCCACACACACAGAGGTGAAGGAAGATAGTAGAGGCTTGGTAAGAAAATGGAGGAGGCGAACTAGCGCTGAAGGAGTGGCAGGAAGTGGGAAGTACAGGTCTCTTAGCAGCAGTAATGCTAGGATACGTGCTTATAATAAGAGAAACTGCAAGTCCTAACAGATTAGAGAGACAAATTGACAAATATCAGGTGTGACCATCCAGGGAAATTTCAAGTCAGGCGCAGACAAGGGTGATGGTAAGCAACAACGGAGACATGGCCGAACATGAAGGCCCATATACAGACCCACGTGGGGCGGCCCTGAGGGGAAAAGACGATGAGCACACTAAGATCAAACGACAGGTCCGACAAGACAATGGAAGTGTATGCTATATTGCAGAGATTCTAACATGCAACTATGGCAGTAGCAAGGCGGACAGCTGTCAGGGAAAAGACAGTCCCCACCACTATAAATAAATTTTTCAGATATTTGACAGAGGACTGAAAGGCAAGACATGTCATGGAAGGAAATAAAATGACCTCAGGAGACGCAGATGGAGACGTCAGTGGGAGGAGGAAAGGGCGAGGGTCCAGTCTGTTGTGTACGGCTTCCAAGAGCCAGGGGGACCAACTTGAAGAAATAGAAACTGGAGAGAAAAAAATAATTGAAGGCATCATGAAAACAGAAAGGGAGGGGCAATATGGTCCCTGGGGGACAAATTTTCATAGAATTGGTGGTTTTTGCGAGTGGAAGATACGTCCTTTCAGAGTAACTTCAAGGAAGAATCAGTTTCGACACTAATAGCCAGGATTCTGCAGAGAAAGCAGAGAACTGAGGGACAAAGAGGGGTACCAGAGAGAGTATACCGTCGACCGCGACAGAACACAACGAAGAAAGGACATACACTGAAAGAAGAGTACAGAGAAACGCAGGAGGAACGGAAGCAATGAAATGACAGCAGGACCAGACGATAGGATGGGTGGTCAGGAGGAAGGCAGAACACGAACCCGCCACGTGAATCTCCCACCAAAAGTCTCCAACCCGCGACATTTCCCAACGCAACTCGACAACCTACTACAGACCCACTCACTGTTCCCCTCTGCCACCAATCCCATATCACAAACCTCACCCCAACCGCATGTCCCTTATGGGCATTCCTGACCGCCCACCCCCATCAACACAAAACCCATCCTACACAAGCCCCAATATTATATGCCCCCACCAAGGCTCTCGCTACCCCACAAACCCCAATTTCTTGCATGACACAATGATAGAAAAGAAACTAAAGGTGGTACACAAACGCGGAGGGTGAATAATGAATAAACATGAGGAGTGGAATGAAAGAAATCAGTGAAATCCCCCAGACATCAAAGCAGTCACAGAAAACAAAACTCGCTGAGACAATAACCGACACAATCTTCCCAACAGGATATCAGATCCTGAGGAAAGATAGAAGGAGTAGAGGGGAGGAGGGTTGCACTGCTCATAAAACACCGATGGGGATTTGAGGAAATGGAAGGCATGGGACATGAGCTTGCGCAAGAGAAAGAAGACTACATTGTAGGTACAATTCAGTCCGGGAGAAACATAAAGTAGTCATTGGAGTGATTTATAACCCACTCACAGAACTGCAGGAGGCCAAGAGAGGAGTAACGAAGAAAACATCAGGGTGATGGTGGACACACTGTGCCGAGGTGCAAGAAGAGCTCACTCGAGCAGAGCAAAGATTATTGGTAAATCGGGACGATTTCAACCACAGGGAATCCGACTGGAAAAAAAAACCTGGAGCCACATGGGGGTCCTGAAACATGAGACCAGATGATCGGATCGTGGCACTGAAACAACCTCATGCATCACATGTCAGGGATCAACAACCAGAGCGGAGAGGGAGGATGAGCCAGCGAACGCACCTGGATGCTTGTGTTCACTCCTGAGGCAGTTCAGACATTGCAGGACATCACTTATGAGAGGCCCCTTGGAGCTAAGCGTTATCATGTGGCGTTCTGAGTTTAGACAAATATTAGAGTTTCAAGTGGACGAAGGAACAGGACTGAAGGGGACAGGCAAACTATAAAAGGGGGACTACACAGGGTATGAGAAACTTCACTGCATGAGGAGGTTCAGTGGACACAGAGAAATGAGTAGGAAAATCATAAAACGAAGATTGATGCAATATGTGGCAAAAAAGTGCAAGGAGCAGAGGAAAGTCTTTTGTTCCCAAGGGAAACGGAATAATAGAAAGACCAAAACGAGTCATTGGTTTACCCCCGGAGGTGTAGGGAGCAAAAACTAAGTGCAACAGAGGAATGGGGGGTAAATTAACAGATGGCATAGGACCCGTCAGGAAAACAAGGAGATTAGTAGAAGAGCCAGAAACGAGTATGCACTGTAAGGAGGGAGGACCCACGACATATGAAACGACAAAGCATCGCGAGAAAGTCAAATCTGACCCGAAACTGGCTGTAAGCCAACATTAATTAGGAGGAAGAGCCGACAGTCAAGACCAGGTTGATAAGGCTGAGAGGGAAAGAAGGTGGAGAACTCACAAGAAACGATCATAGAGGTATGTGAGGAGCTCAACACGAGATTAAAGGAAGTATGACTAACACGAGAAGAGTCAGGAAGGACCTCTGGGGGACAGACCAATGTGGACACCATCAAGAATACACCAACAAGTAGTTTGGAGCGACGACGATACAATACAGATGAGCGAGAGGTGAGAGAAACTGCTAAGGGACATCGATACCTCAAAGGACAATGGGACCAGACAACACGTCCCGTGTGGTCCATTAGAGAGGGAGCGAGATATGTTGAGTGTGTGCCACTGTACTCACGACAATCTTCAACACATCCCTGGAAACTGTGCAACTACCTGAGGAATGGAGGAAACGGAAATGTATTCCCATTTTAATAAAGGAGACAGAAAAGAGGCCAAACTTAAGACCTTGTTCAATTATCGCGTGTAATAGTATGCAAAAATATGGAGAAGGATTATCAGGAGGAGAGTTGTATATTGTAGCACCTGGAACGGAACAGGAGTATAAAAGCAACCAGCAACGGATTCACGGGAAGGCAAATCCTCTAGTTTGTCGGATGCACAAAACTTCTGGAGTTTATGATAAAATAAACAGAAGTAAGAACAAGAGAAGAGGGGTGGTTGATTTGCATCTTCTTGGACTGCAAAAGGCCCTTTGAACACGGTTCCTCACAAGAGATTAGTTGCAGAACTAGAGCTCGAGGTCCATATAGCAGAAAGGGCACTGCAATGGATCAGAGAATACCTGACAGGGAGGCAACAACGAGTCATGGTACGTAATGATGTATCTACAGTGGGCACCTGTGACGAGCGGTCCCACGGGGTCCCCCCGGGGTTTTCCTAGGAACCAGTGCCTATTTTCTGTATATGTGAACGAACAAGAACGGAAGGGTTAGACTCAGAAGTGTCCCTGGTTTGCATATGATGTTGAAGTTAATGAGGAGCAATTAAAATCTCTGATGAGGACCAGGCAGGACTTACAAATGAGACCTGGACCAGACTGGACAACCTGGTCCCAGCAAATGGAGCTTCTCGAATTTAATACCTCAAATCAAAGTCATGAAGATGGGGAGGGGCACAGAAGACCACAGACAGAGTAAAGGCAAGGTGGACAAAGACTTGCAAACCTCACTCAAAGGAGAAAGATCTTTGGGTGAGTATAACACCGAGCATCGTCTCCGAACGCACACATCAATCAGAAACTGCTGCAGCAATGGGCGCCCTGGCAAACCTGAGAACATCATTCCATACATATAAGGTAATACATTCAAGACACTGTACACCGTGTAGTCAGGCCATAACTGGAGTATGCAGCACCGTGTTGGAACCCGCATCTTGAAAAAGCACGTCAAGAAACCTAGAGAAAGTACAAAGGTTTGCGACAAGGTTAGTTCCAAGAGCTAAGGGAATGTCCCTACTGAGGAAAGATTAAGGGAAACCGTGCCCTGACCCACGTGAGGACAGAGGGACAGGAGACATGATGAACGACATATAAAATACTGCGTGGAATAGACTTGGGGTGTCATAGACAATTTCCAGGGAGGGGACACAGCGAAACACAAGAGGCAATATTGGAAGTTGAAGACACAAAATGAGTCAGGAGAGAATAGTAGGAAGCTATTCTTCATCATAGAGTTGTAAGCAGTGGAATAGCCTAGAAAATGACGTAGTGGAGGCAGGAACCATACACAGTTTTAAGACGAGGTTTGATAAAGCTCATGGAGCGGGGAGAGAGAGGGCCTAGTAGCAACCGGTGAAGAGGCGGGGCCAGGAGCAAGGACTCGACCCCTGCAACCACAAATAGGTGAGTACAAATAGGTGAGTACACACACACACACACACACACACACATGTACATATGTGGTAATGCTTTATTTACAGCTAGCAAAGTCTGGGTATTTCTCCAGAATGGTCTGTAATATACCACTGTGAATAAAATACTTAGCCATTTCTTGAACACTTCTGAGTGAGTTGTTTCTAAATTCATTAATTTTATCGCACTCCAGTACATAATGACGCAGGGTGTGACACACTCCAGTACATAATGACGCAGGGTGTGACAATAATCCATCTGGCAAAGTTTACATTTCGTTTGGTCTACATCTGGTGGTGGTGATTTAACCTGCCAAAGATACTTGTAACCCAGCCGGAGCCGGGCAGTAGTGACATCCAAGAGTCTGCTTATTTTGTTGGATGCACCATAGACATGTGGCTCCTCCTGCATGATAGAGTGATGATAGAAGGACTCACTGGTGTCAATCTCCCTGAGCCTTAAGTCCATAAAATTCAGCTGAAGTTCTTTTCGTATTATTGTTCTCAAACTACTACCTGACAAGCCAAGATTGTAATCTACTCCCTCTTTGAAAGCATCCCAGCTTAGCCAATTTATCAGTTCTATCATGCATCTGAAGACCAATGTGAGATGGAATCCACAGCATGTGCACTCTGACTCCACTGTCCACAAACCTACCATACCTGTGCCCTGGCTTCTAAACACAAGCATGCCACAATTTAACTTAATGAGTTGAGAGCATTTATGGATGACAGAGAATCAGTTACAATTAAACTGTCAATCTTTGATATTATAGATGCTTTTTCAGTGCAAGGAGTATGGCAAACATTTTCTGTCTGAAGGGTAGAGGCCCAATTATTGATGCTGCTCCAATTTCTTTAAGAGGGGCCTCACTCTGTACGACAACAGCAGCACTACCACTGCACCATGGATTGGTAAAACAGAACCATCAACGTAAATAATTTGCGAGAGGTGTGTGCTGTGTGACTAAGTTATCAATACAGCTTAAGGCCTCATGTTTGGCTTCAAGGCGAAGTTTTGGTTGTGATTTAAGAAGTAGTTTGGGGGGAAATGGAGGAATGGTAGTTTGGAATGGGGTAATTTTCCATGGAACGGAAAAAGTGCCGCTGTTGCCTTATTTGACATAGATCATGTATCTGATTTCATACGGAGGTCGGTTCCAGTCTTTTCGATCCATCTGGAGGAGTGTTTCACCAGTGCTGAGGAAAGTTTGGGGGGCTTCTGTGCAGGTTTTGAATGAGCTTGCCTGAGCATATTAACCCAGTTAGGATATTTCTTTCAGTAACACGATCTCTGATGCTTGGAATATCAAGTTCTTTTTGCATATTTAAAATTTGGCAGTACGAGGGCATCCTAAAATGATCCTCATTGCTTCGTTCTGCAGTTTTTCCAGCCCTCCAAGCTTCCAGTCAGACACAAGAGCAAGTAGTGGCGCAGCATAATCCACCAAAGATCCTAATATAAGCAAAAATACATCATTTTCACAATTTTAACATTTGCACCATACCTGGGGTTAAGCCCTGCCACAACTCTAAGTGCTCTTAGGCGTTCTTTGTATTGGCGACAAAATCTTGTTACAAACAGGTCCCAAATAGTGGGAACCTCAAAGCCTAGATCCTGTATCTGCTTACATATTCTAGAAGGAAACCCCTCATGCAATTGGATCTGACGAACTGTGCCTCTCTGTCGAGGAGGACGCCTATTGAGTATCTTGTTTTATCAGTAGAGATTATCAACCCCAGGTCCTGACACGAGGCTAGTACATGATTAAAAATGTTTTTGGGTGTTGAGAATCCGGTGGTGTGAAAACATTATATCATCAGCAAAACTAATCACATAATATGGGGGCTGACTAGGCATAGCATTAAGTAATGCATTAATTAGAATATTGAAAAGTGTGGGACTGAGCACACCTCCCCGTGGGGTTCCTAATTCAAAGTCTTTAGTTACACTTCTATGTCCCCAGAACAACACAGACGATTTTCTGTTGGACAGGTTTAAACCCTTTAAAACCAGCGGAGAAGCCATCCTCCAACATCCATTCTGGCAAGTTCACTAATTATTACATGTCGTTGGCTACATCGAAAGCAGATTTAAGGTCAAGGAAGGTAGTGTAGGAGCTGTCAGTGTGCAGGTGAGAAAGGTGGCTATGCAATGATGCACGCTCCTTACATGCATGAAACCATGTAAAACCCGGGGAGACAAAAATTGTTTGATTCTGTACATGAAAACAATTAAGAATCATTCTCTCAAATGTTTTACACAAGCAGCTAGTAAGAGATATTGGGCGAAATGCATTTTGTTGATTGGGGTTAGGAATTGGAATGATGAGGCTGTTGGGTCCAAGATTGAGGGAGCCCCCCAGTTACATAGCTCATGTTTATAATTCAGTAATGGAAATTTCCTGGTACTCTACACCCGCCAATCTGAGTATGTTGTAAGTATACCATCCTCACCAGGCGACGTGGAGTTGCCCTTTTTAGTGCTGCATCAATTCATAATTAGGAAAGGAATGTTGCAATCATCTGCCTTACTGAGGCATAAACATAAGAACATAAGAAAGGAGGAAAAACTGCACAGGGGCCCGTTGGCCCATACTAGGCAGTCCTTTACAATTCATCCCACTAACAAACATTTGACCTACCCAATTTTCAATGCTCCCAGAAAAGGGCCCCGGGCGTTACCCCCAAACCCCCTCTTTTCCAATAAACCTCTCCCAGGTTTCCCAAAAAACTTGATGTTCCCCCTCATCAACCCATTTCCCACTTCCATGTTTTAATCCAACCTAAATTTAAATCCAAAGGGGCCTCCTCTAAGAACCCAAACCTGTTTAATTTCCACTCATCTACTCCCTCATTTTCCAAACCCAAAATTTCCTAAGTCCTTTCCAAAAATCTAACTTATCTAATTTAAATCCAACGCGGGTTTTCTAAGAATTTTAAAGCCTTTTATATCCACTTTTTTTCCTATCAGGTTCCCCCTTCTTTGTTAAAAGTAAGTAATTGATCTTACTTTTTTTCACTACAGGCTTACAAGACCAATACAGTCTTGCATAGGCCATTACTACAGTCTTACAAGACACTTCAGTCTTAAAGACACACTACAGTCTTACAAAGACACATTACTGTCTTACAGACACGCTACAGTCTTACAAGACACATACAGTTGTTACAAGACCAAACTTACAGTCTTGCAGACACACTACAGTCTTGCAAAGACACACTACAGTTCTTACCAAAGACACACTACAGTCATACATGACATACTGCGTCTTACAAGAACATTACATTCTTAACAATGACACATGCAGGTCTTACAATACACTCTACAGTTTTACAAGACACATACAGTCTTTCAATACACACTACAGTCTTGCAAGACACACTACAGTCTTACAAGAAACACTACAGTCTTACAAGGACACATACGTCTTACACGACCACAATACTGTCTTACAAGACAAAACGTCTTACAAGACAACTAGTCTTACAAGACACACTACAGTCATTACAGACACGCTGCAGTCTTACCAGACACACTACAGTTTTAAAGACACAGTCTAGTCTTAAAAGCACAGTCTAGTCTTACAAGACACTCTACAGTCTTTTACAAGACACACATAAAGTCTTACAAGACACTCTTTAGTCTTACAAGACACAGTCTAAGTCTTACAAGGACACTCTATGTCTTCCAAGACACACTACAGTCTACAAGACACACTACAGTCTTACATGACACACTACAGTCTTACAAGGACACACTCAGTCTTAAAGGGACACACTACAGTCTTACAAGATACACTACAGTCTTACAAGACCACTTAAGTCTTACAAGACACACTACAGTGTTACATGGACACACTACCAGTCTTAAGACACACTACAGTTTTGCAAGACACAGTCTAGACTTAAAGACACACTACAGTCTTACAAGGACACACTAAGTCTTACAAGACAACATTACAGTCTTACAGGACACACTTCAGTTTTACAAGCACACTACAGTCTTACAAGACACAATACAGTCTTACAAGACAACTTGCAGTTTACAAGACACATACAGTCTTACAAGACAAACTACAGTTTTACAAGGACACACTAAGTTTTACAAAGACCAGTCTATTCTAAAGACACATACAGTATTACAAGGATCATACAGTCTTACAAGACACACTGCAGTCTTACAGACACAACAACAGTCTTACAAGACAAATGCAGTCTTACATGACACACTACAGTTTTACAAGACACACTACAGTTTTACAAGAACATTCTATTTCTTACAAGACACACTACAGTCTTACAAGACACACTACAGTCTTACAAGACACACTACAGTCTTACAAGACACACTACAGTCTTACAAGACACACTACAGTCTTACCAAGCACACTACAGTCTTACAAGACACATTACATCTTACATGACACATACGTCTTACAAGACACACTACCGTCTTACACGACACACTACAGTCTTACAAGACACACTGCAGTCTCACAAGAACACTACAGTTTACAAGACACACTGCGTCATACAAGACACACTGCAGCTTACAAGGACACACTACAGTCTTACAGACACACTGGCCAGTCTTACAAGGACACACTACAGTTTTACAAGACACACTGCAGTTTACAAGACACACTGCAGTCTTACCAAGAACACTACAGTCTTACAAGACACACTGCAGTCTTACAAGACACTACAGTCTTACAAGACACACTGCAGTCTTACAAGACACACTACAGTCTTACAAGACACACTACAGTCTTACAAGACACACTACAGTCTTGCAAGCCACACTACAGTCTTAGTCATCCTACGCGGAATGTTTCTAACGAATTTATGTCCATTCTGTTATTAGGAGACCAGAATTGAACTTGCATAATCTAGGTGGGCTTACTAATGATGTATAAAGCTGCAGTATGACCTCTGGACTTCTGTTGCTACACTCTTGATTATAAATCCCAGTAATCTATTGGCCTTATACTTTCGTTAGGCATTGCTGTCTTGGTTTTAAGGTTGCCTCCTTACCATAACCCCAAGTCCTTTTTCGCAAATCTGTATGGTTAAGGTCTACATATTTAACTTAAGTGCTAGGGTTATGGACACTCCCGAGCTCAGAACCTTGCATTTATCTACATTGAACTGCATCTGCACCTTTTTGACCAAGGTAGAGTTTGTTTTAAATCCTCTGAAGTTCACTAACATCTACGTTTGAATCAATTATCCTACTATCTTGTTGTCATCAGGCGAATTTGGTCAAATCACTGTAATACTTCATCAAGTTCATTACCTTGATATGTATTATAACACAACGGGCCCAAGGGACTGATCCCTGTGGAACGCACTTGGTACTGATCCCCACTCGATTTAAACCCATTTATGGCACTTCTTTGCTTCCGGTCTGTGAGCTTGATTCGATCCACGAGTGCACCTTCCCCAATGCATGAGCTGCTACTTTCTTCCAACAGTCTTTGGTGCGGGAACTCTATCAAATGCCTTACTAAAATTAAGTATATAATATCAAATTCTTTATCGGTGGTCATAACAGCCTCAAAAGCTTTTACTGAGAAAGTTTAATAAATTGTTAGACAAGACCGGCCTCTTGTGAATCCATGTGAGTATCATTAATCAGCTATGTTATCGGAGATGGCTTCTTCGAATCTCAGCTATAATTGACTTCTAGTATTGCTACAATTGATGTTCAGCTTATTGGGCGGTAATTGACGGTGAGACTTGTCCCCTGTTTTAAAAATAGGAATTACATTAGCCATCTTCCACAATATCAGACAATGCACCTGTTTGAAGAGATAAATTAAAAATATTAGTAAAATGGTTCAGACTTCCATTTTGCATTCTTTAGAACCCTTGGAAAAAACCTAATCAGGACCCGCGTGACTTATTTGCTTCAGTCTGTTCTATCTGTTTCACATACCTTTTCACTAGTGCCGCTGTGATGTTACATAATTTATCTTCTTCTGATCCCCCACTATAAAATTAATTACCGGATTATTATAGTGTCTTCCTTGTGTTAAAAACCGAGAGAAAATATTATTTAAAATCGAGCAATTTTCTTTTCTTTGTCAGTAAGATGCCCATAGATATTTTTAAGGGGAACTATTATCTCTGACTTTTGGTCTATAGACTGGAAAAAACTTTTTGGGTTAGTTTTAGAATCCCTAGCAACTTTATTTCATAGTCACTTTTTGCTTTTCTTTATCCCCTTTTTTAAGTCCTCTTAATGTCTATATATGATTATAAGAGACCCTTCGCCTCTTTTTGATTCGCCTATAAATTCCTTTTCTTTGCCTAGTAAGATATTTCAGCTATATCATCAATTTGAGTCATTTCTATTTGATCTAATTTCCTTATAGGATAAAACGTTCTTGAGGCAGCATGTATTGTGTTCAGAAAATGTCATATGATAGCTCTCTTCGTTACCCCAGTCAACAGATGATAAGTTGTTCTCTAAGCCATCGTATCTGCTTAAGCGAAAATCTGGGACTGTTACTGAGTTTCCCTACTATCCATATTCATTCAATTTCTACGTAATTGATTTGTCGGTCGCTGCACCCAGTCCTCTGAACTTCTAAATATTAACAAGGGATTCATTGTTTGCCAGAACCTAAGTCAAGCAGGTTTTACCTTGTAGGTTCTTAACAAAACTGCTTCAAAAAACAATCCTGAAACTATTCTAAGAAATCGTTATGATTCTTAAAATTCCCAGTAAGAAATTCCAATCAATATTGACTAAAGTTAAAGTTCCTAGAATTACTACTTATCGTTGCTTGTGGCCCTAACAATTTCCTCCCTAGTAGTTCCCTTGTCCCTATCTAAATTTGGGTGGACGGAGATATCACACCTAAAATTAATTTTTCGTGCCTCTGAAATTTTCTTCCAAAACAGGACTCTGTATGTGTTACTTCGACTTAAATACTGTTTTATGAAACAGTTCAAGCGATTCCGGAATCACAATACAATGACAACCCCACCCCCACTTCCGATACTTTATCTACTTGGAACATTTAAAACCGTGAATGTGACATTTCTGCAGGCATTGTCCGACTTTTTGAATTAAACCAGTCTCAGTAATGGCAAAATACATTATGTTACTGCACTAGCAACTTAGTCTCACTCGTACATTCTTATCATAGCACTGCGACTATTTGTGTAATAAATATTTATTGGGACCCTCCTATCTCTACCTTCTGACTTCCTTTCTGTTATTCACGAACCTATTACTGTGTCATTGTCAATTAGTGCAATGGCTTTCCAAATATCCTCCTCATTTTGCCGTTTACTAGTTCTCCTAGTACTCATGTTATTACCCTGCGAACTTACAGTTTTCCGCCCATAACCCTACCACTAACTATTCCTACCCTAGTTTAAAGACTAACAGCTCCCCTCCACTGCGTTGGCCAGTGCTCCACCCCAACTATGACCAATGTGAAACCCATCCCTGGCATACATTCATTTCTGCCATAGAAGAGGTCCCCAGTTGTCAATGAATGTTACCGCATTTTCCTTACAGTATTTGTTCCAGCCAGAATTGACACAATTGCTCTGGACAACATTCATTTCCCAACTCCTCTCCTTGGCAAATGGCCACATATATGACAGGTTTGCCACCCTTCTGCCTTAATTTTCTCTATTGCTGACCTATACCTGTAATCAGGTCCTACTCTAGTCTGCCACATCGTTGCCTCCAGCACTGAGACAGATAAATTAGTGATTGCTCCCTTTACATCTTGGCTTCTTGTCAGGTAAGTAGTTTGAGAACAATAATTACGAAAAGAACTTCAGCTGAATTTTATGGACTTAAGGCTCAGGGAGATTGGCACCAGTGAGTCCATCTATCATCATTCTATCATGCAGGAGGAGCCACATGTCTATGGGCATCCAACAAATATGCCAGGACTCTTGGATGTCACTACCGCCCGGCTCGGCTGGGTGTGTAACAAGTATTTGCAGGTGAATATCCCACCACCAGATGTAGACCAAACGAAATGTAAAACTTTGCCAGATGGATTATATGTCACACCCGGCGTTCTTAGTACTGGAGTGCGATAAATTAATGAATGTGAAAACAACTTCATCAGAGTGTTCGAAGTGGCTTCGTATTTTATCCACAGTGGTATATTACAGACCATTCTGGAGAAATAACCTGACTTTGTAGCTGTAAATATAGCATTCCACATGTGTGCTTGTGTGGTGTGTGTGTGTGTGTGTGTGTGTGTGTGTGTGTGTGTGTCGTGTGTGTGAGTATGAGTGTGTGTGTGTAGGTTGTGGAGTGAGTGTATGAGTGTGTGTGAGTATGAGGGTGGTGTGTGCGTGTTGTGTGTTGGAGTTTGTGTGTGTGTGTGTGTGTGTGTGTTTTATGTGTGGTGTGTGTATGAAGTTGTATGTGTGTGTGTGTGTGTGTGTGTGAATGTGTGTGAGAGAGAGGAGAGACTCAGCAATTAACATTTGCCCAATAACTCACTACAGTTGTGACGGAGTGTGGAAGTGTGAATTGCTTCATTACTCTAAAATTTGTTCATGATTTGCAGCCATGTATAAAGTAAGTAACCATTTTTACAGCTATTCATTACCTTTGTACCTTGTTGAGTTCATTACCTTTGTACTTGTGAGTTCATTACCTTGTACCTAGTTCAGCATCAAAACTTTGGAGCCAGTCCCTGGAACCCATTGTGTACCTCTGTAATTCTGTAAATTACTTTGTACTTGTAGATGATTGTGACTAGACTACCTGGAGGTTCATTACCTTTGTAAATTTGTGAGTTCATTAACCTTTTGTAAATTGTGAATTCATTGCCTCTGTAACTTGCTCAGCTATCAAACTTTGAGGCCCAGTCCTGGACAATTATGTACTTGTTAATCTTTTGACTACGCCCACAGTCATGGGTATGGGGTGCATAATAAACATATTAAAACTATCTCTGTCTCCCATTACCTCTCATGATGTCATCCAGACGGCTAACATATCCTTCATCCCAGCCCCAGGGAAAACATACTCTCTGCCTCCTACTCCTATCCTTCAAACAGAATGCCCTATCCATGTACCTATCTGGCTATCCCCTACAACAACAATGTTTTTACCTTCCTTGGCGTCGTCCGTAGTGATGCTCCGAGTAGTCGACTCACATTCGCCACATGGTTGCATGCACACTTGTAGAATTCGTCATGACGTTCTCGATGGTCTTCGTTTTGGGGTTTCTAGGGATGTCTCACTCTCGTCTGCCAATGCTTCCTTGGTGCTCGTTGTGGCATTCAGTAGAACCCCCCCCCCCCCCCCCCACTCAATTCGTTCCAGTGCACCGAGAATGAGTTGGAAGTTTCCACGGCAGTCTTCTGGTTTCTCGTTGTTTCTGCCTCTCCAACCGTTTTCTTAATCTTCAGCTTGGTTCCATGTTGCCCGACCACTGACCAAGCTCCCTTCTTAACCTGGGGACTCACAACAGGTGGATTACTACGAATCCTCTTGTTCTCCTCCGTTAATCGCCGTATCTCCAGTTTAGCAACTCTGAGTTCTTCTCTCAGCTGCTGGTAAAGCTGCTCAAGAGAGGGCATCCTGGTTCAGATTCACAGAGAGCACACAAACAGGTCTTCACAGAGCTAAGTACACGTCACCACTGAAGCAAACAAGTCTCTCCCTTGCATCATATTTGTCATTTAATTTTGCCTGTGTGGTACTGGGAAGATTGTCATAGCTAGATGTAGCAGCCCAAGCAATGACTAACTCATTCGCCCTATGTAAGGGATGAGGGTGCGTGATCAGCCCAGTTCTGTTACCCTTAATTCTATTTATGTCCCTCCATGCCCGGCTAAGTGGGGTGTGAGCATTAAGACCGTTGACAAATTTTTCCCAGTCTGTTTGCCGCAGCTCTGTCATACGCTCTCTGGCAGCAGCAAGGGCAGTTTGGAAGAGGCTCAGCATTCCAGGGGTACGATGTTTTCTATAGGCTAGGCCTAGTCTGCGAGCAGTACGTTTCAGTGTACGAAGTTTAGAATCATTACAATAAGTATGGTTTTTGAAGGAGGTATGATTATTACGGAAGTTTGTTGGGTTTAGACACACTGCAGTCTTACAAGACACACTACAGTTTTACAAGACACACTACAGTTTTACAAGACACACTACAGTTTCACAAGACACACTACAGTTTTACAAGACACACTACAGTTTTACAAGACACAGTCTAGTCTTACAAGACACACTACAGTCTTACAAGACACACTACAGTCTTACAACACACACTACAGTCTTGCAAGACACACTACAGTTTTACAAGACAGAGACTAGTCTTACAAGACACACTACAGTCTTACAAGACACACTACAGTCTTACAAGACACAGTCTAGTCTTCATGACACACTACAGTCTTACAAGACTACCCACTATTGTTACAAGACACACTACATCTTTCAAGACTTACTTACAGTCTTACAAGTCACACTACCAGTCTTACAAGGACACACTACAAACTACAGTCTTACAAGACACACTAGGTTTTACAAGGACACTTACAGTCTTACAAGACACATACAGTTTACAAGACACATTACAGTCTTACAAGGACACACTCAGTCTTACAGAACACTAGTCCTTACAAGACACATACAGTCCTTACAAGACACATTACTGTCTGCAAGACACACTACAGTTTTACAAGACACACTACAGTCTTACACGACACATGCAGTCTTACAAGACAAACTGCAGTCTTACAAGACACCCTACAGTTCTTACAAGGCCACTACAGTTTTTACAAGACACCACTACAGTTTTACAAGACTCAGTATATTCTTTACAAGGACGCATACAGTATACAAGACACCACTACAGTATTACATGACACAATTCAGTCTTACAAGGACACACTACAGTCTTACCAAAAACACACTACTGTCCTTACAAGAAACACTACGGTCTTACAAGACACACTACAGTCTTACAAGGACACATTACA
This sequence comes from Cherax quadricarinatus, assembly GCF_026875155.1. Classification (NCBI taxonomy): domain Eukaryota; kingdom Metazoa; phylum Arthropoda; class Malacostraca; order Decapoda; family Parastacidae; genus Cherax; species Cherax quadricarinatus. The sequence continues at coordinate 17,303,548 of NC_069497.1, forward strand.
GTCTTACAGACACACTACAGTCTTACTAGACACACTACGTCTTACAGACACATTTCAGTCTTACAAGACCACACTACAGTCTTACCAAGACACACTACAGTTTACAGACACATTACAGTCTTAACACGACACACTTCCAGTTTTACAAGACACACTACAGTCTTTACAAGACACACTTACAGTCTTACAAGACAAACTGCAGTCTTACATGACACACTACAGTCTTACAAGCACACTACAGCTTTTAAAGACACACTTACAAGTTTTACAAGGACACGTCTATTTTACAGACACACTTTAGTATTAACAAGACTTACTAAAGTCTTACAAGACACCACTGCAGGTCTTACAAGACACACTACAGTCTTACAGTCAAACTGAAGTCTTACAAGGCAGACTCACAGATTTACAAGACACACTACAGTTTTACATGACACAGTCTATTCTTACAAGAACATACAGATTACAAGGGGACACACTACAGTCTTACTAAGACACACTACAGTCTTACAAGACACACTACAGTCTTACAATAGACACACGACAGTCTTACAGACCACTACAGTCTTACAAGACACACTTACAGTCTTATAAGACAATTACAGTCTTACAGAACACTACAGTTTACAAGAACACTACAGTCTTTACAAGACACATTACAGTCTTTCAAGACACACTAAGGTCTTACAGGGACACACTACAGTCTTTACAAGACACACTACAGTCTTTCAAGACACATTACAGTCTTACAGGACACACTACGTCTTACTAGGACACCCACTACCAGTCTGACAATACACACTACGAGTCTTACAAGACACACTACAGTCTTGCAAGACACACTACAGTCTTACAAGACACACCCAAGTCTTGCAAGACACACTACAGTTTCAAAAGACACACTACAGTTTTACAAGACACACTACAGTTTTACAAGACACACTACAGTCTTACAAGACACACTACAGTTTACAAGACACACTACAGTCTTACAAGACACACTACAGTCTTACAAGACACACTACTGTCATACAAGACACACTACAGTTTTACTAGACACAGTCTAGTCTTACAAGACACACTACAGTCTTACAAGACACACTACAGTCTTACAACACACACTACAGTCTTGCAAGACACACTACAGTTTTACAAGACCACAGGACTAGTCTTCCCCCCCCCCCCCCCCCCCACACACTAACAGTCTTACAAGACACATACAGTCTTACAAGACACAGTCTAGTCGTACAAGACACACTACAGTCTTACAAGACACATATTGTTTACAAGACCACTACCAGTCGTACAAGACAAACTTACAGTTTTACAAAGTCACACTACAGTCTTACAAGACACACTACAATACAGTCTTACAAGACCCACTTCAGATTTACAATGGACACACTTCAGTCTTACAGACACCCCCCCCCCCCCTACAGTCTACAAGACACATTACAGTCTTACAGACACATACAGTCTTTACAAGACCATCTACAGTTTACAAGACACATTACAGTCTTACAAGACACACTACAGTCTCACCAAGACCACACTACAGTTTTACAAGACCATACAGTCTTACAAGAACACTACAGTCTTACAAGACACACTACAGTCTTACAAGGACACACTACAGTCTTACAAGACAAACGCAAGTCTTACAAGACCCACTACAGTTTTTACAAGACACACTACAGTTTTACAGACACAGTCTATTCTTACAAGGAACGCTACATTATTACAGACACACTACAGTCTTACAAGACACACGAAGTCTTACAGACAAAACTACAGTCTTACAAGCCACACTACAGTGTTACAAGGACACTACATGTCTTACAAGACACATCTTACAGTGTTATTACAAAGACACATACAGTTTAAAAACACACTTACAATCTTACAAGACAACAGTACAGTCTTACATACACATTTACAGTCTTACAAGACACACTTACAGTCTTAAAGACACACTACAGTTTACAAGACACACTACAGTCTTAACAAGACACATTACAGTCTTCAAGACACACTACAGTTTTACAAGACACAATACAGTTTACCAGAAACACTACAGTCTTACAAAGACATACTGCAGTCTTACAAGACACACTACAGTCTTACAAGGACACACTACAGTTTTACCAAGGACACACTACAGTTTTACCAAGACACAGTCTATTCTTATAAAGACACACTACAGTATTACAGACTCACTAATGTTCTTACAAGACACACTGCAGTCTTACAAGACACACAACGTCTTACAGACAACTGCAGTCTTACAAGACACACTACAGTTTTACAAGACACACTACAGTTTTACAAGACACAGTCTATTCTTACAAGACACACAACAGTCTTACAAGACCCACACTACAGTCTTACAGACACATACAGTCTTCACAAACACCACTTACAGTCTTACAAGACACACTACAGTCTTACAAGACACACATCGTCATTACAAGAACATTACAGTCTTACAAAGCACACTACAGTCTTACAAAGACCCACTACAGTTTACAAGACACACTTCAGTCTTACAAGACACACTGCAGTCTCACAAGCACACTACCAGTCTTACAAGACACACTGCAGTTCATTACAAGAACACTGCAGTCTTACAAGGACACACTACCGTCTTACCAAGACACAACTGCAGTCTTACAAGACACACTAAGTCTTACAGACACACTGCAGTATACAAGACACATGGAGTCTTACAAGACCACACTACAGTCTTACAAGGACACACTGCAGTCTTACAAGACACATTTCAGTCTTACAAGGACACACTGCAGTCTTTACATGGGGACAACTACAGTCTTACAAGACACTCTACAGTATTACAAGACACACTACAGTCTACAAGACACACTTCAGTCTTACAAGACACACTGCAGGTATTACAAGACACACTAGGTATTACAAGACCACACTACAGTTTCACAAGGACACTGTCTAATCTTACAGACACACTACAGTCTTACAAGACACACTACAGCTCTTACAAGACACATGCAGTTTTTACAAGACACACTACAGTCTTACAAGACACACTGCAGTTTTACAAGGACACACTGCGTCTTACAAGACACACTACAGTCTTACAAGACCACCACTGCAGTCTTACAAGACACACTACAGTCTTACAAGACCACACTGCTGTTTACAAGACACATACAGTTTTACAAGACACACTACCAGTTTACAAGGACACAGTTAATTTTACAAGACACACTACAGTCTTACAAGACACACTCCAGTCTTACAAGGACACACTGCAGTCTTACAAGACACACTACAGTTTTATAAGACACAGTTCTAGTTCTTACAAGGTCACACTACAGTCTTACAAAGACACACTGCAGTTCTTAGAAGACACACTACGTTTTTCCAGACCACGTCTAATCTTAGAAGACTACACTACAGTCTTACAAGACTCACTTTTTTACCGTCTTACAAGACACACTGCAGTCTTAAAGACACACTACAGTTTTACAAGACCACAGTCTAGTCTTACAAGGAACACAGTCTAGTCTTACAAGAATCTTACAGTTTTAAATGACACACTACAGTTTCACAAGACACAGTCTAGTCTTACAAGACACACTTAGTCTGCCATGACCACTACAGTCTTACAAGGACACACTACAGTCTTAAAGACACACTACAGTCATACCAAGACCACACTACAGTCTTGAGACATTCTACATTCTTACATAGGAACACTACAGTCTTACAAGACACACTACAGTCTCTAAAGCACACTACAGTCTTACAAGGGACACACTACAAGTCTTACAAGACACACTACAGGTCTTACAAGACAAACTACAGTCTTGCAAGACACACTACAGTCTTGCAAGACACACTACAGTCTTACAAGGACACACTACAGTCATACAAGACATGTACTGCAGGTCTTACAAGACCACTTCAGTTTGGAACAAGGACACATACAGTCTTTACAAGGTCAACTACAGTCTTGCAAGACACACTACAGTCTTACAAGACACTACAGTCATACAAGACACACTGCAGTCTTACAAGACACACTACAGTTTTACAAGACACAGTCTAGTCTTACAAGACACAGTCTAGTCTTACAAGACACTCTACAGTCTTACAAGACACACTAAAGTCTTACAAGACACTCTCTAGTCTTACAAGACACAGTCTAGTCTTACAAGACACACTACTGTCTTGCAAGACACACTACAGTCTTACAAGACACACTACAGTCTTACATGATACACTACAGTCTTAGAAGACACACTACAGTCTTACAAGACACACTACAGTCTTACAAGATACACTACAGTCTTACAAGACACACTAGAGTCTTGCAAAACACACTACAGTATTAAAAGACACACTGTAGTCTTACAAGACACTCTACATTCTTACAAGACACACTACAGTCTTACAAGACACACTACAGTCTTACAAGACACACTACAGTCTTACAAGACACACTACAGTCTTACAAGACACACTACAGTCTTACAAGACACACTACAGTCTTAAAAGACACACTACAGTTTTGCAAGACACAGTCTAGACTTACAAGACACACTACAGTCTTTCAAGACACACTACAGTCTTACAAGGCACACTGCAATTTTAGAAGACTCAGTCTAGTCTTACAAGACACACTATTGTCTTACAAGACACACTACAGTATTACAAGACATACTACAGTCTTACAAGACACACTACAGTCTTACAAGACACACTACAGTCTTACAAGACACACTACAGTCTTACAAGACACACTACAGTCTTACAAGACACACTATAGTTTTACAAGACACACTACAGTCTTACAAGACACACTACAGTCTTACAAGACACACTGCAGTCTTGCAAGACACACTACAGTCTTATAAGTCACACTACAGTTCTACAAGACTCACTACAGTTTTACAAGACACACTACAGTTTTACAAGACACACTACAGTTTTACAAGACACACTACAGTTCTACAAGACTCACTACAGTTTTAAAGACACATACAGTTTTACAAGAAACACGTTAGTTTACAAGACACACTTTTTTTTTTTTTTACAAGACACACTACAGTCTTACAAGACTCACTACTGTCTTACAAGACACACTACAGTCTTACAAGACACACTGCAGTCTTACAAGACACACTACAGTTTTACAAGACACAGTCTAGTCTTACAAGAAACAGTCTAGTCTTACAAGACACTCTACAGTCTTACAAGACACACAAAAGTCTTACAAGACACTCTATAGTCTTACAAGACACAGTCTTGTCTAACAAGACACACTACGGTCTTGTAAGACACACTACAGTCTTACAAGACACACTACAGTCTTACAAGACACACTGCAGTCTTACAAGACACACTACAGTTTTACAAGACACAGTCTACTCTTACAAGACAAAGTCTAGTCTTACAAGACACACTACAGTCTTACAAGACACACTACAGTCTTAGAAGACACACTACAGTCTTACAAGACACACTACATTCTTACAAGACACACTACAGTCTTGCAAGACACACTACAGTATTACAAGACACACTGTAGTCTTACAAGACACGCTACAGTCTTACAAGACACACTACCGTCTTACAAGACACACTACAGTTTTACAAGACAGTCTAGTCTTACAAGACACACTACAGTCTTACAAGACACACTACAGTCTTACAAGACACTCTGCAGTTTTACAAGACACAGTCTAGTCTTAAAAGACACACTACAGTCTTACAAGACACACTGCAGTCTTACAAAACACAGTCTAGTCTTACAAGACACACTACAATCTTACAAGACACACTATTGTCTTACAAGACACACTACAGTCTTTTAAGACATACTAAAGTCTTACAAGACACACTATTTTCTTACAAGACACACTACAGTCTTGCAAGACAAACTACAGTTTTACAAGACACACTACAGTCTTACAAGACACACAATTTTCTTACAAGACACACTACAGTCTTGCAAGACAAACTACAGTTTTACAAGACACACTACAGTCTTACAATACACACTACAGTCTTACAAGACACACTACAGTCTTGAAAGACAAACTACAGTTTTACAAGACACACTACAGTCTTACAAGACACACTACAGTTTTACAAGACACACTGCAGTCTTACAATACACACTACAGTCTTACAAGACACACTACAGTCTTACAATACACACTACAGTCTTGCAAGACAACTAACAGTCTTACAGACACACTACAGGTCTTACATGCCACACTACAGTCTTACAAGACACATACTGGCTTACAGACAAACTACAGTCTTACAAGACACACTACAGTTTACAAGGGACACATACAGTCATCAAGACACACATGCAGTCTTACCAGTCACACTACAGTTTTACAAGACACAGGTTAGTTCTTAAATAGACACTGTCTAGTCTTACAAGGACTCTACAGTCTTACAAGACACACTAAAGTCTTACAAGACACTCTCTAGTCTACAAGACACAGTTAGTCTTACAGACACCCTACTGTCTTGCAAGACACACTTACAGTCTTACAAGAACACTACAGTTTACATGACACACTACAGTCTACAAGACACACTACAGTCTTACAAGACACCTCTACGTCTTAAAAGATACACACAGTCTACAAGCTCACTACAGTCTTACAAGACACCACTACAGTTTACAAGACACACTACAGTCTTAAAAGACACATCTACAGTTTTGCAAGGACCACAGTTCTAGATCTTACAAAGACACACTACAGTCTTACAGACACACTACAGTCTTACAAGCACTTACAGTCTTACAAGACACACTACAGTTTTAAAGGGACACACTACAGTCTACAGACAACTACAGTCTTACCAGACACCTGCAGTCTTACAAGACCACACTACGTCTTACAAGAACACTAACAGTTTTACAAGACACCACAAATACAGTTTTACAAGACACAGTCTATCTTAAAAGACACACTACAGTATTTAAGACTCACTACAGTCTTAAAGACAACTGCAGTGTACAAGACACACAACAGTCTTACAAGACAAAACTGCAGTCTTACAAGACACCACCGATTACCCGGCCCATACAGTTTACAAGACACATTCTATTCTTACAAGACACACTACAGTCTTACAAGACACACTCAGTCTTACTAGAACAATACAGTCTTACAAGACAACTACAGTCTTACAAAGACACACTACAGTCTTACAAGACACACTACAGTCTTACAAGACACATTACAGTCTTACAAGACACATACAAGTCTTACAAGACACATACAGTCTTACAGACACACTACAGCTTAACAAGACACACTGCAGTCTCCACAAGAACACTACAGTCTGACGAGACACACTGCAGTCTTACAGACACACTGCAGTCTTACAAGACACCACTACAGTCTTACAAGACCACACTGCAGTCTTACAAGGACAACACTACAGTCTTAAGACACACTGCAGTCTTACAAGGACACACTCAGTTTACATGACAAACTACAGTCTTACAAGACACACTGCAGTCTTACAAGACACACTACAGTCTTACAAGACACACTGCAGTCTACAAGACAACTACAGTCTTACAAGCTCACTACAGTCTTACAAGTCTGCATACAGTCTTACAAGACACCACTACAGTCTTACAAGACACACTGCAGTCTTACAGACACACTACTGTCTTACAAGACACCTACAGTTTCACAAAGACACAGTCTATCTTACAAGACACACTACAGTCTACAGGACCTTCATACAGTTTTACAGACACACTGCAGTCTTACAAGGACACACTACAGTCTTTCAAGACACAGTTGCAGTCTTACAAGACACACTGCTGTCTTACAAGACACACTACAGTTACAGACACACTGCAGTCTTACAAGACACACTACAGTCATACTGACCACTGCAGTCTTACAAGACACACTACAGTTTTACAAGACACACTACAGTTTCACAAGACACAGTCTAATCTTAAAAGACACACTACAGTCTTACAAGACACACTACAGTCTTACAAGACACACTGCAGTCTTACAAGACACACTACAGTTTTACAAGACACAGTCTAGTCTTACAAGACACACTACAGTCTTACAAGACACACTGCAGTCTTAGAAGACACACTACAGTTTTACAAGACACAGTCTAATCTTAGAAGACACAATACAGTCTTACAAGACTCACTACAGTCTTACAAGACACACTGCAGTCTTACAAGACACACTACAGTTTTACAAGACACAGTCTAGTCTTACAAGACACAGTCTAGTCTTACAAGACACTCTACAGTTTTAAAAGACACACTACAGTTTCACAAGACACAGTCTAGTCTTACAAGACACACTAGTCTTGCAAGACACACTACAGTCTTACAAGACACACTACAGTCTTACAAGACACACTACAGGCTTACAAGACACACTACAGTCTTGCATAGGCCATTACTACAGTCTTACAAGACACTTCAGTCTTAAAGACACACTACAGTCTTACAAAGACACATTACTGTCTTACAGACACGCTACAGTCTTACAAGACACATACAGTTGTTACAAGACCAAACTTACAGTCTTGCAGACACACTACAGTCTTGCAAAGACACACTACAGTTCTTACCAAAGACACACTACAGTCATACATGACATACTGCGTCTTACAAGAACATTACATTCTTAACAATGACACATGCAGGTCTTACAATACACACTACAGTCTTACAAGACACACTACAGTCTTACAATACACACTACAGTCTTGCAAGACACACTACAGTCTTACAAGACACACTACAGTCTTACAAGGACACATACGTCTTACACGACCACAATACTGTCTTACAAGACAAAACGTCTTACAAGACAACTAGTCTTACAAGACACACTACAGTCATTACAGACACGCTGCAGTCTTACAAGACACACTACAGTTTTACAAGACACAGTCTAGTCTTAAAAGACACAGTCTAGTCTTACAAGACACTCTACAGTCTTACAAGACACACTAAAGTCTTACAAGACACTCTTTAGTCTTACAAGACACAGTCTAAGTCTTACAAGGACACTCTATGTCTTCCAAGACACACTACAGTCTACAAGACACACTACAGTCTTACATGACACACTACAGTCTTACAAGGACACACTCAGTCTTAAAGGGACACACTACAGTCTTACAAGATACACTACAGTCTTACAAGACCACTTAAGTCTTACAAGACACACTACAGTGTTACATGGACACACTACCAGTCTTAAGACACACTACAGTTTTGCAAGACACAGTCTAGACTTAAAGACACACTACAGTCTTACAAGGACACACTAAGTCTTACAAGACAACATTACAGTCTTACAGGACACACTTCAGTTTTACAAGCACACTACAGTCTTACAAGACACAATACAGTCTTACAAGACAACTTGCAGTTTACAAGACACATACAGTCTTACAAGACAAACTACAGTTTTACAAGGACACACTAAGTTTTACAAAGACCAGTCTATTCTAAAGACACATACAGTATTACAAGGATCATACAGTCTTACAAGACACACTGCAGTCTTACAGACACAACAACAGTCTTACAAGACAAACGCAGTTTTAACAAGACACACACTTTTTTAAACAAGACACACTACGGGTTTTACAAGAAAACTTTCTTTCCCTTAAAAAGAACATTTCACAGCTTACAAACAACTACAGTCTTAAAAGACACACAAACAGTTTTACAAACCAACAAACAGTCTTAAAAGACCCCCTACGTTTTTAAAGACAAAATCCCGTTTTACAAACACATTACATTTTAAAAAGACACATAAAAGTCTTACAAGACAAAATACATTTTTTTACAAACACACTACAGCCCTTACAAGCCCACACTGCAGTCTCACAAGAAACACTACGGGTCTTCCCAAGAACACTGCAGCTTCCCAAGACACCCTGCATTTCCTTAAAAGAAAACACTACGTTTTACAAGACACACTACAGCCCTTAAAAGACACACTACAGTCTTACAAAAACAACTACGGTCTTACAAGACACATACAGTCTTACAAGACACATACAGTCTTCCAAAAACCACACTGCATTCTTAAAAAGAAAACATTTACAGTTTAAAAGACAATAAAAAGTTTCACAAGACCATTCTAATTTTTCAAGACACACTACGGGGTCTTAAAAAGACACATAAAATTTTTTACAGACCCACTGCAGTTTTTACAAGACACACAAACCCAAGGCCCCTTAAAAGGGACACACGAAAGTCTTCCCAAGACACACTGCAGTTTTTTACAAGAACCACTAAAAGCCCCTTACAAACACACTCCCCGGGTTTACAAGACACACTACAGTCTTACAAACACCCCTCAGTCTTAAAAAGGGAACACTACTTTTTTTAACAAGACCACTCCATTTTTTCCACAAGAACAGTCTAATTTTAAAAAGACACACAAACATTTTTACAAGACACACTAAAAGTCAAAAAGACACACTCGGGTCTTACAAGACAAAATAACAGTTTTAAACCAAGACACAGTTTTAGTCTTAAAGACACCACTACAGCTTACAAGACACATTTCAGTCTTAGAAGACCACTACAGTTTTAAAAAGACACGTCTAATCTTAAAAGACACAAAAACAGTCTTACAAGACTCCTACGTCTTAAAAAGCACACTCCCAGTTTTTCAAAACACACACATTTTTTACAAGACACAGTTAGTCTTACAAGCCCACAGTCTAGCCCTTACAAGACACTCTACGTTTTAAAAAAACAAAATACAGTTTCAAAAGACACAGTCAAAGTCTTAAAAGACCACTAGTCTTGCAAGAACCTACAGTCTTACAAGACACACTACAGTCTTAAAAGACACACTACATTCTTACAAGACCCCACTACATTCTTGCAAGAAAATACTAAAGTCTTACAAGACACACTACAGTCTTACAAGACACATACGTCTTACAAGCATTTTACAGCCCCTTACAAGACACCTACAGTCTTCCCGACACACTACAGTCTTACAAGAAAAAACTACAGTCTTGAAAAGACACACTACAGTCTTGAAAGGGAACACTACGTCTTACAAGACACACTACAGTCATACAAGACAAACTGCAGTCTTAAAAAGACAACTACATTTTTTACAAGACACATACAGCCCTTCCCAAGGGAAAAAACTACGTCTTGCAAGACAAAATACAGTTTTACAAGACACTACAGTCATAAAAAGACACACTCCCAGTTTTAAAAAGGACACACTACATTTTTTTCCCAAGACCCCGGTTAGTCTTAAAAAGACAAGTCTAGTCTTACAAGACACCCCTACAGCTTAAAAGGGACAACAAAGTCTTAAAGACCCCCTCTCTAGCTTACAAGAAAACAGTTAGTCTTCCCAAGCCCCACACTACTGTCTTCCCCAAGACACACTCCGTCTTCCCAAAAAACACTAAAAGTTTTAAAACTTTAAAACCACTACAGTCTTAGAAGCCCACATACAGTCTTACAAAAACCATACATTTCTTACAAGATACACTACAGTTTTACAAGACACACTAGAGTTTTGCAAAAACACTACAGTAAAAAAAAAACAACTGTAGTTTTACAAAAACACTCTACATTCTTACAAAACACAATTTACATTTTTTACGGGAACCCCCAAACAGTCTTACAAGACACACTACAGTTTTACAAACACACTACAGTTTTACAAGAAAACACTACACCCTTACCACACACAGTTTTAAAAAGCCCAACACTACTTTTTTGGGCAAGACACAGTCTAGATTTACAAGAAAACACTCCCATTTTTTACAAAAACACACTACTTCTTAAAAGGCCCACACTGAAATTTTAAAAGCCCTCAGTCTAGTTTACAAAAAAAACCAAATTGTCTTACAAGAACCCCTTACATTATTACAAAAACTTTACAAACAGTCTTAAAAGGGACAAAACTACGGCCCTTACAAAAAACCCCACTACAGTTTTTTTAAAAGGGACACACTCAGTCTTACAAGACAAACACAAAACAAGTTTTAAAAGGGCCCACACTATATTTTTAACAAAAAACACATACATCTTAAAAGACACACTACAGTTTTAAAAGGGAACACTGCAGTCCTTGAAAAAGCCCACACTACGTTTACAAGTCACATTTACATTTCTACAAGACTCACTACGTTTTACAAGACACACTACAGTTTTACAAGACCCCACTACATTTTTAAAACAAGACACATTTCAGTTCTACAAACTCACTACATTTTTAAACAAGCCCACACTCATTTTTTTAAAAGACACAGTCAAAGTTTAAAAAGACACACAACATTTTTTTTACAAGACTCACAAACTGTTTTACAAGAAACATTTAAAGTCTTAAAAAGGGACACACGCAGTCTTACAAGCCAAAACTACAGTCTTACAAGACCACAACATTTCCTTAAAAGAAAAAAACTCAGTTTTACAAGAACACTGCAGTTTTAAACAATACACACTACAGTTTTTAAAAGACAATACAAAATACATTTAAAAACCCAAAAAAGTCTTGCAAGACCACTACAGTCTTAAACAAGACACACTACAGTCTTACAAGACACACTACAGTCTTAAAAGACACTTTAAAACGGGTCTTACAAGACAAATACAGTCTTACAAGACACATTTACAGTTTTACAAGACACACTAAAAGTCTACAAGACACCTGCAGTTTTAAAAAGCCACATAAAAATTTTTAAACAAGACACAGTCTAGTCTTAAAAGGGACACAGTCTATCTTACAAGATACCACAGTCTTAAAAGACACACTAAAGTTTTACAAGACCCCTCTCTAGTCTTAAAAGACACAGTCTAGTCTTACAAAAACACACAACGTCTTGAAAAGACACACTACAGTCTTAAAAGGGACACATTTACAGTCTTACAGACACACTCGGGTCTTAAAAGCACACTACAGGTTTAAAAGGACCCCACTACGGGCTTACAAGATCCCACTACATTCTTACAAGACACCCCTAGGGTCTTGCAAGAACACTACATTTTTAAAGGGGGAAAACACTGTAGTCTTAAAAGACACCTACAGTCTTAAATTTTAAACAAGCCCACACTACAGCTTAAAAAGCCCCCACCACAGCCCTTAAAAGACACACTACAGTTTAAAAGACAAAATTACAGTCTTAAAAGACCATTTACAGTCTTAAAAAGACCCCACACAGTCTTAAAAGACAAAACTACAGTTTTGCAAGACACTTCTAGATTTACAAGACACATTTAAAGTTTTACAGACACACAAACGCCTTACGGGAACACTTTTTCAGTCTTAAAAGGGGACACACTACATTTTTTACAAGACACCTCCAGTCTTACAAAACACACGCAGTTTTTACAAAAACAAACTGCAGCCCTTTCAAACACCTACGTTTTAAACAAGACACACTAAAGTTTTACAAAAACCACTACAGTTTTTCAAGACACAGTCTATTCTTAAAAGGACACACTACAGTATTACAAGATTCCTACAGTTTTAAAAGCACACTGCAGTCTAAAGGGACACAAAACAGTCTTAAAAGACAAACTGCAATCTTACAAGACACATACAGTTTTAAAAAGACACCTACAGTTTTAAAAGACACAGTCTATTCTTACAAGACAAAATTTCATCTTAAAAAGAAAACCAAACATTTTACAAGAACACTACATTTACAGCAACTGCAGTCTTAAAAAGACACACTACGTTTACAAGAACACATACAGTCCTTAAAAGAAAACATTTACACTTAAAAAGGACACATTCAGTCTTACTGACACACTGAAAGTCTTACAAACAAAACTAGAGTTTCCCAAGGGCCACACTACGTTTCACAAGACACAGTCTAATCTTAAAAGACCCCAACCTACAGTTTTAAACAAGCCCACACTACGTCTTACAAGAAACCCCTGCAGTCTTAAAAGACACATTTCAGTTTTTAAAAGGGACACACTGCAGTCTTTTCAAGACACACTGCAGTCTTACGACACACAAAAATTTTAAAAGGGACACACTGCAGTCTTAAAAGACCCCACTCAGTCTTACAAGACACACTGCAGTTTTACAAGACACACTACTTTTTTACAAACACACTACGGTTTCCCCAAGACACAGTCTAATTTTACAAGACCCACTACGGGTTTTTACAAACACACTACAGTCTTACAAGACACACTGCAGTCTTACAAGACACACTACGTTTTATAAGCACAGTCTAGCCCTTACAAGACCACTACATCTTTTTTTTCTTGCGAGAGTTTTTTAAACCACCCAAAATTTGTTTTCCCAAAAAAAAGCTGAGAAAATTGTATCAAGCCCCGGGGTCGACAGGAATATTTGAATAAATTTTTTATAAAAAGCATTTTTGAAAAATATAAATTTTAATTTCCTTTTGGGTTTATATAAATTTTTTTTCTTTTATAAAAATTTAAAATTTGGGAAAAATTTTAAATTTAATACATTAGATATGTAAAAAAAAATCTTAATGTTTAGGCAAGAATCAGGGGTGTTTCACAGAGTCGGGTTTTTCCCACTCGACGGGTTGGGGGGGGGGGGGAAAATCTTGGGGTGACGTGATTGTGGATTTAGTTTCCCCTTTTTGTATCCCTTTTTTTGCTGATGTTTTTTATTATAGTATCTTGATAATGTGGGAAGTCACGAAAGCGTTTGGGAATTTTCGCTATTTTTTCTTTAGTAGGGTTTTTTTTCAGGGTAGGGTTATACAAAATATGTAAAACATCAATAACAACACTGCAATAGCCAAGGAGTTTGAACCCCGCGCTTTTGGGCTGCCCCAAGGGGAGGGGAAAACTCAAAGATGCCTTAAAACAATGGGACCCCCACAAACCTTAAAAGAATGGCGCATCCAACCCAATAGGGGTTGTACCCGCCATCCAAAAGGGCATACGGTGGTGTGGGCGCCTCTTTGCTAAATTTTATTCTTTTCCCCTGTTTTGGGGGTACGCCCCCCAAAAAGCAGTATTTTTATATTTTTGTACCCCTGAAAAGGGGTATTGATCAAAAAACAACCCTGCGCTAGCCAAGGAGTCGAACCCCTGCTGCTTTGGCCCACCCCCAAAGGTGAGCATCCATTTTTGGGGTGGGTGCACCATTTGGGAAGTACTTTGTAGTCCCGGGGGACTAAAGCGCTTGAGTTTCCCCCTTTGCCCTGAGACGAGCCAAAACCCGCAAAGGGAAACGACTCCCTTGGGTAAATTGCAGTTTGTTATTGATCAATACCACTTGTTCGTGGGTTCAGTAAAAATAATATAATGCATACTGGGCTAGTACTCAAAAAGGGAGATTTTAAATTAGTTTTGAGGCGTCCCCAACCCCCGTATGTCCTTGGTTTGCGGGTCAACATTGTTTGGCTGGGATGCACCATTCCCTTAAAGGGTTGTGTGGCCCTTTGGGTTTAAGGGGCATCATGGTTTTCGCTCACCTTACGCGGGGCCCAAAACAGCATGGGTTCGGGGCTCCCGGCTAGCCGCGTGTTTTTGTTGACTTTATGTAAAATATTTAAAAACATGCAAAACAAAATGCTGTAAAAAAAAAAGCGAAATTCAAGCATTAAGATTTTTTTTCATATTTTCCCCGACTTTGCTGCTCAAAAAACTTCTTTCCCCTTCAAATTGCTCCAGTTGCTTCTTGGGGGGGGGTATTTTTAAAAACCGGGCAAAGATAAAGATTTTGGGGTACATGTGCAACAGTTTTTGGTCTTTTTGATTGGGAAAAATTTCCCACTACAGGTTTACTCAAATTTAAAAACAAAAGGCAGCAACGTGGGGAACGAATGTACAGATGATGAAACGTCCTTCATCCTTGGAGAAAATTTTTTTTTTAAATTGGGTTAGTTTTCCCCCCACCTTTGGGGGGGGTGTTCAGCTCCATAGTCTGGAACAATGGAAGTTCAAGCATGAGATTACTGCTGCCTCCAATTTTATGAGGAAAAATCTACTGTGTTTCTCGCTCAAAAAGTTGACAATGTCTCTCAAAACTTAAATGCCACTCCTTGTACAAGCCGAAGCCCCCATATCTCCACACGTCCCGTGCAAATCTCCATCTTTTCCCGTACCTAAAATCCCCCTTCCCCACAAACCCCCCACCAAACGTAAGAATAAAAAGCCCAAAAAATTTTTGGGATGAAAATATTATAACTAAGCACCTGTTTCTTGAAAAACATGGTGCCGGGGCTCCCGCAAGAAACTTTACAAAATGACTGTGTGGGTTTGGAAAAAGGGTTTAAAAAAACGCCTCTGAACCACCATACCTCCTCTTACCTAAACAAGTCCAAAAATTTTGTGAAGCTACACACCCAATATAACAAATACAGTTGGGAAATTTTCCCATCTCCTCAGATCCAAATTTCATGGAATTGACGACTTTGGGGCTTCCCCAGTAAAGCCCCCATTTAAAAACTCCACTCAACACCTTTTACTTCATGAAAAATGCTCCCCCCCGAGCCCTGCGTTTCGTGGTGCCTGCCAAACCCGCTTGTTTGTTTTTTCTTTCCTGCCTGCCCCCACCTGTTTTCTGCCCCGCTTGCCACCTCCCCAAATAAAAAAGACCACCTGCGGACGCGTTTACTGCCCATGCTGCCTCTTTTCTTTATCAGGAATGGAAAATAACCCCCGGGTTTTTTTTCCACCACAACCCCGGGGATCGTCTCCCCTTTAAGACTCAACCCCCCGGGGTCTCTCCTTGATTCTTGGAAAATTTTCACCCAGTTTATCTCACCTAATTGGGTTAAAAGGGGAGAGCTAAGCTTCCCGGCCCGTCTCTTTTTTGGCCCTTTCTGGGGTTTTCACTCTCATGGCCCCTTTCATACTATTTTTAAAAAACCCATGAATGGATTTGTCTCTGCTAGGTCGTTTTGACTTTCCCGGCCCCTCCAAGGGTTTAAAAAAGTATTTCCCAAAACAGAAATTTTTTAATACTGGCCCCCATGCGACACGTTTTAGTTTTGGGGAAACCCAGCACATTTTTGGTGGGCCACCAGTAACGTTCTTTGTAAAAAGTTTTTCTGGGTTCGCGGATTTGATTTCAGCAGCGCAAAAAAAGATGTAACTAATAAAAAAGGGACACCTCATTTTGGGGAAAGGGGATTTTGTATGTAAAGGAGAAAAAGGGGAAAATAATGTGTAAAGAGAACCCCAAAATTTCAGGTTCAAAAATATACCCCGGGGGCGCGTATGGACGGGTAGGAATGAAGGTAAAAATAATTTGGGGAAGGGGCTCGCTTTGAGGCGATCGTTTTTCCAAACCCAGTCAAAAAGAGTTCAACAAGTGAGGGGATTTAGTTCAAAAAGGGGTTTTGTGTTCGAGGGTTTCCCCCGGTTTGGGTCTTATATTTAGGACATATAAAGGAAAAGGTTTAAGGAAAAAATGTATAGATTAAACCCCGAAAAGCAACAATGGGGGCCCCTTTAAAGGGAAAAATGGGGCAATTAAAATCTTCTAAAAGAGATATTGGGTCGGGTTAAAAATGGAACGTTGGGACTGTTGGGGGTTTAAAAAATGAATGGGGAAAAACTTTGGGGTGGGGGGGAGGCGGGGGGGGGTAGTTGGGGTTTTTTAAAAAATTTTTTTGGGGTTTTTTACGGGTTGGGGGGTTGGGGGTTGAAAAAGGGGTTGGTTTTGGGGGGTTTTGGGGTGTTTTTTTAAAAATTTTCGGGGAAGGGTTTTTTTGGTTTTTTTTCCTTTTTTATTTTTTTTTTTTTTTTTTGGTTGTTTTTTTGGTTTTTTGGGTTTTTGGTTTTGGGGTTTTTTTTTTTTTGGAAATTTGGAGTTTTGGTTTTTAAAAAATTAATTTGTTTTTTTTTGGCCGGTTTTTTTAATTTTTTTTTTTAAAAATTTTTTTTTTTTTATTTTTTTTTTTTGGCGGTTTTTGTTTTTTTTTTTTTTAAATTTTTAAATTTTTTTTTTTTTTTGTTAGTTTTTTGTTCCGGGTTGGTTTTTTTGTTTTTTTGGGGGTTGGTTTTGGGAAAATTTGATTTTTTTTTTTTGGGGGCCCCCGGCCCTTTTTGTTTTTGGAGAGTTTTATTTTTTTTGGGGGGGAGTTTGGGATTTTTGTTGGTTTTCGGTTTTGTTTTGTTGGGTGGTTTTTGTTTTTTTTGGGTTTTTGGTTTTTTTTGTTTGTTTAAATTTTAAAATGTTTTTTTTTTTGGGGCCCCGGTTTTTTGGGGGTTGAAGATTTTGTCAAATTTTCCCTTTCCCCAAAAATAAAAAAAAAAAAAAATTATCAGTGAGCATTTAGAAGTGCATTTTCATTAGGGGAGACATCATGGTAAGGTTTGGGAAAGATTGAAAATGTTTGTGAGGATAGGAAACCCCGGGAACCTGGTAGTTTTTCAACTCTTTGTAGCCCCAAAATTTTTACGGGGAAGAAAACGAAGAGGGTCATTTCCCCTGGGGCTCTCCCTTTTTCCCCATGAAATTTTTTCTTTTCCCAAAATTTAAGGTAGACTTTGTTTTGAAAAAAAAAAAAAAGTCAGTGAAAGTAATGTAGGGAAAAATAAAAAAACGGGGAAAATCAGGTTCGGGTTTGAAAAGCTAAAAAGATTTTTGCTAAAAGGATTAACTTTTTTGGGGGATTGCAAAAGGTTTAAATAATAAAAAATTTAATAATAATAATAATAATAAATAATAATAATAATAATAATAATAATAATAATAAAAATTTAATAATAAAAAAAATAAAAATTTTTTATTTACTACAATTTTACATATAAAAGGTTTAAAACAGGCCTAGCTGACATCAATGAAAATAATACTGTATAGATAACCTCTTTTTAAAGTGAACATTTGGGGAAATTTAGGTCGTTTTTGTTCCGGGAGCGCCCCAAACCCCATCCACAACACCCAGGTACAAAATTTTTAACTGATGGGTAAAAAAAAAGACAATCGGGGGAAAGGAAACACGTCCGTTTGCTTCAAACCCCTTCGCCGGGAAAGAAAAAACCCCGGACCCTCCCCTTTTTTTTTAAAGAGAGAGCTTCTCCCACTGGGGCGCAGAGAGGCAGAATAGAGGGATTAGAATTAGGTTTTGGTCAAATTTTTGTTACATTAAGCTTAGGAGTGACGTTTAATTGCTATATACAGAAAGACTTGGGCCCGGGCTTCGAGTTTAAAAGACGTAATCCTAGATTTCCTAAACCCTAAAATCAGGGGCTTTTGGAGGAACTAGAATCGGGAGGGGAATGAACATTAGAATATAAGAAAAAAGGAACACAAAAAACAGGCCTCGGCCTCTGCGGGGAGCCCCAAAATTCCCCCCATTTAACCCAAAATTGCCTTGACCTAGTGAGTCGGGACACGCCCATTTAAAAGGAAGAGCATGCATCCGACCTAGTGCACAAGCTAGTCAGGTCCAACTCACCCCCATCCACCCCCCAAATCATGTTTTTTAACCCCAACCTTTTTTTAAAACAAAAACAACGTCTTCACAAATAACCCGACATAAAAGGGAGAAGCTTACGACGACGTTTCGGTCCGACTTTTTCTCTTTTATGTGCGGGTTTTTTTGGGGTTATCGTTCCAGTCACGGTATTGTGCCCTTTTTTGTTTTTTTATAACCCTCTTAGCTTTTTATGACGGTCCCGGGGATTTTTTGTTCCACTCTTTCCACAACTCTATTCCCAAACCCAGTGCTTTCCTAACCCTTTCCCCTTAAATTGTTTTTTTTTAATTTAAAGCCATTGCTGCGAGCCCTTTGTCTATGTAAGAGGTATTTAGCCGCTATTTGCACCCCCTTTAAATTAAAAATTTTCCTTTTTTTCCTTTTATGCACCTAAATTCAAAATCCTCCCAAATTTTCTACGCCTTTCTTTTGAGGGGCCGTTTTCGGTCCCTCAGTCTTTTCCTCATAGGGAAGTTTTTTGATACTTTGGGATCATTTTTGTCATCCTCCTTTGAAACTTTTTTTCAGAGCAGGGTATATCCTTTCTGAATAGGGTGCCCAAAAATTGTGCAGCTTTAATCTAAATGGGGCCTAATTTGGGGAGGACTTCTATTATTTATCCCTTTTTTTGCTATGAAGCCAAGGTTTCCCTTTTTATTTTTAAATTGCAAAGGCACTAATGCACTGTTGTCTTGTTTTTTAGATTATGTAACCCAATTTCCTAAAACACCCCATTTTTCTGGTTAGTGTGATTTTTTAAAATGGTCCAATGGGACCAAAAGCTTTGGGTGGGTAAGCTTCTCTCTTTCTTGTGGGGGTTTTATTTGTTATCGTTCCAGCACGGTATTGTGCCTTTTTTTTTGTTTTTAAACTCTAAATTTTTTCCCGCAATCGGGGGATATTAAAAAACTACATTTTTTAAATTTTTATACGGGGGATGGAAAATTTTTCCTTTTTCAGCTTTTCAAACTTTGCTTTTTGTCTACTTCTCCCACATTCCGCCCAACGCATGAGTCAAATTCAAATCATCCTGGAGTGCTCTTTTTTTCCCCTCATTAGAATAAATTTGGACGGCCTATTTTGGAGTCACAAAAAATTTGCTTTGTCGCTTTTAAATTTCCCCTCTTTAAACTTCGTTTTATGTAGATTGTGAAAAAACCCAAAGGGGGCCTTTAAAAACACAAACCCTTGGGGCCCAAAAAACCGCTTGTGACTTTCCCATATTCTAAATTTCTCCCCATTTATGCAAACCCCTCTGCTCCCGTTTCCCAAAAAAACCCGGAAAAAAATCTCCTATGCTGTTTTCCTTAATTTTTCCTAAATTTGCCATTTGTGTGGAATCTATCAAAAACCCCTTACTGTTCCCCTTATACAAAATTTTCATATTCATTACCATGATTACCTCCTCAAATACCTTAGTGAAAAAAAGAAAATTTTTTTTAAGACGGGAACGCCCCCCCCCTTGTTGAGTTTTCTTTTAATAAATTTACCCCCCTTTTTCGAGATGGTACGAATTGTTTCAAATTTTTGATTCCAAAAATTTTTCCCCAGTATGGAGGAAAAGGCTTTTTGGTCATAGGCCAAAAGCAAAGGGCCCTTTGCCCACCCCCCTTTGGGAAAATTTAGGTTTTCCCTTTTTCCATTTTCCCTTCACCCGGCCACAAAGCTAGTTTGCAATGTTTATTTTGAAAAAAATTAAAGCCAAAGGTATGCAAATTTTTCCCTTCTTACATTCCTTAAAACACCCTTGCATACAATTAATCAGGGCCCCCTGGGGATTTTTTTGGGTTTAAAAATTTTCTCTGCCCTGAAACCTTTGCCCACTATTCCCCCCGCAATCGGGGCTAGTTTTTACGCCCTCTTTTGCTCCTTCTTTTGGCTCTCTTTTTACATTGTTTTCACCAATCTTTTAACCTCTTTTTTTTCTCCATATACTCTTCCCCCCTTGCATCACTTCTACTTGTAAAAACTTCTCATAGGGAAAACTTTTTCCCCCCTTTAAATACTCTCTTTTACATAACTTTCCCACCCCCGCTCCTTTTCCCTCCCCCACCCCCTTTCCTTTAACCACAAATTTTGCTGAAAAACCCCTAACACTCATTTTTTTAAAACCCACCCCATACCTCTTCGACCCCCTTCCTATTTCTCTCATTTAACCCATCTATTTCCCCCAATAGCTGTTTTATTTCTTACCCCCAACTGCCTTTCCTTTTTTTTAGTTTTTAAACCTTCCCCCTCTCTCTTTCCCCGAAAGCTTTATTCTCCTTGTTTTCCCATCTACCTTTTATTTTCAAGTGTAACTACAAAATAGAAAGTGATCTGATATAAGAAAATAAGAAAATAAGAACGAAGGAAAAATGGGAGAAGGCCCCACTGGGCCCCTGGGGAGGCGGTCCAAGTCTCCTCCCCGGGTTAAACCAATGCCAAACCCAAACCCAAATTTAGGTCAGGGCAAAATTGAATTAAAGGGGGAAAGGGAAAACGGCAACCGACCTGGTTTGCCAAGCTATCAGGTCCAATCACACCCCCCCCATCCACTCCCTTTTATTTATCCCAAACCCATTTTTAAAATACACAACGTTCTGGCCTCTATAACGTACTCCGGGGGGTTTGTTCCAACCCTCCCAACTCTATTTCCAAAAAACCCGTACTTTTCCCCAAAACCTTCCTGAAAACTGAATTTTTCCCAAATTAAAAACCTTTCTGCGAGGGCCTGTCTAGGGTAGATTTTTCCCCACTATTTACAAACCCCTTTTTTTTATTCCTGTCTTCCATTTATAAAACCTCAATCATTTCCCCCCTAATTCTACGGGCTTTTTAGAAAAGTGCAGAATTTTAGGGGGTTATTTTTATCCTCATAGGGAAATTTTCCCGATACTGGGATCAAAATTTGTCATCCCTTTCCCTTTTTACATTTTCCAGAGAATTTTATTTCCCTTTTGTAAACCGGGGACCAAAAAATGTGGCAGCATAAATTTTTAAAAGAAAGGGCCCAACCAATGATGTATAGAGTTGAAGAACATCCAAGGAAATCCTTTTTAAATTTTTGCTTCTTGATTTGAAGCCCAAGGGTTCTATTTTGTTCATTGCCAACACCCTTTTGCCCCTTTTTTCTTGGTTTTTAGATTTCTGAAACCCCCAAAATCCTAAAACTTTTTCGCAAACCAAAAATTAAGATTTCCCTTATTTTTGTTTATAAGTTGGGGATGGTTATTTACCTGTCCTACATTTTTGAACTTTGCATTTTTTCTATATTAAACTGCATCTGCCCCTTGTCCCCACAAATGCATCATCTATTCAAATTTTTCCTGGAAATGCTCGAATGTCCTTTTTCCCGAAAATTCGACGGCCAAATTTTGGTTTTTCATTTGGGAAACTTGCCGATGTTTGCTTTTTTTGCCCCCCATCTATTTTTGTTTTTTGTAGATTTTGGGAAAAGCAGGGGCCCCAAAAATGACCCCTGTGGGAAACACCCTCGTGAACCCTTTCCCCACCTGATTTTTTTTTTTTCCCATTTATGCAAAATCTTTTGCGCCTATTTTTTCAAAACCTTGCCTCTATCCAGGAAAAAAAATTTTTCCTCCTATTCCATGTGCTTTAAAATTTTTCCCCAATAGTCTCTGATGTGGGGGCCCCGTTTAAAAGTTTCTGAAGGGGCCATATTTCACAATTTCAAAATTTTTTTTCCATGATCTACCTCCTCAAATCCTTAAAGAAAAAAGTTAATAAATTTTGTTTTAAAGGGAGGAAAAAAAAAAAAGCCCCCTTTTTTAAAACCAAACTGGATTTTGTTTATTAATTTAAGGGTTTTTTAGGTGGGAAAGAAATGCCTTTTTGGGAATTATTGGGTTCCCTTTAAAATTTTTCCCCCTATTGGGGGTTTAGGCTTATATATCGTGGCCCCCTTATAAGCATGTACATCCTTTAACCCACTCAACAGTCTTTTTTTCTACCAAACTTAAACCAAAAGAACTGTCATTTCGCCCTAAAAATTTATATCTTGTTTTCCTTTAAATTTTTCCTCTTTTTTTTAAAAAATGTATTACCTTTTAAAAAAAACCCCTTTCTATAAAAAAGTTCAATCAAAGGGCTCCCTTTTCTTTACACCCGGCACCCCAAACTTTCCTACACAAACCCCCTCTAAAAGTTTCTCCCCACTTTAGATTCAGGTCCCCCACCACAATTACTCTCCCCCATTGGTTCAAAGGGCCCATGTACCTTTCCCCTAAAAATCTCCCCAAAAATTTTCTTCTCCTCTGGCATTTCCCCTCTTCTCCCCTGCATACACGCTTATTAAGACCCCCTTCTTGCAAACCAACCTTTACTTTTTAAACCCCATAATTTTTGAATTTTCACATTTATATTCTTTTTTTCTCCTTCCCATTTAAATGATCATTTAACATTACTGCTACCCCCCTTCCCCTTTTCTCTAAATTTCAGATACCCAGATTTAAACCCATTTATTTCCCCCACTGAAAAAATCTCCCTACCCCCCCCTTTGCTTTGTTTTTGCTTAGGGCCGACCCTCCAACTTCTTTTCATTTATAAAAAATTTAGCAATCATCTTTCTTTTTTCATCCCCACTAAAATCCACCCACATTTAAGCATCCAGTTTTATAAAGTTTTTCTTCTTCTCCCTTTTTTTGTAAGTGTCTACAGGAGAAGGGGGTTTTTAGCCCATTTTCTGTAACCCCTCAAACACACGCAGGGGTTTCGGAGGAAAATTTTTTTCCCCTTCCCCATGGACAAAAGAAGGGAAAAAAAGAAGAACAAAAAGCTATTTAAAAAAAAGGGGAAAAAACCCAGAAGTATGTAAATATAATTTTATGGGGTGCGTGTCTGTGAAGTGTGACCAAAGGGGAAGTAGGGGTAGCAAGATACCCCTGTTATCTAGCGTGTTTATAGAAAGAAAAAGAAAACCCCAAAACCTACCATCATGCAAAAAAAGTTTTCAAAGGGTTTTGTTTTCCCCAGTCAAAATGGCTAGGTGTGGGGTTCCAAACTTGTGCCGCATACTCCAATATGGGCCCCAACGTAAAACAGTTTACAGGGGGCCTGAATGATTCCTTATTAAGATGTCAGAAAAGCTGTTCTGAGGTTTGCTAGGCGCCCCAATTTCCCGCAGCAGTTATTTGGTTGATGTTTCGCTTTTAGGGGAAGGGGCTGGTGTTTTTTACTCACCCCAAGATCTTTTTCCCTTTAGTTAGGTTTTTAGTCTCTGACCCCCCCAAAACTGTAATCCGCTGCAGCCTTCTTTGCCTTTCCCCCCAAACTTCATGACTTTGCACTGGGGGGATTTAACTCCCGGAGCCAATTGTGGGGCCAGGTCTGCAGCCGGGCCAGACCCTTTGTAGTTTTTTTGGCCCGGCTTCGATCGAGGAATTCTTTTCATAAAATTCCGATATGCAAAAAAGGGACATCAGAGTCTTTCCCTTTAGTCTGTCGTTCACAAAAACCCGAAAAAAGCACTTTGGGGCCCAGGGGCTGACCCCCGGGAGGACCCCGCTGGTCACAGGTGCCCAAATCGACACCTCGCCCCCGTACCAAGACCGCTGCTGTCTTTTGACAAGATTTTCCCCGATCCATTTTTAGTGCCTTCCCTGTTAAACCCCGCTTGGTCCCCAGTTTTTGCCCCCAATCTCCCCCCCCCTGTGGAACGGGGCCAAAAAGCCCCTTTTTGCAGTCCAAAAAAATGGGAATCCACCCACCCCCCTCCTCTTGTCTTACTGCTGTCACCATGTCAAGAACTCCAGTAGGTTGTGACACAGGATCCCGTCCCTGAACCATGTGGCTGCTATTGATGAGATCGTTCTTTCAGGTGTTCACCACTCTTCTCCTGATAATTTCTCCATGATTTTGCATACTATACATGTCACTGACACTGGTCTTAGTTTAAATTTCCCTCATGTCTGTCTCCTTTTTTAAAGATGGACAAACATTTGCTGTTTCCATGCCTCAGCAATCCCCTGTTTCGATAGATTATTGAATATGTTGTTAGGTGTACACATAGGCTCTGCTCCCCTCAATCCCCATGGGGAGATGTTATCTGGCCCCATTGCCTTTGAGGTATCTAGCTCACTCAGAAGCCTTCACTTCTTCCTGGGTTTGTGTGCACTGTGTCCAGCATTTGGGGGTGCCCACTCTCGTCTTTCTGGATCCCTTGTCTCCTCTGTGAACATTTCTTGAATTCTTGTTGAGTTTTCACATACTTCACGGTCATTCTTTTTGTCTCTCCTCCTTCCTCCTTACCCTGATTACCTGATCCTTGACTGTTGTTTTCCTCCTGATGTGGCTGTACAACAGTTTCGGGTCAGATTTGGCTTTCGCTGCTATGTCATTTTCATATTGTCTTTGGGCCTCCCTTCTTATCTGTGCATATTCGTTTCTGGCTCTACGACTGTACTCCTTATTCTCCTGGGTCCTTTGCCTTCTATATTTCTTCCATTCCCTAGCACACTTGGTTTTTGCCTCCCTGCACCTTTGGGTAAACCATGGGCTCATCCTGGCTTTTTCATTATTCCTGTTACCCTTGGGTACAAACCTCTCCTCAGCCTCCTTGCATTTTGTTGCTACATATTCAATCA
This sequence comes from Cherax quadricarinatus, assembly GCF_026875155.1. NCBI lineage: Eukaryota > Metazoa > Arthropoda > Malacostraca > Decapoda > Parastacidae > Cherax > Cherax quadricarinatus. Next base: position 17,329,560 of record NC_069497.1, read on the forward strand.
TCTCATTAACTGGCTTCCCTGCCAGTTCTCTGTCCCACTGAACCCCGTTCAGGTAGTTCCTCATTCCTGTGTAGTCCCTTTTCTTGTAGTTTGGCTTCATTCGTCCTGGCCTTCCTGCTTTTTCCCTTCCACTTGTAGCTTACTGTGTATTCGAAGCTTAAAACCACATGGTCACTGGCCCCAAGGGGTCTTTCATATGTGATGTCCTCGATATCTGCACTACTCAAGGTGAATACTAAGTCCAGCCTTGCTGGTTCATCCTCTTCTCTCTCTCTTGTAGTGTCCCTTACGTGTTGGCACATGAACTTTTCCAGTACCACCTCCATCACCTTAGCCCTCCATGTATCTTGGCCCCCATGTGGGTCCAAGTTCTCCCAATCGATCTCCTTGTGGTTAAAGTCACCCATGATCAGGAGCTTTGCCCTGCATGCATGAGCTCTTCTGGTGTGTGTGTGTGTGTGTGTGTGTGTGTGTGTGTGTGTGTGTGTGTGTGTACTCACCTATTTGTACTCACCTATTTGTGGTTGCAGGGGTCGAGTCCTAGCTCCTGGCCCCCCTCTTCACCGGTTGCTACTAGACCCTCTCTCTCCCCGCTCCATGAGCTTTATCAAACCTCGTCTTAAAACTGTGTATGGTTCCTGCCTCCACTACGTCATTTTCTAGGCTATTCCACTGCCTTACAACTCTATGACTGAAGAAATACTTCCTACTATCTCTGACTCATTTGTATCTTCAACTTCCAATTGTGGCCTCTTGTTTCTGTGTCCCCTCCCTGGAACATCCTGTCCTTGTCCACCTGTCTATTCCACGCAGTATTTTATATGTCGTTATCATTTTCCTCCCTGACCCTCCTGTCCTCCAGTGTCGTCAGGCCGATTTCCCTTAATCTTTCTTCATAGGACATTCCCCTTAGCTCTGGAACTAACCTTGTTGCAAACCTTTGTACTTTCTCTAGTTTATTGACGTGCTTTATCAAGTGCGGGTTCCAAACAGGTGCTGCATACTCCAGTATGGGCCTGACATACACGGTGTACAGTGTCTTGAATGATTCCTTACTAAGGTGTCGGAATGCTGTTCTCAGGTTTGCCAGGCGCCCATATGCTGCAGCAGTTATCTGATTGATGTGTGCTTCCGGGAGACATGCTCGGTGTTATACTCACCCCAAGATCTTTCTCCTTGAGTGAGGTTTGCAGTCTTTGGCCACCTAGCCTATACTCTGTCTGTGGTCTTCTGTGCCCTTCCCCTATCTTCATGACTTTGCATTTGGCAGGATTAAATTCGAGAAGCCATTTGCTGGACCAGGTATCCAGTCTGTCCAGGTCTCTTTGAAGTCCTGCCTGGTCCTCATCAGATTTAATTCTCCTCATTAACTTCACATCATCTGCAAACAGGGACACTTCTGAGTCTAACCCTTCCGTCATGTCGTTCACATATAGTATAGTAGTGTGTGGGTGTGTGTGTGTGTGTGTGTGTGTGTGGTGTGTGTGTGGTGTGTTTGGTGTGTGTGTGGTGTGTGTGTGGTGTGTGTGTGGTGTGTGTGTGTGTGTGTGTGTGTGGTGTGTGTGTGGTGTGTTTGTGTGGTGTGTGTGTGTGGTGTGTGGTGTGTGTGTGTTGTGTGTGGTGTGTGTGTGGTGTGGTGTGTGTTTTGTGTGTGTGGGGGTGTGTGTGTGGTGTGTGTGTGGTGTGTTTGGTGTGTGTGTGTGGTGTGTGTGTGGTGTGTGTGTGGTGTGTGTGTGTGGTTGTGTGTGCGAGGTGTGTGTGTGTGTGGTGTATGTGGTGTGTGTGTGTGGTGTGTGTGGTGTGTGTGTGGTGTGTGTGTGGTGTGTGTGTGGTGTGTGTGGTGTGTGTGTTGTGGTGTGTGTGTGTGGTGTGTGTGTTGGTGTGTGTGTGGTGCGTGTGTGGTGTGTGTCTTGTGTGTGTGTGTTGTGTGTGTGTGGTGTGTGTGTTGTGGTGTGTGTGGTGTGTGTGTGTGGTGTGTGTGTGTGTGGTGTGTGTGTGGGTGTGTGTGTGTGTGTGTGTGTGGTGTGTGTGTGTGTGGTGTGTGTTGTGGTGTTGTGTGTGGTGTGTGTGTTTTGGTGTGTGTGTTGTGGTGGTGTGTGTGGTGTGTGTTGTGGTGTGTGTGTGGTGTGTGTGTGGTGTGTGTGTGTTTGTGGTGTGTGTGGTGTGGTGGTGTGTGTGTGTGTGGTGTGTGTGTGTGTGTGTGTGTGGTGTGTGTTTTGGTGTGGTGGTGTGGTGTGGTGTGTGTGTGTGTGTGTGGTGTGTTGGTGTGGGGTGGTGTGTGTGTGGTGTGTGTGTGTGTCTGTGTGGTGTGTGTGTGTGTGGTGTGTGTGTGTGTGGTGTGTGTGTGTGTGGTGTGTGTGTGGTGTTGTAGACAGCCTGTACTGGCAGAGCACACAGCCTAGCCGTCTGCTCTGACTAGTTCATATTTCGCGGCATTCAGTGCTGCCCTCTGTAGGCCTACCTAGGTCGGTGGGACGCACAGTCCACCCTCTCTCACTCCCGCCTCGACCGACCTGACGTACACAAGTACTCCCCCTCCACGGACTGGCTTGCGGTCACTTCCTCACACTGCCCGTTGTGTACTCACTCCTACCCGATTAAAGCCAATCTAGTCCACGGCCGTATCATTGCTACCTACGCTACCTTCATCGGCACTAAACCGCTGTTCAACAGCAAGAACAGCAATAACAGTGTGTGTGGTGTGTGTGTGTGGTGTGTGTGTGTGGTGTGTGTGTGTGGTGTGTGTGTGGTGTGTGTGTGTGTGTGTGTGTGGTGCGTGTGTGGTGTGTGTGTGGTGTGTGTGTGTGGTGTGGGTGTGTGGTGTGGGTGTGTGGTGTGTGTGTGTGTATGTGGTGTGTGTGTGTGTGTGTGTGCTGTGTGTGGTGTTGTGTGGTGTGTGTGTGTGTGTGTGGTGTTGTGTGTGGTTGTTGTGTGGTGGTTTTTTTCGGGTTGGAGGGCCCAAAGGGTTGGGCTTTTACTGTCCAGGGCGCTGTTCTCCTTTCCCACCTTTTCCAGCCCCCTAAAATAAATTTCTTTCTTCATGGAATTGAAGAAAAAGGGAAAAAATTTATAATTTTGGCAGCCGCCCCCCTCAAAACCCTTTGCCTTTTTTCACTTTTCGTTTTTTTTAAATATTTTAAATTTTTTTTATTTCTCTTTTCCAGCCCCTATTTACTTTTTGTATTGCTTTGAAATTTCACACTGAATTACTGGGGAAAATTTTCCCTCTTCAAAACCCTTCCTCCCTAATTTTCCCCTTAAATTTTAAAAAACCCTTACAGAAAACCCTCTTAAAAAACCCTTTCATTTCCCAAACTTTTCCCTTAACTTCAAAAAAAACCTTTACAGTTAACCTCTTATTACCACTCCCCTACCCACCCCCAATTTCACAGTTTTGGTTCCCCCAATTTAAAACTTCTAATCCTTTCCATTCTGGTAGCCAAAAAAGGTTTTAAATTCAAGGGTTTTACCCTTTTCCAAATCCCCCCCAATTCCATTTTCGGGGGTTGTGTCGTGTTTTTTGTCTCCCCCCCCCCCCTTTTTTCCCTTTCCCCCAAAACCCACCCCCCCTTTTTTTCCCCCCCCCCCCCCTGACCTGGTCGCTGATAGGCCAGTTTTAAAACCGCTAAATAACCCCACCTACAAAACCTCCTTTCCTTGGAGTTTTGTATTTTTGGGTTTTTCTCCTGTGTTTCCCTCCTTACACTGGTCGGGTAAATTAAAAAGGTTGTACAAAAATTATTAACCCTTAAAACTAAAAATAATTTCATTTCCCTTTTAACCCCTCTGGGGGGAAAACCTCTTTTGGGGGGTTTGTATGTTTTAAAAAGGCCCCTTTTTCCCCCCGTTGGGCATTTGGAAGGGGAAAAAATTTAAAGTAGACCTGTAAAATTTCCTGGGAAAATTTATTGAAAAGGTTTTCGGGCCATTTTACCCCCGTTAAACCGGTCAGTTGTTTAAAGGTAAATTTTTCCCCTTTTTTAGGGGGAAAAAAAAACCCCTGGCGGGTTTACCGGGGAGATTTGGTTGTTTCGGTTTTCCCCCCATTATTTGTTCATTTCGTTGTTGGGCCCATTTATTTTTTGGGGTAAAGTTCTTGCGGGTTTTTTGGGCAGCGGGTAACTTGAAAACGGCCCTCCTTTTTTGGTACCAGGGGGGGAAAGATTTTTAGAAATTGTTTCTTGCTTTTGTTGCAGCGTTTTATTGTTTGGGGGTTTGGGTTGGTAGGGGGGAGGGGTTTGGTGTTTTTTGGTGTTGGGGTTGCCTGGTGTGTTGTGGTGTGTGTGGGGTTTTGGGTGTGGTGTGTGTGGGTGTTTTAGGTGGTGTGTGTGTGTGTGGGGTGTGTGGGGGGTTTGGGGGTGTTGGGGTGTTTTGGGGTGTGTGTGTGGGGTGTGTGGGGTGTGTTTGTGGTGTGTTGGTGTGTGTTGTGGTGTGTGGGTGAGGGTGTGGTGGGTTGTGTGTGGGGTTGTGTTTTGGTTTTGTGTGGGGTGTGGGGGTGTGTGTGTGGTTGTGTGTATTTTTTTGGGTTTTTTGTGGGGGTTTTGGGGTGGGGGGGGGGTGGGGGGGGTGGGGGGTTTTTTCTACTTTTGGACCCCCTTTTTTGGGTTGCAAGGGGTTTCTCCCCCCGGCCCGGCCCTTTTAAAACCCTTTTTTAAAAAAATTTGGGGTTTTTTTAGGGGGGGTTTTTTTCCGGTGTTGTTCCTTTCCCAAATTTTTAAAGGGTTTAAAATTTTTTAGGCAAATTCCCTGCCTTCCCATTATGACTAAAAGAAATACTTCCTACAAATCTCTCTACTATTTGTGTCTTAAATTTCCCAAATTTGGGGCCCTTTTTTTTTTTCTGTGTCCCCTCCCTGGAACACCCTGTCTTTGTCCACCTTGTCTATTCCCGCAGTATTTTTTTTTGGTCGTTTCATGCCCTCCCCTGAACCCCCCTGTCCTCCCCGTGTCGTCAGGCCCGATTTCCCTTAATTTTTTTTCATAGGACATTCCCCTTAGCTCTGGAACTAACCTTGTCGCAAAAAACCCTTTTTACTTTCCCCTTTTTTTTGATGTGCTTTTCAAGTGCGGGTTCCAAAGGGGTGAAAACTCCGTATGGGCCTGACATAACGGTGTACAGTGCTTGAAAGTTCCTTACTAAGTAAACGGAATGCTGTTCTTGGTTTTCCGGGCCCGTATTTCTGCCCGCAGTTATTGATTTTATGTGTGCTTCCGGAGACATGTTTGGTGTTATACTCACCCCAAGATGTTTCTCCCTTTAGTGAGGTTTGAAATCTTTGGCCACCTAGCCCTTTTTACTCTGTCTGTGGATTTCTGTGCCCCTTCCCCCATCTTCATGCTTTTCATTTGGCGGATTAAATTCCCAGAAGGCCAAATTTTTTGGACCAGGTTTTCCAGTCTGTCCAGGTCTCCCTTTTAAAATCCGGGCCCGGTCCTCATTAGATTTAATTTCCCCATTAAAATTCACATCCTCTGAAACAGGGGGCACTTTGAGTCTAACCCTTCCGTCATGTCGTTCACATATACCAAAAAAAATTTCACTGGGCCTAGGACCGCCCCCGTGGGACCCCGCTTTGTCAAAGGTGCCACTGGATTTTCATCATTACGTAAACCCTGCTCGTTGTTTTTCCTTTCCCCGTCAGGGATTCTTGATCCCTTTCAGGGCCCTTCCTGTTTTATGCGCCCGATGTCTAGTTCTGCACTTAAACTCTTGGAGGAATTTGTTCAAAGGCCTTTTTGCAGTCCAAGAAGGGTGCCAAAACAAAACCCCCCCCTCTCTCTCTTGTCTTACTTCTGTTATTTTTTATAAAACTCCAAAAAGGTTTTTTGACCAGGGTTTTTCCTTTGTGAAAACCGTGTGGTTGGCATTTTTACTCCTGGTTTCCCTTCCCGGTGCTCCACCACTCTCCCTGATAATCTTTTTCCATAATTTTTTCATACTATACACGTCAATGACACAGGGGCTATAGTTTAGTGCCTTTTTCTGTCTCCTTTTTTGAAAAAGGGAATAAAATTTGCCGTTTCCATTTCCTTTAGGTAGTTTCCCCGTTTCCAGGGGGTGTGTTGAAGATTGTGGTAAGTGGCCGCAAAAAATATTGCTCCCCCTCTAAGGACCCCCCGGGAAAAGATGTTGTCCGGGCCCATTGCCCTTTTAGGTTTCGATGTTTTCCCCTTTGCAGTTTCTTCACCCCCTCCCCATTGTATGTATGTGTCCAACACTTGTTGGGTGTATTCCTTGCTGGTGTCCCCATCTGGTCTGTCCCCCAGAGTCCTTCCTGTCTCTACTGAAAAATACTTCCTTAAATCTCGTGTTGAGCTCCTCACATACCTCTTGATCGTTTCTTGTGATTTCTCCACCTTCTTTCCTCAGCCTTATCACCTGGTCTTGACTGTTGTCTTCCTCCTAATGTGGCTATACAGCAGTTTCGGGTCAGATTTGACTTTCGATGCTATGTCGTTTTCATACTGTCGCTGGGCCTCCCTCCTTATCTGCGCATACTCGTTTCTGGCTCTTCTACTAATCTCCTTGTTTTCCTGGGTCCTATGCCTCCTGTACCTTTTCCATTCTCTGTTGCACTTACTTTTTGCCTCCCTACACCTTCGGGTAAACCAAGGACTCGTTTTGGTCTTCCTATTATTTCTGTTTCCCTTGGGAACAAAACTTTCCACCACACCTGTGTGGTGTGTGGTGTGTGTGTGTGTGGTGTGTGTGGTGTGTGTGGTGTGTTTGGTGTGTATGGTGTGTGTGGTGTGTGTGGTGTGTGTGGTGTGTGTGGTGTACGCATGCTCAGCGCACTGGCAAAGAGTCCTGGGCGGAAGTTACACAGAGAGGACACAGCGGCCCTAAGGGGCAGGAGTTGGTTAACAGCGTTTCTAAAGGGGGGGAGAGGGACCGAGGTGTCACGAAACGATCTGGTGGCAAGACAGTACCAGGGTCAAGAAGGAAAACCACTCTGTAAGCTTCAAGTGCATGACATTGAACATTAATGGATTGAGATCAGAGAGAAAGTGTGTTTGGTTTAGTGAATATTTGGTGCGTAATAGTGTTGACGTGGTGTTCGTGCAGGAACACAACTTTCAGACCAGGTTATGAGTTGAAGGTGAATGGGTATAATGTGTATCTGGAGCATGCAATAAGGTTGAAAGGAGGAGTTGCCATCCTGGTAAGGGAAACTAGCCCGTTCGTAGTGAGGCATTGTGGGGGGTGGGGAGGGGAGGGTGATTCGTGTAGATGGGTGGTGGGGTAGGGTACAGATGAGTTTGGTGTGTGTGTATGGTCCCGGGAGAGGGGGATGTGCGTATTAAGAATAAATTTGTGAAGGATGTCCTAGTATATTATTTGCGTGCTTTGCCGGCTGTAGCTGTAATTGGTGGTGATTGGAATTATGTGGAACCTAGAGGGGCAGGATATTGTTTGGGGATTTGGGGGAATTATTAAATGGAGTGGGTTAATGGACGTTGGAGGGGGTGGGGTTGTAGAACATACTTTTGTTAGACGGGATATGCGGGAGACTGGATCAATTGTATGTGCCTCAAACAGTAATGTGAGCAGAGTGCGTGTGGGGACGCGGTTTTTTCGGATCACAGGGGTAATGGGGACGTAGAAGGGGGGGATTCTAAAGGGGTCAAGGTTATTGGAAATTTTTATGTGAAGCTTTTGCGGGGAGGAATGTCGTCGTCTTTTGCGCAATGTGGGAACCCTTTTTGGTGAGGTCCGGGGATGATGAATGTAAATTGGTGGCATTTGGTGGCTAAAAATGTACAGAGAATATTATTTTGCGTGGGGGGAAGAAACGGGTTTAAAAAATTGGGGTTTTAAAGATACTGAAGGCAGCTGCGTGCTGTTATGCAAAAGGGGGGAGCAACTACCTGCAGGCATTGGGGTTTAAAGGAGAGTATTAGGGGATTGCAAAACGAGCGTTTTTTATGGTTGGGGGAATTATGGGGGGGATTGGAAGAAGGTATGGGGTATCGGGGGTCGGCTTGCGTGGTAAAAGGGGCCCGGAAAAAGGAGAGGACATGGAGAGATGGGGTTAAACGACATTAGGGGGGAAGGGTATAGGGGGTCAAGCATTTAAACGACAGAGGGTATGAGTGGGTATATAGACCTTGGTTTAAGTCATATAGCAAAGCATGGGCTTCCCTGAGGGGGATTGGGGAAATGGGAGGAACGTCAGTTTGGGAGCTTGAGGGTCAAGATCGGGTGACATTAGGTGGGCCTTTAGGAGGGGAGATTTGGGGGCGTTGTCGGGAGTGAGTTGGGGAAAGGGCCGGGTATGACGGACGCCAAATGATTTTTAAGTAAAGAATTGGGGGGTTCTGGGGTTTTTTTTAGTAAGGCTTTTTAACATACTAAGGCGGCTGAGGTAAGGGGAGAGCAGAAAACGGAGGCACTGTGGTTTTGGGTCCCGAAAGGGGAGTCAAGGGTAATGGTTATGGGCACTTTGATAATGTGGGAGATTATAAGTTTTTTGTGAGAAAAAGGGGAACAAATCAAGAGGGTAAAGGCAAGGTAATTGATGGGGGCAATAGGGGGTCCCGGAAGTCGATGTATAAGGGCATGGCATGATTCGAGAATTTTTAAGAAACGGGGGGGTTTGGGGTGGGGAGGGTTTTTGGTGTTGTTTGGGAAGGGCTGCTTTGATAGTTAGAAAGGGAAGGTTATGGAGGTTCATGCTTTGGCGGGTTTTTGGGGGAAGAAATAATACGGGGGAAAAAATTTATTGTATCAGGGGGCGTCGATGGGGGTGAGGTTAATGGGGGGAGGATTTAAAAATACAGATGCGACGGGGACTGCGCCAAGGCTGCCCATTCCAAACATTGTTTGCGTTTTAACGGTCCTTTTAGGGGGCCTTGGAGGTTTTTTTTGGGGGAGGTGGGGAGGGTCGACCGGGGGGGGAGGGGGGGTACGTAGGTTTTGTGGATGACAGTGTTTTGGTGAGAGGAATGGGATTTACTTAGGGTTTGGGGAAGGTGTGGATGTGTTTGGGGAGGCTTCAGGTATGAAAATTAAAGTTGAAAGATAATTTTAGACTAAGGGTAGTAAAATGGGGATGAGGTGGTAGGGGGTGGGGGGAGGGGGTGGGTAACTAATATATGGGGATAATTTATGGAGAAATACCGGGTGGTCAAGAGGTGAATTCGGTGAGAATAGGGAGGAGTATTGAAAAGATTTTTGGTTTTAGGGGGGCGCAACTAAAAACTGCATCAAAGAGTTTAGGATAACGTGCTTTTACAGCAGATATGGCATGTCGTTGTATGTCCCCCTGATGGACATGAGGGGAAAGTTTTAAAAATGGGGGTTTTTTGGTTTATATGGGGATTGGGCTGCGAAGGTTAAAATGACGGTGTTTTAAACCCTTCGGTCAGTCGAGGAGGGTGGGACTTTTACCTCTGAAAAAAGGATGATGAGCGTGTACCTAAAAAAAGTTATAAAAGGGGGGGGGGAGGGAAGGTGGACTTGTGCGGTACGTAAGGATATGCAACGGGGGTAGGGGGGAGGGATTTAAAAGTTGGTGAGGCCATGTTGAGGTTATTAATGACATGAGGGATCCGTAGGGTTAAAATTGGGGTCCCCGAAGGAGTGGAAGGTAGTCATTGGTGGCTGCTGTTTAGGGGGGATACCTATGTAGCGTGGAACAAAATATGGACCTCTAAAAAAAATTTCGTGTAAAACGGGTGTCGGGGGTAAGTTTTGATTTTTACTGGGATTTTTGCCCTTGGGGGTTTTCCTATTCAATAGGGAAAAGGGGGGGAGGGGAATGTAGAGCGTGTGGAAACATGGAGACAATTTTGCATGCGTATATTTTGTGACGTAAGAATTGTGCGGGTCTTGGGTTTGGAAGGTGTTAGGTTAGGGGGGGGGGAGGGGGATGGTTGGGGCTTTAAGTTTGGATTAATGGGGGGGTTGATTGGAAATCATGGGTATTTTCCAAAATTTTTTAAATACCAAAACCAAATCTGGGTGAAATAAATTTTACTCCACATTTTAAAAAAAAAATTCGAAGGGGGAAATTTTTTTAATTAATTTTTAAAATATATCTTTCTTAATTATTTATTTACTCAATTTTTCCCCTCTTTCCCCTAAACTTAAATTTATCCCGGGGGAAAAGGTGTTAGCTGCGACATTTCTAGAATCTAAGTGTCGTACTAGGGAAACTTTATGGAGGGGAGTTGGGAGACTGCTTTTACTGAGGCTATCGGAGTTTCGGTACCCTATGGATTTATGGGATTAATACGTGCAATGTAAGTGGTCGCGGGGGCTGGCTTCCCGATAAAGGACAGTGTGGAAAGGTTTAGTGGCCGGAGGAATGGAATTTTGTACTGAGACATAAGTGCCTTAGACTGTTGTGATGAGCGGGTTGTGTGTTGTGAATGATACAAGCTTCTTTTTTCCCCAATTTAATTATTAATATGTAATTGACAAAGCCTGACGGAAGATGTCGTAATGTGATGGAATATTATATATCTGCAACAAAATTATGGTATGTGTGTAATGAAATGACAATGTGGGTGCACTGTGTGAATGCGAAATATATATATACACATGAAGTATTGCGTGTGGTAGGAAGGCTTTTCCCCCCCAAAAGTATTTATACGACGTGTGAAGGGCATGCACTGTTTGTTTTGTGCTAACAGACTTACATCTTAGTAGTGGTTTTAATGATGTGGGCGAAATATTTTTAGAAAGCTTGACTTATCCTTTTTATTATTACATATTGTTTTTTCATGGGAGCTCTATAGAGCCCGTAAGTTTAGGTTCCATTGCAAGTGATATAATTATTGGGTCTTTTGATGGATGACATAGGAATTTATGGTTTTTGTAGTTTCACTGGTTGTGTTGTAAGGTCGTATGTAACATATGTATTATAATTATACCTTCCTGGAGTAGGTGATATGTTTGGGGTGTCTAGTAGATTATACGTTGTACATGACTTCATGTAGAATTGAATTTTATATTATATCAATACATTGGTGTACTGAACGTATCATGTTGTTCAATATGGATAATGAAAGTATTTTCTTACAATATACAGTTACCATAAAAGATTGTTACGTGTCAGGTGATGACATGCAAGATGGGAGGGGGGTTAGGTTTTCAGAAATGTAAGGTGTACATTCCGTGGCGGATGTACAATGTAAGGTGTACATTCCGTGGGCAGGATGCTACAATTAAGGGTACATTCCGTGGCAGGATGTACATTGTAAATTGTGTAATTCCGTGGCAGGATGTACAATGTAAGGTGTACATTCCGTGGCAGGATGTACATGTAAGGTGTACTTCCCGTGGCAGAGGTGTACAGGTTTAAAGTGTACTATTCCGTGGCGAGGAGTTCAATGTAAGGTGATACATTCCGTGGGCTTGATGTACAATCAGGAATGAGATGATACTTGCCAAAGGGTCTCTTAAGTTAGATTAGTGTTCCAGAAACGGATTATAATTTCATTACTTCAAAGATTGGAGCGGTTCATTGTTTACTGTACAGATTTGTGTCTGTTCAGATGTAAATATGTTAATTGGAAAGTACATCGTTCAAATAATGGGCTCAGATCCAGTATAAATTGTTTCATCACTGTTTTCACTACCTGTAATTGTCGTTTATTTTTATGCTACAATGTATGTCTTTTAAATAAAATATAAAAAAAACATAAAAATATTAAGTGAATGATCTATTCTCCTAAATAGTTAAATATCACAGGATAACCAATCTCAAGACATAAACCCCACCCCCCGTACGACAGTAGGTCTCAGTACGAGAGTTGCAAGCCGTCAAGCGGTCATCGGTAATATCTCCTTTATTGTAAGCATCCTCTTGGTAAATACGCATGTAGGACGATCGGAAGATTAAGATGAAAGGAACTCCATCAGCCATGGTTATTTGCCAGAGGATGAGCTCTGGATGATTGGCCGGAGAACTATCTGGAGTGGTATCCCATAACAATTCGGAATAGGAGTCTCAGGACATTACTGGACTGTCAGATTATCCACGTGGACCTTTAATACTTCGTCCCATCACGAAACGGTTTTTCATAATCATACTGTCAATATAAAAGAAAATCATTAACAAAAATATATTTTACTGTATATATTTTATACACATATATATATATATTATATATATATATATATATATATATATATCAGATATAAATATATATATATATATATATATATTTATATATATATATATATAATATAATATATAAATATATATATATACAAAATCAGGCTCTAAGAGTAATCATCTCTTAACTTTTCATTATAGGTACATATGTATTTTTTTTTTTCAAGGGGCGAGAAGAAGAAAGCCCCGAAAGGGCATCAGCAATGATGTTAAGAGTTCCCACTTAAGTGTTGAGATCTAATCAGATAAAAGGTTGGATCCTCAGGACCCACTGAGGATCCGGGTTTCTGTGATTTAATAGATTTATATAAATTAAAGGGTTGTGATTCGGAAAAATACATAATTTTTGGGGGGCAGTTCCCAGATAAACGTCAAAATGTTCCGAATTGATATATTCTAGGGCAGAGCTTCTGTCTCTTACAGTGGTTGTTGTACTTATTTTGGTGGACGAATTCAACTTTGAAGAAAAATAAAGATATGGATGCAAATATCAGTAGAGTGGGATTTCCTGACAAAGTAACCACCAGGCCCCACAGCATAACCGCTAGGCATCAATGTTAAATAGGAAGGCTGAGTAAAGTCAGGACTTTTCAATACGTGGTTGACGAAGAAAGAAACCACTTCCACGGATTAAAATCTATCTCACAATCTTTCGACCAGCAAAACTTAAGTTACAAAATGGTCAACTCAGTAATGAGGTGGTGCAACCTGAGATTTTTTTTTATTTTATTTAAATACATCATTAAATTACAAGGTAGTATGGAATATTATTTAACACAAATTTAAAACGGGATCTGTACAAGATTAAGAAGAATTATATCACAAGTGCAGAGAAAAAATTTTGATAACACGCAATATAACATACACACCATTCACTGACACACATTATACAAAATGATATGTATCTGACACGTTACACACTATACAAAATGATAATATATCTGACAGTTACACAACAAAACTGTTGGAGGTTGGACCCCCCCAATGAAAGCTCATCTATAAATACCACCCAAATCATTAGCACACATATTGATACAGCAGTGATCAAAACATAAAATTTTTGTAAACTTTAATATTTATACATGCAACTAGTTTATGAGATTTTAAATTAAGATAACAACAGTCTGGTTATTATCCGAAAACTTACTCATAACAAAAATAAGCATTTCACTCAAAATTATATAAGCATATAAAGCATTAACAACTGCAAGATTTTTACAGCATACATTGCATCAGAACGGAAAATTAATAAATTACAAAAGTGATGCAAAATAAATATGTTAAAAACAAAATATAATGCATCTAAAGAGGAAATAAATTCCCTACAAAATTACAATTAAATACTGCGAAAATTACATGCAAGAAAATTTCTTTGCAAAAATGGTTAGACAAACATGGACAGTGACTTCTAATAACTCCCTTTTAATCAATGGACCTAATTTATACAAAATCTTGGGCTAATCTAAATCTTGCACACAAAACTTTACATGTCAACACAGCACCACGAGTACATACCTTCTGACCCATCACATTCCTTTGCAAGTCCTTTACCTCATACACTCTCCCTCCAAAAAACTAAATGGCCAAACCGCTTATAAAGGAAACTGTCCTCTTACATATAATTAGCTCGCCAACTGAATGAGGCCATTGACGTAAGTTTGCTGTAGGTCTCGGAGAAAACGATGCCCTCCTCTGTCCCCCATAAATAAGTTTGTTTCTGCAATCCATGGATGGGATAATGAGAACCTTCAAAAACTAGGGAAGGGCCAGCCCATGATGACACTATTCGGGTCACTTGTTCTATCTAGGCTGGCGAATATTGCTGCACCACTAAACAGCACCTTTCAAGGCAGGTGAAATTGCTGCACCTAGAAAAATGACAGAGAAACCTTCATGGCGCGCGATATCGGAAATAAAAACACCTCAATTACTGGGAGCGCTTGAGGTTCCTAAACCTGTATTCCCTGGAATGGCAGGCGGGAGTGATACATGATTATATACACCTGGAAAATCCTAGAGGGACTAGTACCGAACTTGAACACGAATATCAGCTCACTATTACGAAAGCAAAAGACTTGGCAGACGATGCAACAATCCCCCAGTGAAAAGCAGGGGTGTCACTAGCACGTTATGAGGACCATACAATAAGTGTCAGGGGCCCGAGGACTGTTCAAATGCCTCCCAGCATACATAATGGGAGATTACCAACAGACCCCTGGCACGTCTTCAAAAGCTGGAACTGGACCAAGCTCCTAAAGTTCAGTTCCTGACCAGCTGGGCTGAGGCTTCGTTCGTTGTCGTTGCGTGCCTCAGCGAGCAGCAACAGCCTGGTGATCAGGCCTCTTGATCAACCTGGATGCCTGGTCACAGACCGGGCCGCGGGGGCGTTGTCCCCCGAGAACTCTCTCAGGTAACATCCAGGTATATATGCCTGCGCAATTGCCCTAATCCTAATTTCTTCCCCCTCCGTGTCCATCATCCCCAGGAAATATACAGAAAATCCACCTCTATATACATAATAGCCCTTTTACTCGCTATGGAGACCCCGCGCCGTATTCTAATGTTAAGGACTCGCAGGGTCTCTACATTACCCTCCACCATCAACCCTAAAAACCTGCGTAACGCAACCCTTACCTCCCTCAACTCTTTCACAAGAAATAAACCACATGAAAAGCTGATTCCTGTTCTCCACAGTGATCGCATGGTCTCTTCCACTCTCCAATCCACATTGAACACAAAACAGCTTGGCGATGCTTTATCCAACATCTGTAAATCTACTATTACTAAACTCCCATACTCTCGGCAGTAACTAAGCTTTCGAAAGTCAATTCCATCTCATCACCCCAATCATAAAGGGCTAAACCAATACCCACTGTATGATTTCCGGCCTTCTTCTCCATCGTCACCAATCGCCCACACCCTAAGTTTTTCCACCTCCCTAATCAATAAAATAACCTCAGCATTATCCTCACATTCAATTAATTCTTTTCCGCTCCACCATCTCCGCCACATCCTCCATCACTTTCCCCACTCTAAACCCCTCTTTTCCCCCCTCCCTAACGAACCTCTGTTTCAAATATAAGTCGTCTTTACTCTCGGCCCAACGCTTTAAAAAGCCTTCTCCTCCATGCATATATATTCGACAATCACCACTCTTGTTAGCCATGCCCTCCCGAAACCCCAAACATAACGTATGCCCTCCTCTGAATCTCCGTACGTCTGTAGATCCGCAGTGGATACACCACAGCCATACTCCATACTTACTATTAAACTAATGAATTTAAATTATCGACCGCTGTTGTAAGGTGACGTCCCCTGCCAATACAAACTCCTTAAACCTTTTTACTGCCTTCTCACCACCTCCCGAATTCACCTGCCTAGACTCTCGTGCAATCTGTCATGTATATAAACTCCACAAATTTTTTGCCTAGCCATACTTCCCACCCAAACTCCAACGCCCACCCCCCCACTCCCAGGGCACCCACCTCCAGCAAACCTTGATTTTGCTCCTTTACCTGCATGCCATGATGCCCTCCCGAAAAAGCTCCAACACACTTCCCACCATACGTAATCCTCCACTCCGGGCTTTCAGGAACAGTGGTATCTTCACATACCCCAAACATCTATACATCCATTCCTTCTCCCCATTTTAAATCCCCCTCCCCTCAACGAAGCCCATAAAATGGATGCAGCATACAAGCAAAAATATTTGAGACAGGGAACCCCTCGTCTCAAACCCCTCTCCTCCTTAGGGCCTTCCGAACCTGCCATTAATTTGTTTACTCGCTCCATTGCAGATGAATACATTGTTCAAACCCCCACCTCACCACTCATTGCCAAAACCGAGATGCAATAACAAAACTAGCCTCAGGGAATGTTTCTATCCACACAGTCGTTGCATTTTCCCAATCATGCCCAAAGCCCTCCCCCCCCGTTGCAAACCCTCCAAAAAAATCCTTAATGCGGCCATGCCCACTCTCATGCTTATACCAGAATACACATCTGCCCCTTTTGAATAACACCACTAACACCTTCTAAATTATTTCCTATTGCCAAGTATCTTCGCGAAAATCTTGTAGTTCGGCACACATTAGCGAAATAGCTTCTGCTACTCACTCTTGATTACTGCCTAGCCTATCGTGCATCTGTCATGTATATAACTCCACAAATTTTTTGCCTTGCCACTACTTCCCACCCAAACTCCCAACGCAACACACCCCCCCCACCCAGGCACCCACCTCTCAGCAAAACTTGATTTTGCTCTGTTCAGACCTGCATGCAAGATGCCCTCACCGAAAAGCTCAACACACTTCACACCATACGTAATCCCTACCACTCCGGCTATCAGAACAGTGGTATCATACACATACCCCACCACATCCTTTACACAATCCTTCTCCCCATTTAAAAATCCCCCCTCCCTCAAACGAGCCCATAAAATGGACGCAGCTTACAAGCAAAAACTATATTTGAGACAGGGAACACCCCTGTATCAAACCCCTCTCCTTCCTTACAGGCCTTCCCAAACCTGCATTACTTTGTACTCGCACCATTGCAGATGATTCACTTGGTATCAAACCCACCTCACACACTTCCATGCCAAATACCGAGAGATGCAACAAACTAGGACCCTCAGAAAGTTTCTATCCACACAGTCGTATGCATTTTCCCTATTCAATGCCAAAAGCCCTCCCCCCGTTGCAACCCTCCAAAAAATCCTTAATGCGGCATGGGCCCATCTCTCCATGCTTATACCCGAATTACCCATCTGCCCCTTTTGAATAACCCACCTAACCCCCTTTTCATCCTATTGCCAAGTATCTTGCGGAAAATCTTGTTGTCGGAACATTAGCGAAATAGCTTCTGTACTCACTCAATACTCTTTTCCTCTTGCTTTTTGCGTACTAATACGACATCACCCATGCGGGAGTCTGTCCTACTGTCCCTCCCATTGCATACAATTCATGACCCTCACCAGACAGTACTTATTGTGTCCCATTGAATTCTATAAAATCATTTGATATCCATCTCTACCCGGTTTTGCCTTGCCAGAGTACTCATATTGAAACACACCTCTCAACTCCCCCCATGCTAATCTCACTCCATTCCCCCATTGCTCTCTCCATATGTCCCTAAACCTCTCCCCCCCACCTCATAGCATCGCCTTCCTCCCCTTCCCCCCACTTCTTTTGGAACCAGAAATCTACATAATTGCGCATGCCTTTCTGTAGTATTCGGACTGCCCCTTATGATAACCACCCATATCCTCATTACCTCCAATGTTACAAAATAGTCGAATCCTTCTGCCTTACCCTAAAACCTCGCAAAACACTTCCGAAGGTTTTATCACCCCAACAGTACCAGCCTTTCATCCCACCCTTACACGTACTGCATCAAAAATCTACCATTATTGTAACCTCTTTGCCATCCTTTCCTTGGAGTTGCACCATGTTTCCTACGCATCCCCCCCCCTTCCTATACACTCATTTAGCTGATATTCAATATAATTTTTTTTGCAAAACCCATACCTCCACCCTGCTCTTCCCTTCCTTCCTTTTATAAAAAACCTGCTTTTCATGGCTTAGCGTGCCCTTCCCACCCATTCTAAGACACCGACTCCACCCTCTCTAGAACCCAAAAAGTTTGCCACATTCCCACCCAATATTACATACTCACCTCCTCACTCCTCACGATGTCTTGCATTTACTTTCCAAAAACCCGATTTGTATCCTAACCCATACCTCCCAATCAAGATCTGCCATAATGCCCTATGATCAGAAAACACCCCACATCAATAGTCCTGACTCCCAACAACACGTACAGTTTCCTTTACACCGATCCTATCTAATCTTGCGCATAATCCCGTTCTGACAAAACGCATACTCAACCTGCCAACCTCCCTCCCCACAACATCAAATACCCCCACATCTCGAAAAACACATTATTAACTTGCCCAACATTACACCCCGCCCCCCTCGGTTTCACATTGAACCCTAATAACTCAAGTTCCAATCTCCACCCTATGACTGTGTCTGAAGGTGTAAAACCCCATTAATTTGTACATCAAAAAATCCTTCACAAAAAGTTCTCCTTTACTCGTGAGTTGCATCGCCGCATATACACTCCTATTAAAAACAACCCTCATTGCAACCCCATTATACCTCCTCCAGCATGACCCTCCCCTCCCTCCTCCCAACTCAAAAATACGCAATGCGACTGGTTTCCTTATACAGCCACAGCATCACCACTTTTCAACTCAACGAGGCCACTCACATTACAACTTATATCTTTCAAAGATAACTCACAACCAAACTTATTATTGTGCTTCTGATATGAAAATATATCTACATTAAATCTCTTTAAAAACCATTCCACCCATATTAATCTTTTAACCTCAGCTCCTCAGGCCCATTATCATTGATCGTTACAAACCTTGATTATGACACAGTAAGGCGCTTGCCCACGCCGCCTTGGAATGGCCACCCACGTGAACTGTGCTGCTGACTAGATAGCCCGTTGTCACCTCTGTCTGTCCAGTCCCCCCCCTGCCTTTGACCCTTTCAGTACTTCAGCACCGCTACACCCACTCTCCTGGATATCCAACCTGGGCCTTCCAAGACTTCTTCCCAGGATATCCTGCCCTGGCGTTAAGACGTCATCCATTATAAGGACGTCCCAGCTGTTCTCTTGCGTGACCCTCATCTCCACATGTAACCTCCTCTCTTCCATGCTCGCTCCTGTGCACCCAGTCACTAAAGTTTGCTTCTTCCCTCATTGCACACGGTTTCCCACGCCCGATTGAGATTGTAGTCTCCTCCATGAGCGTTCCACGCTGCTCAATCATCCAGATTCCCCTCCACCTCACTCAGGAAGGTATTCAAAAACCTCATCCAGTGCATTTACATCCTGTTGCATTTACAGGCTCAACCGTCCCATTCGGGTTTTTTTCGTCGTTCATCGTTGCTTCAGGGCCCGTCCCCACAGGTAATGTCGCACGTGTGGTCGTCTCCACCTAGGCTTTTATCCATTTTCCTCACTCCAACTGCATGATTGCCTGCCTTCGGCCCGCATCTGTCTCTGCACCACAGGACCCAACTGCTGATCACCGTAGTTGGCATACTGTTCCATCCGTCTGGTTTCCTATGGCATTGGGCTTCATATGGTCAATTGTCTGCACAGCCTAAAGTCCGCCTACTGTCTGCTGCATTCAGTATCATAGGACCTGCGTTTGGACTCTTCCAGTAAAACATACGAAGGAATTGATTGCCGTAACATCTCTTCAGATTGAAGGATCCCTCGGGGCGTGCCCCACATAAAGGCCCATCCCTCCACACTCCCATCTTCCGCTGCTTGAATCTTGCCATTAACGATGGAAAGACCGCAACCACATCATACTCTGTTGCTTCAACGGGCACATTCCTGACTTTTACGTATGTCACATAGCTGGATACATCATGTAGACATATTCTCACTGCTGTATTTCAAGGCCATTCTCCTTCTGTGGTACTTGTCAACTATGCTTTAGTGAATCAAGTCAGCTATAAAAATTTGATGAAAATCCTCGTAACTCCATTAAACAGCACACATAAAGCTCGTCATTGGGTTATCCATACACATCACGAATAATCGTAGGGAGTAAGCACCTGCATTGTAGACTTGCCTTAGGGCAACACGTACCAGTTCCACACCGACAGTATTCACAGTCTGCCAATGTCTACCGGATGCTGATTGCTTCAAAAACAGGCAAACTGGCGCAGAAAATCAAACTGAATCGGAGCGTCTGTGCAGGCACGTCCACATGGCCCAGAAGTGATGAGGACATTGACTGAGAAAAATTAAGACAGAATGTCGATAATAAACCCAGTCATTCCAAGGAAACTCCTTCTGTACAGGACTTTTTGTCTTGAGGGATAGAAATCGAGCAATAGCCATCTTTTACATCACAGGACGTACCTCGCCATGGCCTATACAAAAACCGAGGTATTTATCTTGGCTTGTCCAAACTGCACTTGGCTAAATTATGGTGAAGTTATCTTTTCTAACTTCTTAATAAGGTTTCCAGTGAATTAAATATTGCTCCCACTTATTGCAATATATAACAAGATCATCTAGATATGCATCCACTCCTTCTAAATCATTGGTCTCAGGATTCACCAGGCGCTGAAGTAGAGGCTGCATTACACAACCAGAAGGGCATAGCGAGATAATTGATTAATCCGCCTTGTATAGTAAATGTGGATATTGCTTGGGCTCGCTGGGTAAAAACAGCGGCACTTGGTAATAGGCCCCTATAATAAATCCCAGGCAGGTAAATAGGCGGCTCCTGATACTCTGTCTATTTGATTATCAATATGGGGGTAGTGGGGGAAACCATTCCGGTACCGTGAGAGTATTAATCTTACGATTATCAGTGCACATTCTGAAGTTCCATCAGTGCTTGGGAACTAAATATACAGGGTGAGGCCCACGGACTTTTACCTCCACTCTATGAGTCCATGGCAACCAAAAATTCTACTTCTTTGTTTAATGCTTCTTGTTAGAGTGGGACTTGCCCCTATAAGGTGACT
This sequence comes from Cherax quadricarinatus, assembly GCF_026875155.1. NCBI lineage: Eukaryota > Metazoa > Arthropoda > Malacostraca > Decapoda > Parastacidae > Cherax > Cherax quadricarinatus. Next base: position 17,350,252 of record NC_069497.1, read on the forward strand.
GTTTGCAAGCTTAGACTCCTTGTACATCTATGTCGTGAATTCCCAATGTGCACAAACGTAGGGACGTCATCGAATAAACCTCATACCGTTAATATCAAGTCTTTGATGTCTTTTACTTTTTCCAAATCAAGGTCCATAAGAAATGGTATCAAGAGAATGCAAAGTCTCTGAATTTTTTAAACGTATTCTGTTGCTTCAGAGATGCTGGGGGTTATGCTGTGGGGGGCGGTGGTTGCTACTTCAGAAATCCCCACTCTACTGATATTTGCATCCTATATCTTATTTTTTTCTTCAAGTTGAATCGTCACCAAAAGAATTACACCACTGTAGAGAAAGAAGCTCTTGCCCTAGAAATATCTTCGGAACATTTTGACGTTTATCTGGGGAACTCCCCCAAAAATTATGGTTATCTTTTCCGATCACAACCTTGAATTTTTATTAATTCTATGAATCAAAAGGAACACCCGGATCCTCAGGTGGGCTCTGAGGAATCAACCTTTCTGATTAGTAATCAACACTTAAGTGGAACTCTTAACATAATTGCTGATGCCTTCTCGCCCCTGTGAAAAAAAAAATACAATGTACCTTTTAAAATGAAAAGTGAAGGATGAGTACTCTTATGGCTGTTTTGTATATATATATTATATATATATATATATATATATATATATATATATTTATTATATATATATATATATCTAGTCTTAGGCAATATAGAAATTAAACCTAAACAAATCCCCAGTCTCTGATGGAACTGTATGCAAAAAAAAAAGGGTTCTAAAGGAATGTAGAGAGGAGCTTAGCAATCTTTGGCTAATCTTTTTCAACATATCACTACAAACTGGGAATGGTGCCAGATAAGTGGGAAAATGGCAAATGTAGATACCTATTGCAAAAGCATGTGACAGGTCCTTAGCTTCGAACTATAGACTATAGCCTAACCTCCATAGTGGGAAAATTTATTGAATCAATAATGCCGAGGCAGTTCGTAGCCAACTTGGATAAGCATAAATTAATCAACAAATCTCAGCATGGTTTCCAAAGCGGGTGTTCCTGCCTTACAAATTTATTAACTTTTTTCACTATGTTATTTGAGGAGGTAGGATCATGGTAATGATATGATATTGTGCATATGGACTTCTGTAAGGCTTTTGACAGGGTCCCACATCAGAGGACTATTGAGGAAAAATTAAGGCATAGAATAGGAGGTGAAAATTTTTTCCTGGATAGAGGCATGTTGACAAATAGGCAGCAGAAGAGTTTGCATATAATAATGGGGGGAGAATCAGAGTGGGGAAGCATCACGTGCGGTGTTCCACAGGGGTCAGTGTGGGCCCCTGCTGTTCCAATCTACATAAGCATAGATTGCAGGGCAAAAAGAACGACATCAGCAAGTTTGACGATGACACCAAAAACAGGCCGTCTCGTCGAACTCATTCTGTTGAGGACATTAGAGCACTCCAGGAAGACTTTGAATAGACTGATGCAGTGGTTGGGAGAGTGGCAGATGCAGTTTAATATAGCCTAAATGCAAAGTTCTAAATGTTGAGACAGGTAAATAACCATGCCACATATAAACTAAATAATGTCGATCTTAATAATTACGGATTGTGAAAAAGATTTTGGAGTTCTGGTTAGCTAGTAATCTGAAAAACCAAGACAACAGTGCATAAGTGTTCACAATAAGCTAATAGAATCCTTGGCTTCATATCCAAGAAAGCATAAATAATAGGAGTCCTCGTTGTTCTTTCAACTCTATAACTTCCTTGGTTAGGCCTCATTTAGATGATGCTGCACAGTTTTGGTCACCGTATTACTGAATGGATATAAATGCTCTGTGAAAATGTACCAAAGGAGGATGAACAAAGTTGATCCATGATCAGAAACCTTCCCTATGAGGATAGACTAAAGGGCCCTGAATCTGCACTTCTCTAAAAAGAAGTAGAATTTGGGGGGGGGGAATATGAATGAGGTGGTTAATGAAGACAGGAATAAAAAAAGGGATTGTAAATAGGGTGTGCTGAAAATATCTAGCCTAGACAGGATTGCAGCAATGGTTTGAAGTTGGAAAAAATTTCAGATTCAGGAAGCGATACAGGAAAGTACTGGCTTGGTTAATAGAGTTGTGGATGAGTGGAACAAACCCCCAAGTACAGTTATAGGGGTCAAAAACATTGTGTAGCTTTAAAATGGGTTTGGAAAATAATGGTTGGTTGTGCAAAAAGGTTTTAAAATACCGACAAGTGAAATTAAGACACATGTGCAACATGGGTACTTTATTTAGCATCATGGAATTTGATTTGAGGACTTTACAAAAACCTTCCGGCTACGACAACTATATACAACAAACCCCATTTTTTGGGGAAAGGACCTACTTCCACTGGGGAATCCCCCCCTACCAGTGACTATCCCCTCGTCTGCTACACCTGAGTTACTTATAAGGCCGGCCTTTCCTTTGTTCAGATTTCAAGACTCGGGTGCTGTTCGACCTACTCCTAGGTTGGGGGGACGATTACCTCATCTTCTGTTATAGCCCTACTGTCTTCAAGTTATGCCCTAAAAATTTGTATTGATAAGCCACTGGATGGCAAAACGTTTTACAATAAAGTTTACCAGATGTTGCCTGTGTTTTAATTTTCTAAAAATAATTGTGGAGTGGGTGGGTGTGGTTGGCCTGATACTTGTGCCCCAGTCGTTCCCATGTTCCTCCTTAAGTCAATGTGACCTGCCCTGACTGGTTGGGGGCTTTGGCTTAAGCCAGTAGGAGACTTGGCCCTGCCCCGCAGGGGCCCGTAGGCGCTGCTGTTCCTTCGTCTTATGTTCTTATATTTTTTGTAATTCGGTATTTACGTATTGGTGCGTGCGGGCTGGGGTGTATTCCTTGGAAATGGGGGGAAATGGTACCAAACTGCATTGAAATATATGAAAAACAAAGATTTGGCGGGGAAAATGCAACATTCCCCAAAAAAAAGCAGGGGCAAAATGAGTACATTGAAGACAAAAAATAAGTGTCCGGGGCCCCAAGACTGTTCAATCCCTCCAATAGACCCCTGGCTGTCTTTAAAAAGGGAAAGGACGGGCTCCAAAAATTCAGTACCTGCCAACCAGGATGGGGGTTGTCCCCAGTTGTGTGTGGCCAGTGTACAGCTGGTTGATCAGACCTGCCCCACTGTGGGCCGGGTCTCAGCCGACCCACAGGGGCCCTTTGACCCCCAAAACCCCTTCCAGGTAAAATCCAGGTAATTCTCCCTTTCTGTGTTTTGGGGAGTACAGGTTTAGGAACTTCAAGCATTCCCAGAAATTGAGGTGGTTTATTGCAATGATGAAAAATTAAGGGGAAAGGCGGGGAAGTGAAAATGTCAGAGGTTTTGCCTTAAAGGACCACAAAGTATCTACACATTGTAGGAACATTTTTAGGATGGAAAATGAAAACCTTTCAAAATAGGGACACCAAGCCCATGATGATTTTTTTTCAAATTGCTTGTTCTCTCTAGGCCCGAAAACTGCGTACCTAATGCCTCCCTTTTTAAAGGGAGGGGCAATTTCTGACCTGGAGAATGGACAGAGAATTTCACTGCAACAAAGTTGATAAAGACTTTAAAATTTTGGGAATGGTTAAGTCCTTGATCAGATTTATGGAAGAGACATGGAAAAAGATAATGTAATATACTCCTGGAAAATCCCAGGGGATTAGGAACCCAAAACCCAGATGCAAAAATCATTCCCTATGAAAAAAAAGATCGGCAGGATATGCATCTTTTTCCCGGAAAAGCTGGGGTTTCTACGATTTCCTAAGAGAAATGCAATAAGGCCAAAACCCAAGATGTTCAATGCCCCCCAATTTTCAAAGGAGGAGTACCAAAAAGACCCTGGCTGTCTTCAGAAGGCATGGACAGGGACCTAAAGTCATAATGACAACTTGGCTATGGTTTTGTATGTCGTTTTCATTTGGGGTAGAGTAAAAAGCCTGGTTTATCAGACCCCGATCCCCTGGGCCTAGTCTGAGACCAAGTCTGGGGGACATGACCCCCAAAACCCTAAGGTAATACAAAAATTAGATTTATGTAGCAGACTACTGCATTTTTTAAAAAACAGTTAAATAATATGCCAATTCGTGAGATTGTTGACCCCCCGTTGATTTGTATTGGATGGAGATGAAATTTTTTTTCCCCCCTTAAAACAGCAAAAAATTAAAAAAATCCCAACTTTTAGCTCAGTTTCAAGGTACTTTTAATCCCTAAAAACCCTTCAAGTCATGTCTCTATCTGCAGTACATATTCCATTTTATCTGATTAGACCAGGTAACGAGAAAATTTGCCCTAATACCATAGAAAAAATACTGCAAAAACGGTTTTAAAATAACACAAGAGTTTGTTTTTTATTAGCAGTGCGTGCTGCAGGATTTCATTTTTTCTGCACATAGACCATCAGACCCCTTTTTTCATTGAGGCCAAGCTTTCTCACGAAGATTGGGGCGCAGAATTTTGGGAGTAAAAATTTTCGAGACCAACACTGGCAGGAAGCCTAAAATTTTTGGAATCGACAGTGAATGTGTTGAAGGTGCGGGGCAAAAAACCCCCAAAATTTAATTCCTGATCAGCCTGAATGAGGTTTTGTACATCAGTTAATGGCGCCAGCAGTAAAAGTTTTTGGTTTTCAGACCCCGATCCACCAAGAGGTCTGGTCTCAGACAGGGGTTTAACCCCTGAATCTTTCTAGGTAAACTCCCGAAGTACTTTTAATTTGAACTATTCTGTAACTTTTTTCCTATTCAATAACAAAGCTTAGGAATATATTGATCATATAGTCAGCCCTTTTAGGGTCCGCCCCCAATTAAAAATTCATGGCCCAAAAAATTTAAAAAAAAATATTGTTTTTCTTATGAAAGGTTTGGGGAAACTTTTCTAAGGCAATAAACAAAAAGTATGAAACTTGGTAAAAAAAAAAATAATGAAAATTACATCTTGCAAATTTTGCCATGTCATTGTATTTACACATTGGGGATTTTTTCCCACTTTGAGTACTGGAGTCCAGGAAGGGCTCCTTTGTAGTGGTTTTCATGTCAACGTGATTCAGGAGTCAAATTAGTTAGGCTAGGCTAGGTTAGATTAGGTTAGTTTTATGTTAGGTTAGGTTTATGTTGGTTTAGGTTAAGTTAGGTTAGGTTAAGTTAGGTTAGGTTACATTAGGTTAGGTTAAGTTAGGCTAAGTTAGGTTAGGTTAGGTTAGGTTGGGTTTTAGGTTAGGTTGGGTTTAGGTTAAAGTTAGGTTAGGTTAGGTTAGGCTATTTTTTGTTGTAAATCCCCATACCAAGTAGCTTCATGACACGTAGATCACATACCAAAGTAGCTTCATGACATGTAGATCACATACCAAAGTAGTAGCCACAGAGAATGTAAACAAACCAGGTGCCATGGGGGACTTTATTAGAGTAAATTTAGGGGGAACCCGAACAGCAAGTTTTGATCATAATTTAAAAATGTTTGTATTAGCAGAGCACCATAATACAAAATTCTGTAAAGCGGTGACCCTACTGTATTACCACATACTAGAATGTATCGTTATTTGAAACCCTTTTAACACACACCAATTTTATTTTTGTCTTCTTATATTTGATAATGTTCTTTTAATATCAGGATCATTTGAGGTAAAAATATTATTTCCATGTTGTATGATGGAAAACAGGCAAGTTAGCCTACTGATACTAACTGTAATTCATCCGACTCAATGCGTTGCCTAGTTTACCTTAATGTACTGGTGCCAAGAGTCAACAAATTTTTATGATTTGTGATAATTAGTTTACACAATTCATTACAACAACTAAATTTACTGTTTTATAAATAAAATGTGTTAATATGCAAAGAAGTTGTCTTGTGTCTTGTAATTACAAAATTTGTTATTTATGATCACTAAGAGATAATATATATAAATATAAATCAGTTATTGTTTCATTAGTCATATGATCGTCTTAAGTTTGTCGGAAATGTTCTGCTGAACAATGGTCTTTCTGCATGAACACATAAATGTCACCAATCTCTGTACAAACATTGTATCATGCTGAAATAAAGATTATGATAATAATTATGATAACATGAGCTTAGTTTACTGTCTAGTATTGAAGCACTTCTCTACGCTCAGGTTGAGGATTATGAGCAACTTAATCTTCGGCGGGGGAAAAATAACATCAACACTGTAAAATACGATAATTTTCCCAACACATATACAAAGGAAATGGCACTATGGAAAGTGACCTGAAAAATGCTGCTATTTGTAAAAGGTGAAACTCTATCTCAAAAAA
>NC_069497.1:17357049-17383273 GCF_026875155.1 Cherax quadricarinatus
GTTTTTTGGGAATCTGCTGAGGGGCCCTACTTAGTGTCGTTATACATTTCCCATTCCTGATTCTGTCGCATCACTTATTTTGCTTTGCTTTGGGGCTTAGCATTCTTTGTTGTTCAAGCAACTGTTCGGGTTGCCAGTCGGGTCAAGAAGTTAGTTTATTTGAGGACTTTGTCAGTCACTTGTTTAAGTCTTATTCGAGTCTTGAGACATAGCTAACTACTTAAGAGCACTTACACGCATACTCACACTTACTTGTACATATTTGTAATATCTTATTAAATGTTAATGTACCTGACGGTACTTAAGAATTATAAATGTGATATGTGCTTTCAGCACAATAATATTGAACTCGAGAGATTGATTTTATTTTGATTGCTGTAATTAATTTAATTTGATAATATACCTCTAGACAACTTATAGACTTAATAAATTTATTAAATTTTAATTTCTCTAGTTAGTAGCCTACCAGTTGTAATCCTAAAGCACTATTGAACCATACTGAATTTTAATGGATAATTGGACAAGGATACTGACTACTTGTTACGAAAACCCAGTAACAGGCTGGATGCTAGAAGGCAGTCCTTTCTAGTATTCACTGGAGATCTCTAAGCTTTTAGAATCGCGTTTTTTGTAACAAATGGGGGCCTGTCCGGGAGCTCTTGATCCAAGGTGTTGGAGAAATTGTCCAGTTTGACATACTAGTGAATCTATGATCAAACACTTGAGTACTTTCCTAATCTGAAGACTTTGAGTTTAGTCTTGTACAACATACCAGGTGGATGTATGTACCTGACTGAGTCTCTTGATCCAAGGAGATGGAAATACTGTTTATGAGTTCTAGCTCTAAGACAACCAACACTAAAATTCACATATAGGATTATAGTTTCCCATAATCACTCTCTCGTAGTACAATTATTTTCGTGATGTATGCCAAAGTGAAACAGTTAATTGATACTCTGACTTTGTCTGAGTTAAGTACATTAAAACTTCAGACGTGTTGGCAAGTAGCCAAATATCTCGGTGTGACGTATAACAGGAATTACACCGCAGAAACTGTCAGAGCATTAATTAAAGATATATTGTTTCCTGCTCATACAGAGATGTCTGATTATGATTCAGATTTAGAAAGCCTAGTGTCACGATTAGGAAGTATGACTCTATTTGAAGTTGAAGAAAGAGCAACTAAGGCAGAAGTGAGCCTAGTGTCTGAGCCTAGTGTAGCTCAATTCTCGCTCACACACCTTCCGTCTCACTGACACTATAGTACAGAGTGTAGCTGGTATGACGCAGCCACATACTAGTACAGTGTATACTACACCTGTATCTACTTATCCTAGACCAGATCTAGACTCTCTAGAGACGGCTGGACCAAGTGTCCGACCTAAGGACCGTCCAGACCATGTTAATTTCCCTACTCCTCCATTAACCCACTGGTCCTATCTCTCAGGAACAGTTTGAGAGGTTTGAACGCCTCCTTATGTTGCAGACTGCACAAATTGAGGCACAGAGGAGATTGAACGAAGAAGATTTCCAAAGAGAAAATGTTCGTCTGTTAAGACAACAGACTGATATATCACAGGACACATTTAATGTGCAGAAAGCTGCATCCATGGTTCCTAAGTTTTTTGAAAGTGACTTAGACACATATTTTGATGTGTTTGAGAACCAGGCTCGTGCTATGAACTGGCCACGTAAGCACTGGGCAACATTGCTTCATACTGCATTGACGGGAAGAGCTCAAACTTGTACTGCAGCCTTACCATTTGCCAAGTACATTAGTTATGACGCTGTCAAACAAACTATTCTAGAGACATATAACTTGTTACCTGTAAGTTATCAAAGAGCATTTCGTACGTTACAACGACGACAAGATCAAACTTGTGTAGAGTTTGCTCGTGAGAAAAAAGTTGCATTTGAGAGATGGTCTAGAGCTGCTAAGTGTACCAACTACGACAGTCTAGTTCAGTTGTTACTACATGAAGAGTTTAACAACTGTATGCCTGCTGACATACAAGAATATCTGATCGATCATACTACCTCAGATATTCTGGAAACTGCAGCATTAGCAGACAATTACGAAATTTCTCACAAACTTGTACGTACTAAAACACTCAGAAACAAGGTAACTAAAAATTGTCCTAGAAGTTGGCAACCTAAATCAGCTGCTCATTGCCGGCCTGATGTACCTGCTACTGTATATATAACCACGAGTATGCAGAAATACGATACTGTGTACTGCCCTAGTTAGGGGCATATCCTAGTGACGGACGCTGTGAAATTGTAGAAGTGCTTGGCACAAGAGACTCGGATTAATATTTTATTGATATGAGTAACCAGAAATAATGTGATAGACATTCATGCAACTCCTAGTGCGACCCTCTGTCGTGTTGGGGGGGGTGTTGCAACCCCTGAATGGGTTACAATGATTTTTATGTATATATGTAATGTATATTATCTTTTCATTAATTTTATATTGCTTATATTTGCGATAATAGCTAAATCGTAAATGTATGACTTTATATTATTATTTGACTGTTATATTTGTTATTTAGCTTATGTTGTTAGGATGTACATAAATGTGCTCAGTTAGTCTTGATTGTCAAACTACTGTAATTATCGCTTGTCGCTCGTTATACTGCCGGCTTCTGAGCTGCAGTTGTCCACGTAGCTATCACGTGATCGAGGGGGGGGTGTCCTCACCTCTCGTGAATTTGTCAGTCTGCTGGAGACTCGCTTGCTGGTTGGACAGATTGTCTGTCTCATCATTCTTGTTAGTTCTGTAGAACTTTGTTCTCAGAACATTGTAAAGACTTAGTGATTTTCGACGTTGTACTGAGGTTGTGTGTCACATAGACACTCTGAGTATCTCAGGTCCTTAGCTTATAGCTTCTGACCTAATTTGTACTGGTTCCTGTGTATTGTCACAGTCACAGTTTTTCCTATGCTGAACGAAGATTCAGTATTATGGGAGTTTTGTGGAGGATCTGCAGATGGTCCCTACTTAGTGTCGTTATATTATTTCCCAGTTCCTGATTCTGTGTCGCTGTCGCTTGATATTGCATTGCTATTGGGCTTAGCATTCTTGTTGTTCAAGCAGACTGTTCGAGTTGCCAGTCGGTCAAGAAGTTAGTTTTATTTGAGGACTTTGTCATCACTTGTTTAAGTCTTATTCGAGTCTTGAGACATAGCTAACTACTTAAGAGCACTTACACGCATACACACTTACTTGTACATATTTGTAATATCTTATTAAATGTTAATGTACCTGACGGTACTTAAGAATTATAAATGTGATATGTGCTTTCAGCACAATAATATTGAACTCGAGAGATTGATTTTATTTTGATTGATGTGATTTAATTTACTTTGATAATATACCTCTAGACAACCTATAGACTTAATAAATTTATTAAATTTTAATTTCTCTAGTTAGTAGCCTACCAGTTGTAATCCTAAAGCACTATTGAACCATACTAAATTTTAATGGATAATTGGACAAGGATACTGACTACTTGTTACGAAAACCCAGTAACAGGCTGGATGCTAGAAGGGCAGTCCTTTCTAGTATTCACTGGAGATATCTAAGCTTTTAGAATCGCGTTTTTTGTAACAAATGGGGGCCTGTCCGGGAGGGATTAAGTTACTTTACTGAATTTGACATCGCAAGTAACAAAAGGTATTTGGGCATAAAATTACGTTAATTTAATGTAACTGATAATTATTAAGGACGAGACAGAGCGTCAGCAATTACATTACAATGACCACTTACGTGTTTTATACTAATAGAGTAAGGTTGGATTCTGAGGGCCAACCTCATGATCCTAGCATTTTTACTTTTCATGGTGTTTTTTTTTTAAAAGGATGATGTGGCCAAAAAAAAACGTTAATTTTAAAATGGGGAAGTGCCCAAATACACGTCAAAATGTTCCAAGGACACCACAAGAGCTAGAGCCTCTTCTCCAATAGTGGCATAATTTTCTGGTGTCGTTTAAGCTTAGATGAATAGTAACATATAGGATGGAGAATATCAGTGGATGTTACTGTTGGAGCAGCACAGCACCCACTGCATAGCCACTCGCATCTATATGTAAAAGAAGGGAAGAATGAAATTAGGACTCTTCAGCACAGGAGCAGAGGATAGCAAGCACTTCAACCTTTTGAACGAGTCTGAACAATCTCTAGTCCAGGTGAACTGAACTTTGCTACTAAGCTCATAGTGAGAGGTGTAGGTGGAGTGTGTGTTGCTGGCTTCCTTCACTTGACACCGTGACAACGTCGCACATGATCAGCTACTGTTTCCTTCATCCTTGGCCAAGTAAAATTTTTGGCCAGTTTACCGAGTGTCTTCTTGACACCCAAATGTCCTCCTAGGGGACTATTGTGAGCAAAATCAATTGGCTTGTTCACGAAATGAAACTGGTAACACAACTAGATTCTTGACTGTGGTAGAAACACTATCAGCTGAAAACTTACATGTTTTTTTCTCCATCAGTACACCGTTACTATAATAGTAAAAATTTATCGAATCCTTTGCTTCACTCTCATAACTGCTATATCTCTCAGTCTTTCCAATGACTGAATCAACAAACTGATCCTTTGTTTAAATCATCATGAGTTAAAAATTTTAACGTCATTGTGCCCTTGACTAGGTTGATGACCGGGGAGTCAGTGTTAATGATCCGGGCGCAGAGCGTCGCTAACAACTATTCAACCCCAAATCATAATCATCCACAAAACTCAACAGGAAAAAGGGATGGTTGTTGAATCTTTGACATAGCTCTAGTAATTGCGCTGAGAGGAAATAAAATGGGGTTTCTCTCTACAAGCTTCAATGGCATAATTATCATCAGGTGATTATCAATCACAATGTTCTTTACATATACCAGCATGAAGGATATCTTTTCCTATCAACAAGTCCACGACCTATGGAAATACACCACTGGATATACCCACTGAAATATAACCATATAATAGCTTGTTTCCAATATAAACTTTGTGCAGAGGCACTTTTATAACAGCCCCCCATAGGCTTCAACAATACATCTATCTTGCAATAGGTATCGTCAGTAATGGGCAGTACATCTTCTCTTAATAACGTGAGATAACTGCCAGTGTCCTCTGAAAAAATTATCTCAGTTAGATTTGATTCGTCAAAACCTACTTTTTCTCTCGAAAAGTAAGGACTCATCGCTGAACGAATCTTTTCGTCAGATACACTTTCTGACGCTAGTCATCTATCCTGAGTTAACATTATCTAAAAAAAGTAGGATCAGAGGGAAATTTCTAGGCTTTTGGTGCCTTTGTTGCTCGGAAGAGGGTACGACTTGAGTGGGGCGCCAGCCGCACGACTGTACTCGCATCTCTTTCTAACTTATAGCAATACTCTCTAGTATGTCCTTTCTGTTACAATAGGTACATTTTTAAATTCTTCTTCTCGATACCAGATTTCTGTCTAAGCCACAGAGACAGATTCAGGATTGTGAGTTTTCCTGGTAAAGGTACGAGAAGATACAGTAGGATTTGACGAATCACATCTAACTGAGATAATTTCTTTCAATCAAGACAAAATGAGCACATTTTATGTACATCCTAACAACATAAGCTAAAAAACAATATAACAGTCAAATAATAATATAAGTCATACATTACGATTTAGCTATTATCGCAAAAATAAGCAATATAAAATTATATGAAAAGATAATATACATTACATATATACATAAAAATCATTGTAACCCATTCAGGGGGTTGCAAACACCCCCCCCAACACGACAGAGGGTCCCCACTAGGGGTTGCATGAATGCTATCACATTATTTTTGGTTACTCATATCAAAAAAATTTAATCCAGTCTCTTGTGCCAAGCACTTCTACAATTTTCACAGCGTCCGTCACTAGGATATGCCCCCTAACTAGGCAGTACACAGTATCGTATTTCTGCCTACTCGTGGTTATATATACAGTAGCAGTACACAGGGCCCGGGAATTGTATATAAACCACGAGTATGCAGAAATACGATACTGTGTACGCCCTAGTTAGGGGCATATCCTAGTGACGGACGCTGTGAAATTGTAGAAGTGCTTGGCACAAAGACTCGGATTAATATTTTATTGATATGAGTAACCAGAAATAATGTGATAGACATTCTTTGCAACTCCTAGTGCGACCCTCGTCGTTTTGGGGGGGGTGTTGCAACCCCTGAATGGGTTACAATGATTTTTATGTATAAAATGTAATGTATATTATCTTTTCATTTAATTTTATATTGCTTAATTTGCGATAATAGCTAAATCGTAAATGTATGACTTTATTTTAAATTATTTGACTGTTATATTGTTATTTAGCTTATGTTGTTAGGATGTACATAAAAGGGGCTCAGTTAGTCTTGATTGTCAAACTACTGTAATTATCGCTTGTCGCTCGTTATACTGCCGCTTTTTGACTGCAGTTGTCCAGTAGCTATCACGTATCGAGGGGGGGGGGTCCTCACCTCTCGTGAAATTTGTCAGTCTGCTGGGACTCGCTTGCTGGTTTGGACAGATTGTCTGTCTCATCATTCTTGTTAGTTCTGTTTGAACTTTTTTCTCAGAACATTGTAAAGACTTAGTGATTTTCGACGTTGTACTGAGGTTGTGTGTCACATAGACACTCTGAGTATCTCAGGGCCTTACTATAGCTTCTGACCTAATTTTGTACTGGTTCCCGTGTATTGTCACAGGGCACAGTTTTTCCTATGCTGAACGAAGATTCAGTATTATGGAGTTTTGTGGAGGATCTGCAGATGGTCCCTACTTAGTGTCGTTTTTATTATTTCCCAGTTCCTGATTCGTGTCGCTGTCGCTTGATATTGGGATTGCTATTGGGCTTAGCATTCTTGTTGTTCAAGCAGACTGTTCGAGTTGCCATCGTCAAGAAGTTAGTTTATTTGAGGACTTTGTCAGTCACTTGTTTAAGTCTTATTCGAGTCTTGAGACATAGCTAACTACTTAAAAAGCACTTACACCCAAAACACACTACTTGTACATATTTGTAATATCTTAAATTTAAAGTTAATGTACCTGACGTACTTAAGAATTATAAATGTGATATGTGCTTTCAGCACAATAATATTTAACTCGAGAGATTGATTTTATTTTGATTGATGTGATTTAATTTACTTTGATAATATACCTCTAGACAACCTATAACTTAATAAATTTATTAAATTTTAATTTCTCTAGTTAGTAGCCTACCAGTTGTAATCCTAAAGCACTATTGAACCATACTAAATTTTAATGGATAATTGGACAAGGATACTGACTACTTGTTACGAAAACCCAGTAACAGGCTGGATGCTAGAAGGGCAGTCCTTTCTAGTATTCACTGGAGATATCTAAGCTTTAGAATCGCGTTTTTTTGTAACAGGAAGTTTGTAAGTACAACAACTACTGTCAACTTTAACATTAATTATGATACCCAGATAATGTAGCACCATAAATATAATTAATATAATATAGATAATTACGAAATGTTAATTAAATACAATAAATAGTATAAGCTAAGAAAAAAGAGCAAACACTAGAGTTTTTACTGAGATTGTTATTCAAAATAATTCTTATAAAATTAATTTAATATAAACTTGAGTAAAATAACCAAAGGTATTTTTATTTTTTTATTTTATTATGAGCTACATTTATGTTTTTCAAATTCTTATGCCTACCTACATGATTGTATTCTGAATTTGATATTATTGTATAAGTTATTTACAAAAAACTGAAATGAAACGGGATGCTTCTATATATTTTTGTTTATAAAGAGACAAGAATAACTCAAACATCATCATTGTGATAGTTATTAACAAGTGTAACTTTCATGTCATCTTTTACTTATAATATTGTTCAAAAACACCAGAACTCAGTATTATATAGAATTATAAACTATTTTTTAAGTACACTAGACAGTATCGCAGACAATGTTTATGACACAACTGTGAGTCACACACTGATGGCAAACAATGTTTATGACACAACTGTGAGTCACACACTGATGGCAAACAATGTTTATGACACAACTGTGAGTCACACACTGATGGCAAACAATGTTTATGACACAACTGTGAGTCACACACTGATGGCAAACAATGTTTATGACACAACTGTTGGGGTCACACACTGATGGCAAAACAATGTTTATGACACAACTGTGAGTCACACACTGATGGCAAACAATGTTTATGACACAACTGTGAGTCACACACTGATGGCAAACAATGTTTATGACACAACTGTGAGTCACACACTGATGGCAAACAATGTTTATGACACAACTGTGAGTCACACACTGATGGCAAACAATGTTTATGACACAACTGTGAGTCACACACTGATGGCAAACACTAAATTTTTGTAATAAATAACAGACAGACAGATTAAAAAGGGAAGTGAATGTATGGATGAACACAGCTTAGCAAAAATTTAACATAAAAAGAAATGAATTGTTGAAAAAGACAGTTGTTGTTGCTAAGGTTGCATATGAACAGTACAGCAACATATAAGTGAATAAAACAGCAGTATACCAGACATAAACAAAGAGGAGAATTTGTCAGATTGCATAATAGTCTGTTGATATTTTCTTTGCCAATAGATGGAGCCACCATGATGGTCAGACTACCATGATGGTCAACTAAAAATAAATGGTCAAACTATCATATGGTCAGACTACCATGATGGTCAGACTACCAAAATGGTCAACTTTAATCACCAGAGAGTTGTTATTTTTTGCAGATATTATTTTATAGCAAAAATTTGTATTAATTCTTATAGTGGAGGTAAGTTGCTGATGAAGAACTGTGAATATTGAGAAGTATTCAGTGAATATTTTGATGAATTCTGAGTCAAAAATAATTGTTTCGGAGATATAAATGGGCAGTTTGGGAAATTAGTTAAGGAAATGTGGCAGAAAATGCAGCAACATAGAGCAACAGTATATCAACATACAAGAATAGTAACATGCAAGAAGAGTAAAGTAAAAAGCCAGAACAATACAGTACCTAATAAAAAGAGTACAATAAACCACAAAAGACAGCGCAGAAACACAGAACAACAACACATTAACACAAACCAATGGTAATCCAACACGCAACAACACTACAGAATCACACAAAAACATTATAGTAATATACTCAAACAGTACACTAATATACTAAAGCAATACACTAATATACTAAAACAATACAGTAATATGTTATAACAGGCCCACTAAACATGTTACACACCAGAACACTAACATGTTGTTACACCAGAACACTCATGTGTTGTTACTCCAGAACACTAACATGTTTGTTACACCAGAACACTGACATGTTGTTACACCAGAACACTCATGTGTTGTTACTCCAGAACACTAACATGTTGTTACACCAGAACACTAACATGTTGTTACACCAGAACACTAACATGTTGTTACACCAGAACACTAACATGTTGTTACACCAGAACACTAACATGTTGTCTTACACCAGAACACTAACATGTTGTTACACCAGAACACTAACATGTTGTTACACCAGAACACTAACATGTTGTTACACCAGAACACTAACATGTTGTTACACCAGAACACTACAATAAAAAACTAAACCAGTTCAGTTATACATAAAATGAGTATTAATGTACAGAGATATGTACAGTAACACACAAGTAATACACAACAATACAGTAACACTCAAATACAATAACAATGCAGGTGTTAGAAACAATAATAAGGTCTGACGCTAAATTATAAGATTGGCTGCTATAATTCTTTTTGTCAAGAGGTCGAATCTGAGTTTGATTTTTTTTCATATATTGGAGTTGTGTGTGTATGTGTGTACTCACCTAATTGTGGTTGCAGGGTCGAGACTCAGCTCCTGGCCCCGCCTCTTCACCTGATCGCTACTGGATCCTCTCTCTCTCTCTGCTTCCTGAGCTTTGTCATACCTCTTCTTAAAACTATGTATGGTTCCTGCCTCCACTACTTTACTTGCTAGGCTATTCCACTTGCTGACAACTCTATGACTGAAGAAATACTTCCTAACGTCCCTGTGACTCGTCTGAGTCTTCAGCTTCCAGTTGTGACCCCTTGTCCCTGTGTCCCCTCTTTGGAACATCCTATTTCTGTCCACCTTGTCTATTCCCCCGCAGTATCTTGTATGTCGTTATCATGTCTCCCCTGACCCTTCTGTCCTCCAGTGTCGTCAGTCCGATTTCCCTTAACCTTTCCTCGTACGACATCCCCTTGAGCTCTGGGACTAGCCTTGTTGCAAACCTTTGTACTTTCTCTAACTTCTTGACGTGCTTGAACCAGGTGTGGGGTTCCAGACTGGTGCTGCATACTCCAGTATGGGCCTAACATACACAGTGTACAGTGTCTTGAACGATTCCTTATTAAGGTATCGGAACGCTATTCTCAGGTTTGCCAGGTGCCCGTATGCTGCAGCGGTTATTTGGTTGATGTGTGCCTCCGGTGATGTGCTCGTGTTATGGTCACCCCAAGGTCTATTCTCCCTGAGTGAGTCTGTAGTCTTTGTCCACCTAGCCTATACTCTGTCTGCGGTCTTCTTTTGCCCCTCCCCAATCTTTGCATTTGGCTGGATTGAATTCGAGAAGCCAGTTGCTGGACCACATGTCCAGCCTCTCCAGGTCTCTTTGCAGTCCTGCCTCATCCTCGTCCGTTTTAAAATTCTTCTCATCAACTTCACGTCATCTGCGAACAGGGACACTCAGAGTCTATTCCTTCCATCATGTAGTTCACATATATCAAAAATAGCACTGGTCCTAGAACTGACCCCTGTGGGACCCCGCTCGTAACAGGCGCCCACTTTGATACCTCTTCACGTACCATGACTCATTGCTGCCTCCCTGTCAGGTATTCCCTTATCCATTGCAGTGCCCTCCCTTTTACGTGCACCTGATCCTTCAGCTTCTGCACTAATCTCTTGTGGGGAACTGTGTCAAAGGCCTTCCTGCAGTCTAGGAAAACGCAATCTACCCACCTCTCTCTCTCGTGTCTTACTTCTGTTACCTTGTCATAAAACTCCAGGAGGTTTGTGATACAAGATTTGCCTTCCATGAACCCATGCTGGTTTTCATTTATAATCTTGTTCCTTTCCAGGTGTTCGACCACTCTCCTCCTGATAATCTTCTCCATGACTTTGCACACAATACATGTCAGAGACACAGGTCTGTAGTTTAGTGCTTCGTTTCTGTTTCCTTTCTGTGTGTGTGTGTGTGTGTGTGTGTGTGTTAACATCCCGAGCGGCAGCGGCAGCAGCGACTTCCAAGCTCCGTACTTTTCTCCAACTACCAGAGCTACCAATGCTCCTATGATGACCTAGTTACAAGCAAAACTGCACTACCCAACGTAGCACCCAGAATGACCAAAGATTACCAACAGTGAAACCTACAAATCGAAAAAATAGAGATCAAAGGAAGACTGCAAACTAACCGTAAGCAACACCCCGCTGCCAGCCGAACAACGTAACCCTAAGCTTTGTTTACTACAACTATCTTCTTAACTACAACAATTCCTGTAGTATTATGAGGCGCAATCTAAGAGGAAACAGCACCAAGCCAGCAAGAAAACACCGAAAAATCAACTATTCAACAAGTGTAGTCAGGAGGACGCCGGCCCAGCAACCACCCCACTCACCACCACTCAAGGCCACACCACAACAATAACAACAAACATGGCTGCCACCAGCCCATCCTCCCCTCTCTTCCCCGGATTCAACCTACCAAGTAGTCTCTCAGGTATGACCAACGATCCAGATACCCTAAAGTCATGCATCTCCAACTTAGTTATTGAAAATATGAATCTTCGAGAGACTCTAACAAAACAAGACACCAGGATGACACAACTCGAAAACAAAATCCTCAGTCTTGAACAAAAGTTTTCAACACCAGGAACGACTAACTGTGACAAGACCATCCAGACAGTCATGATACCATACCCAACAAATAATATCTCTTAATACAAAGGTTGAAGAAGCAGTAAAAATGGAAGAACAACTTAGATAACCAGTTCAGTGACTACTTTGCTCTCCAAGAAGATAAAACTGAACAAGATAAACTATCGGACGCAGTAATAGTTAACAGTCCACTTTTTCCCAGTGATATGAACCAAACAAACAGTAAGAAATTACTCTGCAGATCATAAAGGACCAAACAAGTGTTATTGTACCCGAGTCAGAAATAAAAGAAGGCCAGGTTACTAGGATCCCATGTAGAAAAAGTGTTATGCTTAGATTCCACTCACATGACAGGAAAAAGACTTAATTATTGCATCTATTAAAGTAAAGAAAGAGGTATAATAAACGAGTGTCTTACCAAAAAACGTCAAAACCTCCTGTATAGAGTCAGAAAACTTAAGCGAGAGAATAATGACACAATACACCAATGCTTCACACGGGATGGGAAAATTCTAGTTAGGAAAACAAATGTAGGTCAACTGTACACAATCACGAATGAGAATGATCTATCACGATTTCTCAGGGATACCAATCTTACAGAGAATAACTAAACAATGTCCAACTAAAAAGCCTACGTAGTGTAGTGTACGTTTTGCTCCATTATTGTTCAAATTTCATTGTACAATCTCTTAGTAATTAAATAATCAACTACCTCATTTTGTGATTTTACTAGTAAGCATAGGTCACCTTATGTGATTTTGTTATTTACTATTGTTCGCTTAAACATTAGCTGAATTGATACTTTCTCTGTTCATATTACTACCTCATATTTTTTTTTTTTTTTTAAATACTATCAATTGATATTACTTACTAAAATTAATAAATATCATTTTTACTAAAATTTCAATTTACTCTTAACAATTTTGACATTTAATAACCATTACTTGTCAATTACCTTTACCTGTTTTAATACCACATTTACTATCCTAGATTACTCTTAATTACCTTGTACTGCCATATAACCTCAAGTATAACTACCAGTGCAATATTGAATGAAATAAACATTACTTTTTCACTTTTTTGTAATCATTATTACTTACTAAAATTTTATTAAACACCATATTTACTACCAGTCAATTTTAATTTTTTACATTAAACATTATTTTATACTTCTCATAACATTTTGTAGCCAAATTTTCAAGTTTTTATTTTCAACCCCAACCTTTATATTATCCCTTGTACCTGTGTACCTGTCTACCCTCTTACTATCATATTATAATCAAGACATTACCATTGTTATTTTTTTACTATTATTCTTTTGGTACTTTAATTGTGAATTTTATTTTGTCAATTTAAATCTAGGTATAATCTTGATCTTGTCAACAACCTATACCAGACTCTAGTGCAATTGCAAGTACCATTTCAAATTGTATTTTTATATTATAAGTTTATATTATAATTCCTACCATCTGCCCATTTAACTTTGCTTACCATTACTTAATTTTAGTCCCTTATATGTTTTCTTCTCTTTATTTTAGCTTTATATAACTATCCTAGTTTTAATATTCACAATTGTTAAAATAATCAAGGTGCTATTCTTAGGTGCTAAAGTAGAATAAGTTCACAATTTTGCCATTATATTCCAAAGCTCATTTTTTTGATTACCACTTTATCGTCACCACAACCTATATTAGTCCCTTTTATATTATAATTTTATACTATAATTCTAACTTTAAAAAATTACCTTTATAGTACTATCTACTATCATATTCCCAAGCTCCACTATTTGATCATCACTTTATTTGTATTAGTCCCCTTAGCTCATTATTTTACATTTGTTAAATAATCCAGTGCTATTTTTTAGCTTAAGACTATTTACTTTGTTTTTATACTTAATTCAACTATAGATTCACTACAAATCTTATGATTACAAGCATTGATCCTGATACCAACCTCTTATTTAATGACTTAAATGAATCAAACAGTAACTGTAATTACTACACTGCAGAACAATCAAAGGCACTTCTCAGTGCCAACAACAACATAACTATAATTTAACTACAATATCAGATCTTAAGCAAGCATTACGATGACCTCATAGCATTACTAAATTCCTTACATGCCAAATATGTCCATCATTACACTAACTGAAACCTGGCTAAAGCCTGATAGTACAAATGTCTATGCCATTCCTGGTTACACAGCCATACACAACTGCAGGCCAGATCAACAAGGGGGTGGCACAGCCATATACTACTCAGACCAACTAGAATGTATCACTAATACTTGCACAAGGGATGAACATGGGGAATATATAATAGCTAAATTCAAATCAAAGTACTACAAAAACCTCTCACATTGATAAACATCTACAGAGTTCCACAGTCAAACATTAGCCAATTTAGTCAAAATCTAGGAAGTATGATAACTGATGCACGCATGAAACAAAGATCACTTACTACTCTCAGTGACTTCAATATAAATCTCCTGCAAGACCAGACCCACACGTTACTGAATTCACAAACACAATGAGTAACTGTATGTTACTACCAACAGTAACAAAACCTACAAGAGTTACAGAGACTAGTGTTTCCCTACTTGACCACATCTGGACCAACACCATATCCCTTTAAAATCAGGCATAATTACAGATAATACCACAGACCACTACCCTACTTTCCTCATAACAACTCTTGGTAAACTACCCCAAGACACTACTAAAGTCACCTTCAGACTTCACAATGAGGCAGCCATTAATAACTTCACAACAGCAATAGCAAACATTGATTGGCACACTGAGCTAGAAACCTATACAGATATTGACGAATGTATTAATAATTTTCTAAAAAAAAACCCAATACCTCTATAACAAGCACTGCCCTAAAAAACTAAACAGATGACAGCAAGAGACTGAACAGTCCCTGGCTAACACCCAGCATTCTCAAATCCATAAATACAAAACACCAATATGAAAAACAGTACAGAATGGGTCACATAACCAGAGACCAAAAAAAACGTTACTCGTCAATCCTACCAGCCTGATAAGAAGGGCAAAAAAAATTGTATTATGAGAACAGATTATCCAACTTACGAGGTGATATAAAAAAGACCTGGAAAACCCTATCAGAAATTCTGGGAACAAAAAAGATATCACGAAATAGCGAAATAAAATTAGCAAAAACAGATGAACCCCAACTCCCACAACAGAAACAGCAAACAGACTCAATGATTTCTTCTCCACTATAGGACAAAACCTTGCCAATAAAATCCCAAGCTCAGATACCCCACCAAATGACTACCATCACCGGCAACTACCCGAACACACTGTTCCTAGCTCCGACTAACCCATACGAAGTCTCCCTTATTATCACGCACAAAAAACAAGGCAGGAGATTTAAATACCTTACCACCCTTATATACAAAAAAGTGTCACAAGTGCTATCACCAATCATTGCAACACTCTTTAACAAATCCATTGAATCCTCCACCTTCCCTACAGTACTCAAAATAGCAAGGGTCACCCCGATCCACAAAGGAGGAGACCAAACAGAGTTGAATAACTATAGGCCAATATCCAACTTACACACCTCTCTCAAAAATCTTTGAAAAATAATTCATAAACGAATCTACTCCTACCTTATCTCCCAAAACATACTCAACCCCTGCCAATTTGGATTCAGGCCTAATAAAAATACTAATGATGCTATTATACACATGCTAGAACATATATACACTGCAATAGAGAAAAAAGAAGTCCCACTGGGGATCTTCATTGACTTACGTAAAGCTTTTGATACAGTTGACCAATGACTTGCTCCACGTAAAATTGTCACACTATGGTATAAGAGGGCACTCCCTCAACTACCTCAAGTCTTACCTCAGCAACAGAAGCCAATAGTGGTACGCAAATGGGCAAACTCTTCTGCACAACCAATTACAGTTGGTGTCCCACTAGGGAAGTGTCCTTGGCCCTCTTCTCTTCTCCTATACATAAATGACCTTCCAAATGCTTCGCAATTACTCAAACCCACACTATTTGCAGATGACACTACATACGTCTTCTCTCACCCGAGCCCAGTCACGCTAGCCAATACTGTAAATACCGAATTACAGAAAATATCTACCTGGATGAGGACTAACAAACTTACTACTAAACATTGACAAAACCTACTTCATTCAGTTTGGTAACAGAGCTACAGATGTCCCTCTTAACATAATGATAAATGGATCACCTATCACAAAACTAACAGAGGGAAAATTCTTAGGATCCACCTTGATAATAGACTCAAATTTCATACACATATACATCAAATTTCTAAGAAAATTCCAAGACTGTAGGCATACTATCGAAGATACGGTACTATGTTCCACAGTCAGCCCTCCTGGCCCTATATCACTCTCTTATTTACCCCTATCTCACCTATGGAATTTGTGCATGGGGCTCAACAACAATTAACCATCTCAGACCACTAATTACCCAACAAAAGGCTGCAGTTAGAATGATAACAAATTCTCACTACAGGCAGCACACTCCACCAATATTCAATACACTAAAACCTACTCACCATACAAAACATCCATACTTATTACTGCACCTATTACATACATATAGAACACTTAACTCTGATATTAACCCTTCCCCTCAAACATCTCCTTGCCAACCTCAACAGAACACATGACCATAACACAAGGCACAGATCACTCTTTGATGTTCCTCGTGTCCATCTCACACTATGCAAAAACTCAATGCACATAAAAGGCCCTAAAATCTGGAATTCATTACCTGTAAATATAAAAGAAACACAAACCTGTTTATAAATTCAAGTCTCTTCTCAAGATTACTTACTCCCACCAAAACCAAATAAATACTGAATAACTGAACATTATAAATTTTATATCTTAAATGTTTCTCACAATTATATCACATAAATGTTAAACCTAAAACCCAATCTAACTTTATTATTTTTAAATACACTACCTAACAGAATCACTACCTAACTGAATGCAAACAATATGACCTGTCTTTGTAATACTCACTTGTGCTTTATAGTTATCTGTTACATTAATGATTTATATCACTGATTTCATCATTGCTTAGTAGCAGCGCTGTATAGTCCTTGTGGCTTAGCGCTTCTTCTTGATTATAATAATAATAATAATCATTGCTTAGTTAGTCTTAAGTTAATTTTTAAGCCAGCCCGTAATGCTATGCATAGTAATAAGTGGCTTTGGCATACTGCTCTTATCTGTAATTTTTTTTTTTACCTCTGTATGTGTGCACAAATTGGAAATAAATAAAAAATATAGAAAGATCGTAGAAATGAATCTTCAACCTGAAAAGCAAAATGCGAGAAAGACTAAGTGTTAAATATTTTTCTCATAATTCTACTTTTCGTCCAATATAATGTCTCTCATCCAATACAAGTGTCTCTCATCCAAAACAAATGTCCCCTCATTCAATACAAGTGTCTCTCAATTTAATACAAGTGTCTCTCATCCAATACAAGTGTCTCTCATTCAATACAAGTGTCCTCTCATCCAATACAAGTGTCTCTCAAACCCAAAACAAGTGTCTCTCATCCAATACAACAATACAAAAAGCCTCCCATCCAAAACAACAATACAGGTGTCTCTCATCCAATACAACAATACAAGTGTCTCTCATCGAATACAAGTGTCTCTCACTTGTCACTTATTTAAATCATCACATTAAATTAACATCTTAACAACACGTATAACAATATTCACATTTGGTTTATCCAGGGTTCCATAAAAAAAATATTCTTAAGATTTTTCCCCTATTTCCTTTACATTGTCTTGCAATATAATTTCCCCTATAACAGTTTGTAAGAAATTATAGACTTACTTATGAGAATTTTTACACATCTGTGTGTATATTAGTAGTGGTTGTGTACGTATAGCAGTGGTATAGAGGTTGTATATTAGTAGTGGTTGTGTACGTGTAGCAGTGGTATAGAGGTTGTATATTAGTAGTGGTTGTGTACGTGTAGCAGTGGTATAGAGGTTGTATATTAGTAGTAGTGTACGTGTGGCAGTGGTATAGAGGTTGTATATTAGTAGTGGTTGTGTACGTGTGGCAGTGGTATAGAGGTTGTATATTAGTAGTGGTTGTGTACGTGTGGCAGTGGTATAGAGGCTGTATATTAGTAGTGGTTGTGTACGTGTGGCAGTGGTATAGAGGCTGTATATTAGTAGTGGTTGTGTACGTGTGGCAGTGGTATAGAGGTTGTATATTAGTAGTAGTTGTGTACGTGTGGCAGTGGTATAGAGGTTGTATATTAGTAGTGGTTGTGTACGTGTGGCAGTGGTATAAAGGCTGTATATTAGTAGTAGTTGTGTACGTGTGGCAGTGGTATAGAGTTGTATATTAGTAGTGGTTGTGTACGTGTGGCAGTGGTATAAAGGCTGTATATTAGTATAGTTGTGTACGTGTGGCAGTGGTATAGAGGTTGTATATTAGTAGTGGTTGTGTACGTGGACAGTGGTTTAGAAGTTGTATATTAGTAGTGGTTGTGTACGTGTGACAGTGGTTTAAAAGTTGTATATTAGTAGTGGTTGTGTACGTGTGGCAGTGGTATAGAGGTTGTATATTAGTAGTGGTTGTGTACGTGTGGCAGTGGCATAGAGGTTGTATATTAGTAGTGGTTGTGTACGTGTGGCAGTGGTATAGAGGTTGTATATCAGTAGTGGTTGTGTACGTGTGGCAATGGTATAGAGGTTGTATTGTGTAGTGGTTGTGTACGTGTGGCAGTGGTATAGAGGTTGTATATTAGTAGTGGTTGTGTACGTGTGTCAGTGGTATAGAGGTTGTATATTAGTAGTGGTTGTGTACGTGTGGCAGTGGTATAGAGGTTGTATTGTGTAGTGGTTGTGTACGTGTGGCAGTGGTATAGAGGTTGTATATTAGTAGTGGTTGTGTACGTGTGGCAGTGGTATAGAGGTTGTATTGTGTAGTGGTTGTATACGTTTGTCAGCAGTATAAAAGTTGGATTGTGAGATACTCTGTATGTAAGGAAAATTTGTGATTTCTCGGGTGACTTTTCGCAGTGGTTGTTTTGCATATTGTGATTTAACTTCTTTAATGTGATCTTATTGCATATCAGAATATATTATCACTTTTCTAATCTTAGTGTGGTAAGTGAACTGTACTAGTTCAAGTGGTGGTGGTAAGTGGACTGTACTAGTTCAAGTGGTCGTGGTAAGTGGACTGTACTATGTCAATGGTGGTGGTAAGTGGACTGTACTAGGTCAAGTGATGGTGGTACGTGGACTGTACTAGGTCAAGTGGTGGTGGCAAGTGGACTGTACTAGGTCAAGTGGTGGTGGCAAGTGGACTGTACTAGGTCAAGTGGTGGTGGTAAGTGTATCGTAAAGGGGTTCTTAAATGGAGATATCGAGGGTTGAAGGTAGACACACTTGTTGGATGGTAACATATATATATTTAGACTGTGATGATGAATGTGGAGCCCAGCCTCTACCTGTCTTCGCCTGTAGGTCTACGCTGACTGAGAGGGAGGCAGAGGTACGAGCCTACACATGCGCATCCCGTGACGTCACACAAAGTCACAGGCCTACAAGGGATCTCGTATCTAAAGCACATGGACGATACTAATATGCTATGCTATATAACACAGGGATCAGCAACATGCTGACAGCTCGAGCTGTCAGCATAGTTGCTGATCCCTGTGTCATATAGCATAGCATGTTAGTATCGTCCATGTGCTTTAGATACGAGATCCCTTGTAGGCCCTGGACTTTGTGTGACGTCACGGGTGCGCAGTGTAGACTCAGTGTTTCTTTGACTCTTATTTTTGCAATATTTTCAGTGTTATCGCTAAACTCATATTTTTTTTATCTGTGTTTTTATGCTACTCTCTGTCTGTAGAAGTATTATTGTGTAGTGTAACCAGTCAGTCACTCCGTGTGAAGTGATTCATTCAATTTTTTATTGTATTCTTTCAGCTTTGTATTCTCCAGTATTTGTCCACTTTTAGTTCATGCAGTGATATTCACCCAGTATACCAAATTATCCATTTATTTCTATGGGGACCTTTTTTTCGTATGTCAGCAGTGTCTATTCCTGATTTTTTCGCAGACTGTGTCCCATTTTTTGCCAGCAAATTTTTGTCGTATCAGTCACAGCAAGATTTGTTGAAAGAATATACTAAACTAAAATAGTGATTACGTGATTAAGTGTTGTGTGCCCTGCCACTTGTAAGTGTTAAATTTCCGTTTTGTTCCTTGTTCCATTTTTATTCAAATTTTTTATATTTCTTTGAACAAATTCACTCTTGTTATAATGTTCAATTTTTTGTGAAACTTTGACTTTGTATAGAATCAGCCCATGCCTTTATACCTGCCATCTTAGTTTGTATTAGTTGTATGTCGGGACGACATACTTAGCGTCGCCGAGCTCTCAGTAGTAGTACCAGTTCCTAGTAACCAGTTACCAGTAACCAGTGTACCAGTAGATGATCACTACCAACCGTCTCTGCGTGAATCACTGTCTGTATTCATATTGTTGCTGACCACAGCAGTATTCAAACATCCCCCTCACATATGGGTACGGGGGTTAGTCAGTCTCACGAGTGAGACAAGGAGGCAGGTCGCGGCTGTTTGCGCTTCACATACTTTCATTCCAATATACGTACTTCCAGCCTACGTGAGTATTTTTAACCCAATCCACGTGTTCGAACCCTACTTTGATAAATGGTGGTTCTCCACAGGGGGATGCCTTGTCAGAAAACGATTACTTGAAACTAGTAATGCCACTCTTGTTGATGTCACATGCCGCTGCAGAAAGACGTCTCTGTTTGCGGTTAGTTGCTCTCACTAGAGTGTCTGTAGTGTTAGTGTTCCAGTGGTGATAACGTCCTAGTTGACAGTGTTTCCCTCCCAAAGTAAAAGGTCTATTTTTTTGAACCATCCTTACATGTTGTAAAGATAGTAAGATCCATTTCTTCCTAGCTAACACTTCGGCCCACGTGTTCGTCTCAGGGGCCAATACCAATCTTGTTGACCTTGTTCACTATCCTTACCCTGTTCGGGTAGAGACGAGTTGTCACCTCCCCAGTGGGTCGGTGCTATTTCTGCCGGGAGACCTCATCCACTTAAACCGGATCAATCTGTTTCACCAGTTGAGGAGAAAGACTTAGCTCCCACTGACTTCCCAGATGAAGTCAAGCGTTTGTTGACTCTGCTGAACAAACTCGTAAAGCCATTCCCTTAAACCAGGTGAGAAGATGGGTAAAACGAACTTATTGTTCCATCGAAATTCCACTTGAAACTGGTACAAGACCTATCTACATACCTGCGTACAGAATGCCTCATTCACCAAGTTGCTGCCCGCAGAAGAATTAAATCAATCAAATGCTTGATAAATGGAGTTATTGCACCTAGAAATTCCCCTTTGGAATGCACCCTTGATCCTAGTACCTAAGAAGGATGGTATTTGGGCGCCAGTGATTGACTTTAGGAATTTTAAACGCGAAAACTATTCCAGATCGCTTTCCACTCCCTTTTACTGGGTGAACTTTTACGTAACACGGAGATAACAAAGTCTTTTCAACCCGGGATTTGTTACAAGGGTTTTTGGCAAGTCCCTCTTCACGAGGACAGCCAAGAGCTAACTGCATTCTCCACTCCTACAGGTCATTATCACTTCCTCCGTATGGTGTTTGGATTACGATCCTCCCCTATCACGTTCTCAAGGCTCATGACAAATATCTTTAAGGTCTCATAGGTAATGCACTTTATGGTGTACTTAGATGACGTAATCGTCATGTCTAAAGACGTGGATACACACTTTAAAAGACTGATGTAGTATTGGTAAGCTTGAAGAAGTCAGTTTAAAGATCACACTGTCTAAACGCAATTTTTCAGATCAAAATTAAGTTTCTTGGTCGAGAGTCACTCCTAGAGGGGGTTAAACTGACCAAAGTAAAGTAACTGCAGTACTAAATTTTCCAACTCCCAAAACTGCTGATGCTGTAAGATCCTTTGTGGGCTTAGCAGGTTTTTATAGATCTTTCATTGCCAATTTTTCTTCCATAGCTGCTCCTCTAACTGAGTTGCTTAAGAAAGAGCTCCTTTGTTTGGACCTTCCGTCAGAAAGAGCATTCCAAACTCTAAAAGAAAAGCTAACATCTGCTCCAATTTTGAAATTTCCAGATTTTTCTAAGCCCTTCTATCTGACAACTGATGCTAGTTCTATTGGCATAGGGGGCCGTACTAGCTCAGAAGACCGATGGCAAGTTCAACGCAGTTGCATTTGCTAGCCGAGTCCTTACAAAGGCTGAACGTAATTATACAGTAACTGAGCAAGAAGCTTTAGCAATAGTATGGTCTTTAAAGCACTTTTGAGACATTATTTAAACTGTCACTGTTCAGTTTTGACAG
Source organism: Cherax quadricarinatus (assembly GCF_026875155.1). Classification (NCBI taxonomy): domain Eukaryota; kingdom Metazoa; phylum Arthropoda; class Malacostraca; order Decapoda; family Parastacidae; genus Cherax; species Cherax quadricarinatus. The sequence goes on from NC_069497.1 coordinate 17,379,394, forward strand.
ACCATGCTCCACTGATCCTTATTCCAGAACAAACACCTACTTGAAGGGTTTGCCAGATGGACCTTGCTATCCAAGAGTTTTAATCCCACCGCGCCACCATTTATGTAAAGGGTTCTTAAATGAATATCGAGGGTTGCAGGTAGACACATTGTGGATGTAACATATATTATTCAGACTGTGGGTGATGAAGTGGGGGCCCAGCCTCTACCGTCTTCGCCTGTAGGTCTACGCCGATGAGAGGGACCCGAGGTACGGCCTACACAATCGCATCCGTGACGTCACACAAAGTCAAGCCACAAGGGGTCTCGTATCTAAAGCATGGATGATACTAATATGTATGCTATATAACACAGGATCCCGACTATGCTGACAATGGACTGTACTAGATCAAGTGGTGGTTTGGGGTTAATGTGGACTGGGACAAGTCAAGTGGTGTGGTAAAATGGACTTGTACTAGAAACAAGTTTTGGTTAAGTGGGCTGTACTAGGCAAGTGGTGGGGTGGTGAGCAAAACAATCGCAGCTTCAAGAAATGATACTGTCCGTAGAAAAAAATCAAAAAACGGGTTTAAAAAAAAGTTATGAAGGGGTCAGAGCTAAAACAACCACTGAAAAAAGTTTTAATAGGTAATAGAAGACAATTGAGGTCTTGGCTGGTTTTTATCTTCACTCACCAGCGTTAACTTTTATACAAGTGTTGTTCTCAGGATGTTGCATGGCAGGTGTTCAGGCAGTGTTGTCATGGCAGTGTTGCTCATGCAGTGTTGCTCATGGCAGTTGGTCAGGGGAAGTTTTCATGGGAGTGTTGTTCATGGCAGTGTTGTTCATGGCAGTGTTTGTTCTGCCCTGTTGCTCAGGGAGTGTTGTTCCTGTTAGTGTTGTTCCTGTTAGTGTTGTTCCTGTTAGTGTTGTTCCTATTGGTTTTTCCGGAGTGTTGTTCCCGTCAGTGTCTTCATGTCAGTGTCTCATATACAAAAATTGACTATATTTTCAAGGAAAGACGTGTCTTCATTATAATGTAAAGGGAACACCAATGTTCTTTGTGATTGCCACTTATAGCCATATATAATAAAATAATATAATAATATATTTATAATAATATAAATAAATATATATATATAATATTATAAATATATAATTAGATATATATATTAAAATATATGTTATTCATATTGCTCCAACCACGTCAAATCCTAAAAACATTTGTCTCCATTCGCTCTTATTTAAAACTCACGCATGTTTTCTGGAAGTCCAAGCCCTCGAAAACACAAAGCATCCTTTATCCCATCCCTCCTCAGGTCGACCCCTACCCAAACCTTCCCTCCACTCTCGTTTCATCCTCTCTACATGTCCGACCACCTCAGCAATCCCTCCTAATTTCCAAAGTACGGATTTTCTGCATTATATTCACACCACACATTGCCCTCAGAGATGACATCTCCACTGCCTCCAACCTTCTCCTTGTTACACATTCACCAGCCGTGTTGTATAACTATACTCTCATACAATCCCCTCTTTGCTTCCATGGACAAAGTTCTTTGTCTCCACAGACTCTTCAATGCACCACTCACCTTTTTCCCCTAGTCCACTCCCAAATACTGAATACATTCACCTCCTCCATACTCTCTTCCTCCAATCTGATATCTAATCTTTCGTTACCTATTTTTTGTTATCCACATCGCCTTAACTCCTTTTCCTATATTCACTTTCAATTTCCTTCTTTAACATACCTTATCTGACTCATCCACCAACCTCTGCAACTTCTCTTCAGAATCTCCCAAAAGCACAGTGTCAACGCCCCAGCATTCACTTCTCGTATAACCCCACCTATAAAAAACATTGAACAACCATGTTAACATCATACATCTCTGCCTAAGGCCTACTTTTACTAGGAAATAATCTCCCTCTCTCCTATATACTCTAACCTGAGCCTCACTATCTTTGTAAAAACTCTTCAGTGCTTTCAGTAACTTACCTCCTATTCCATTCATTGCAACATATGCTACATGCCCCCCTATCCGCCTGTCATACGCCTCTTCATAATCCATAAGTGAAACAACTTGCTCTACATACCCCTACCCTTCCTGAAGCCTCCTGTTCATCTGCTATCCTGCTCTCCGTCTTACTCTTAATTCTATCAATAAAAACTCTCTCAGGTTTACTCAACAGACTTATTCCCCCTATAATTTTACATCTTTTGTCCCCTTTGAGACAAAAGAGAAAGTAGTGGAAGTGGTAATGATGGTGGTGGAAGTAGAAGTAGATGTGGGAGTATTTGTGCTTCAAGAGATAGAAAGGAGAGTGAAGGGAAGCAGATAGTAGTAGTAGAGAGGCAGAAATATAGTAAAGGAGTGGTAGTCGTAGTAGTAGTAGTAAAAGTTGTGTTAGTCTAAGACAAGAAAATAAGCACTGCTGGAGAGTTTAGGACCCACAAGGAGCACTACAGGAAGCTAAGGACTCACAAAGAGCTCTGCGGAGAACTAAGGACCCACAAGGACCACTCAGGAGAGCTAAGAACACACAAGGAGCACTGCAGGAGAGCTAAGAAACCCACAAGGGGCACTGCAGGAGAGCTAAGGACCCCACAGGAAGCACTGCAGAGAACTAAGGACCCACAAGGAGCACTGCGGAGGACCTAAGAACACACAAGGAGCACTGCAGGAGAGCTAAGAACCCACAAGGATCACTGCAGGAGAGCTAAGAACACACAAGGAGCACTGCAGAGAGCTAAGAACACACAAGGAGCACTGCAGGTGAGCTAAGACCCACAAGGGGCACTGCAGGAGAGCTAAGAACACACAAGGAGCCCCTGCAGGAGAGCTAAGAACCCACAAGGAAACACTGCAGAGAGCTAAGGGCCCCCAAGGAGCACTGCCGGGGAGCTAAAGGACCCACAAGGAGCACTACAGGAGAGCTAAGGAACTCACAAAGAGCTCTGCAGGAGAGCTAAGGACCACAAGGACCACTGCAGGGGAGCTTTAAAAACCCACAAGGAGCACTGCAGGAGAGCTAAGGACCCACAAGGAGCTCTGCAGGAGAGCTAAGGACCCACAAGGACCACTGCAAAGGGGAGCTAAGAACCCACAAGGGCCACTGCAGAGAGCTAAGGACCCACAAGGAGCACTGCAGGGGGAGCTGAAGACCCACAAGGGGCTCTGCAGGAGAGTTAAGGGCCCACAAGGAGCACTGCAGGGAGCTAAGGACCCACAAGAGCTCTGCTGGAGAGCTAAGGACCCACAAGGAGCTCTGCTGGAGAGCTAAGGACCCACAAGGAGCTCTGCTGGAAAGCTAAGGACCCCAATGTATAGGACCAAAATCACAGGGGGACGGGGGGGGGGGGAACTGAATGCCAGAACAAAACTAAGCAGAAAAAAGAGAAAACAAAGGGAGAAATATGGCGAAGATGAAAGGAGAAGAGGGAAGAGAAATCACGAGTGTATGAAGTCTAAAGCATTTGACAAGTAAGGAGAAAGGAAGGCATCTACAGAGACAAACCAGGATGAGATTCATACTAGGAAAGTTGTTTTTAAGAGATTTTCAACAAGACGAAAGGGTTTTGAAGACTAGAAGCAGGATAGACAGTTTTGGAAGAGAATAGTCAGTTGGATGACTGTGATCTCTAACATGACAGAAAAGAGCATTATTTGAGTCGGCGAGCTTAAACTTTTTTGTGCTCGTTAGTTCTTCGAAAAGAGCACCCGTTTTTTCCATTTTTTTGCCTATGTGTTCTGTCCTTCATTTTCCCCCCCACTTCCCCGTGTTTTGGTCCTACTCATTGTGGGGCCCTTTGCACTCCTGGGGGGCTCCATTGTCTTGTCATTAATCCCACCTTTTTGCTATTTCACGACTACCACTCTTTTCTACTATTTTTGCCTTTTACT
>NC_069497.1:17383773-17418170 GCF_026875155.1 Cherax quadricarinatus
AGGTGGTGTGACCTTGGACTTAATAAAGTAACAAAGGTGGGGGAAACCTTGGTACTAATAAAGTACTAATGGTGTGCCTTGCTACTTATATAAAGTAACTAAGGGGGTTGACCTTTTGGCTATTTTATATAAAGTAACTGGGTGTGGGGATTTTTCTACTTAAATAAAGTAATAAGGTGGTGTGACCCGGCATTTATATAAAGTAATAAGGGTGTGACCTTGGTCTTTATAAAGAAACTAAGGGTGGGGGACCTTGGCTACTTATATAAAGTAACAAAGGGTGGTGTGACCTGGGCTACTTTATATAAATTTAAACTAAGGGGGTGTACCTTGCACTTATAAAATAACTAAGGTGGTTGCCCTTGCTACTTTATAAAGAAAACCAAGGGGTGGCCTGCTATTTTATAAAAAATTTAAAAGTGGTGGGGACCTTGGCTATTTATAAAAAAATAACCAAGGTGGTGTGCCTTGGCTACTTTTAAAGTAACTAAGTGGTGTGCCCTTGGGCCCTTTATTTAAAGTAAAAAAGGGGTGGTGTCCTTGCACTTTTTTAAAAAGAAACAAAAGGGGTGACCTTGTACTTTTAAAGAAAATAAGGTGGGTGCCCTTGGGCTACTTAATATAAGTAACAAGGGGGTGTGATTGGCTACTTATTAAGTACAAGTGTGTGACCTTGGCTACTTAAAATAAAGTAACAAGGTGGTGTGACCTTGGCTACTTATATAAAGTAACTAAGGAGGTTGGACCTTGGCTACTTATATAAAGTAACTAAGGTGTGTGACCTTTGCAACTTATATAAAGTAACCAAGGTGGGGGGACTTTGGCTACTTAAATATAAAATAAACCAAGGTGGTGGACCTTGGCACTTATATAAATAACCAAGGTGGTGTGACCTTGGCACTTATATAAAGTAACTAAGGTGGTGTGACCTTGGCTACTTATATAAAGTAACTAAGGATGGGGGTGCCCTTGGCTACTTATATAAATTTAACCCTAAGGTGGTGGGGCCCTTGGCTACTTATATAAAGTAACTAAGGTGTGTGACCTTGGCTACTTATATAAAGTAAACCAATGTGGTGTGACCTTGGCACTTATATAAAGTAACTAAGTGGTGTGACCTTGGCTACTTATATAAAGTTAACTAAGGTGGTGTGACCTTGACTACTTATATAAAGTAACTAAGGTAGTGTGACCTTGGCTACTTATATAAAGTAACTAAGGTGGTGTGACCTTGGCTACTTATATAAAGTAACTAAGGTGGTGTGACCTTGGCTACTTATATAAAGTAACTAAGGTGGTGTGACCTTGGCTACTTATATAAAGTAACTAAGGTGGTGTGACCTTGGCTACTTATATAAAGTAACTAAGGTGGTGTGACCATTGGCTACTTTATAATAAATAACTAAGGTGGTGTGACCTTGGCTACTTATATAAAGTAACCAAGGTGTGTGTACCTTGGCTACTATATAAAGTAACTAAGGTGGTGTGACCTTGGCTACTTATTATACAGTAACTAAGGTGGTGTTTGACCTTGTGCTACTTATGTAAAGTAACCTTAAGGTGGGTGACTGCGTTACTTATATTAAAGTAACTAAGGTGGTGTGACCTTGGCTACTTATATAAAGTAACTAAGTAGTGGGGGACCTTGGCTACTTATATAAAGTAACTAAGGGGGGTGTGACCTTGGCAAATTAAAAAAAGTAACTAAATTAGTGGGGTACTTGGCTACTTATAAAAAGGTTAACAAAGGTGGTTTTGCCTTGGCTCCTTTATAAAGAAATAATTTGGGTTTTAAACCTTGGCTACTTATAAAAAGAAAACTAAGGGGGTTTTGACCTTGGCTATTATATAAAGTAACCCAAGGTGGTGTGCCTTGTTATTTAAATTAAAAAGAAAAATAAGGTGGGTGCCCTTTTGGCACTTTTTTTAAAGTAACTAAGGTGGTGTGCCCTTGGCTACTTATATAAATAACTAAGGGGGGTGTCCCTTTTCTACTTATATAAAGAAACCCAAAGGGGGTGGCCCCTTGGTATTTATATAAAGTAACCAAGGTGGGGTGCCTTGGGAAAATTAAATAAAGTAAACAAAGGTGGGGGTTAAACCTTGGCAATTATAAAAAGTAACTAAGGGGGTGCCCTTTGGTACTTATTTTAAAGTAACAAAGGGTAGTTTTGACCTTGGCTACTTAAAAAATTAAACGATGGGGGTGTGACCTTGGCTATTAATAAAGTACCAAAGGTTTGGGTGTGATCTTGGGCTACTTATATAAAGTAACAAAGGGTGGTGTGACCTTGGTTTTATTTTTTTTTTTTAAATTTAATTTAAACAAAGGGGGTGTGACCTTGGTTATTAAAAAAAGAACAAAAGGTGGGTGACTTTGGCTACTTATAAAAGGGTAACAAAGGGTGGTGTGCCCTTTTGGCTACTTTTAAAAAAGAAAACCAAGGGGGTTCCCTTTGGGCTACTTATAAAAAGTAACTAAGGGGGGTGGACCTTGGTTTACTTATATAAATAACAAAGGTGGTGTCCCTTTGGCTATTTATATAAAGTAAAAAAGGTTGGGTTTGGGCCCTTGGCTACTTAAAAAGAAAACGGGGGTTTGGTGGGCCTTGGGGCAAATTTTATAAAAAAGAACAAGGGGGTTTGGGGCCCCTTGGCTACTATATAAAAGAAACAAAGGTGGTGTGCCTTGGCAACTTATATAAAGTAACAAAGGGTGGTGTGACCTTGGCTCCCTTAAATAAAGAAACCCAAGGTGGTGTGCCCTTTGGGGCCTACTTATATAAAGTAACAAGGTGGTGTAAACCTTGGCAAAATTAAAAAAAAGGGAATTTAAGGTGGTGGGGACCGGGCTACTTTATAAATTTAACTAAGGTATTTGTGACCTTGGCTACTTATATAAAGTGACTAAGGTTAGTTTACTTTTCTACACTGGCTGCGTCTGCCACTTTTCAGACCTTTACTTTAAAATTTGTTTTGCTTTAAGGAGGTTTAAACATGTCCTAAAAAATTGCCCCTGCTGACACTAGTTGCTATATCCCATGGCCCTATAAACCCAATCAGAAAAAACAAGATTAAATTTTTCCCCCAAAATTTAAAGAAAATTTTTTTAATAAAAGAGTGTGTTTTGGGTTGGGAATTTTGGGGTTGCCAATTTTTGGCTTGTGGCACTCGGGGTTTTGCCAAGTTTTGGGCCCTTTTTGTGCACTCTGGGTTGCCAAGTTTGGGGCTTGTGCCCCTCTGGGGTTGCCAAGTGTTGGCTTGTGGCACCGGGGGTTTCCAAATTTTTTGGGCTTGTTGCACTCTGGGTCCAATTTTTTGGCTTTGTGCATTTGGGGTTGCCAATTTTTGGTTTGTGTGCACTCGGGGGTTGCCAATTTTTTTTTTTTGGGATGGGGGGGCCCCTCTGGGTTGCCAATTTTGGGTTTTGTGTGCACTCGGGGTTGCCAAGTGTTGGCTTGTGGGGCACTCTGGGTTGCCAAGTTTTGGGCTTTGTCCCACTCGGGGTTTGCCAAGTTTTTGGCTTGTGGGCACCGGGGTTTTTTCCCAAAAGTTTTGGTTTTGGTGTGCATTTTGGGGTTTGCCAAGGTTGGTTTGTGTGCACTCGGGGGTTCCCCAAGTTTTGGGGCTTGTTTTCACTCGGGTTCCCAAGTTTTGGGTTTTTGGTGTGCACTTGGGTTCCCAAAGGTGTTGGCTTGTGTGCATTTTGGGGTTTCCCAAGTGTTGGCTTGTGTGCACTCGGGGTTGGGGCCAAGTGTTGGCTTGTGTGCCTCTGGGTTCCCAAAGTTTGGCTTGTGTGCACTCTGGGTCCCAAGGGGGTTGGGCTTGTTTTCCCTTCGGGGTTGCCAAGTTTTTGGTTTGTGTGCACTCTGGGGTCGAAAAGTGTTGGTTTTGTGTGCACTTCGGGGTTGCCAATTGTTGGCTTGGTGCACTCTGGGGGGCCAAGTGTTGGTTGTTTTGAAACTCTGGGTTCCCAAAGTTTTTGGCTTTTTGTGCACTCGGGGTTTGCAAGTGTTGGCTTGTGTGCACTCGGGGTTTTCCCAAGTGTTGGCTTGTGTGAAATCTGGGTTGCCAAGTGTTGGTTGTGTGCACTCGGGGGTTTGCCAAGTTGGGCCCTTGTGTGCACTCGGGGTTTGGGCCAAAGTGTTGGTTGGTACTCTGGGTTCCCAAGGGGGTTCCCCCTTGGGGTGCACTTTTGGGTTCCAAGTTTTTGGCTTGTGGGGCACTTGGGTTTTCCAAGTGTTGGCTTGTGTGAAATCGGGGTTTCCAAGTTTTGGGGCCTTTTTTGCACTCTGGGTTGCCAAGTTTTGGGTTGGGGTGCACTTGGGTTCCCAAAATTTTGTTAACTTTGTGCACTCGGGGGTTGCCAAGTTTTGGGTTGTGTGAACTTTTGGGTTGCCAAGTTTTGGGCTTGGGGTGCACTCGGGGGTTGCAAGTTTTGGGCTTGTGTGCCCCTCGGGGTTTGGGCCAAGTTTTTGGCTTGTGTGACTCGGGGTTGCCAAGTTTTTGGCTTGTGTGCCTCTGGGTTGCCAAGGGGTTGGTTTGTTTGCATTTGGGGTTTCCCAAAGGGGTTGGCTTTTGTGCACTCGGGTTCCCAAATGTGTTGGTTGTGTGCACCTGGGTTGCCAAGTGTTGGCTTGTTTGCACTCTGGGTTGCCGGGGATGTTGGCTTGTGTGCCCTCGGGGTTGCCAAGTGTTTGTTTGGGGTGCACCGGGTTTTTGCCTTTTTTGGGCTTGTTTGCCTCTGGGTTGCCAAGGTAGGCTTGGTGCATTTTTTTTGGGGCCCCAAAGTTTTGGGTTTTGGGGCATCTGGGTTGCCAATGTTGGCTTGGGGAAAAATTTCGGGGTTCCCAAAAGTTTTTGGGGCTTGTGTGAAACCCCGGGGGTTGGGGCCAAAATTTTTTGGTTTGGGTGTGAAATTTGGGGGTTGGGCCAAGGGTTTTTGGGGGGTTGCACTTTTGGGTTGCCAATTTTTTGGCTTGTTGCAACCTGGGGCCAAGTTTTTGGTTTTTTGTGCACTCTGGGTTCCCAAAGTGTTGGTTTTGGTGCACTTTGGGTTCCCAAAGTGTGGCTTGTGTGCACTCTGGGTTTCCCAAGTGTTGGCTTTTGCACTCGGGTTTTCCCAAGTGTTGGCTTGTGTGCACTCTGGGTTCCCAAAGTTTTGGGGCTTGTGTGCATTTCCGGGGTTGCCAAGTTTTGGGTTGTGTGCACTCGGGGTTTCCCAAAGTGTTGGTTGTGTGCACTCGGGGTTTGCCAAGTTTTGGTTTTGGTGTGCCCCTTTTGGGTTCCCCAAGTGTTGGTTGTGTCCCATTTGGGGGGCCAAGTTTTGGGCTTGTGTGCACTCTGGGTTTTGCCAATTTTTGGTTTTGTGTGCACCGGGTTGCCAAGTTTTGGCTTGTGGGCACTCGGGGGTTCCAAGTGTTGGTTGTGTGCACCGGGGTTTCCCAAGTTTTTGGTTTGGTGCACTCGGGGTTTTGCCAAGTGTTGGCTTGGTGAATCGGGGGTTGCCAAGCCGGGTATTTAAAAACTAAAAACAAAAAAAAATTCCCTGGTATAATTTATTTACTAGGCACTGGTCCCCAAAATTTATCCTTAGATTCAGGTTTTTTATGCTTGAAATTTTCATAGAAAAACCCTGAAAATTGATAATAATTTACAAAATTTTTAAAACGGGGGGGGGCCTCTGAAAAGACACATATGCAACAGTTAGGTTTTTTCTTTATTATGAAACTTTTCCCCAAAAACCAGTAGGCTTCTTAAATTCAAGTACAGAAAAGTTGATAGAAGCAAAAATACTTGAAAAACGAAGTAATCGTCCATCCCCCCTTAAATGGAAAAAAATGCTCTTTCCCAGACTTTAGGGGGCTGACCACCTCAAAAATTTAAGGGGGGATGGGGTGATTTTCATGTCTTTAAATTCTTTTTTGTTCTATCAACTTTCTGTACTTGACTGAAGAAGCCCACTGTTTTAGGCAAACAAATTTTATAATAAAGTACCTAACTGTTGCATATTTTTCTTACCTAAAAAAACCCGTCCCGGGAAATTTTTTTACCATTTTAATGTTCGGCCTCTGAAAAAAAAAATTTTAAATGGTAAAAAAGGGGGGATTATTAAACTTTTGGGCCCAAAATATATCTTCATAATGAAAAAATTAAAAAGAGCTAAAAAAAAAAATTTTTGCCCCTAATTCATATAAAAAAAAAATATAATTTTTGAACAAAAAAACCCCTAAGCAAATAACCTGTTAAATGAAAAATGTTTTAAAAAACAGAAAAGGAAATATGTTTTTAAAAACAAATTATTTAACCGTGTTTTTTGGACATAATTGAGATTGTCATTCATTCAGACTTTACGTACATCACCACTTTTTTTGAATACTTTTAACTAATTTTTATCCGTGTCTTCAGTGCTATTTTGATGGAATTTTAGGGTAGGGCAAGACCTCCGAGACCTCCAATCCGGTTTTCAGGTAAATCGATACTGGTGAAAATTAGATTTTGTATTTTGGGCATTTACGGTAAGGGAAGGGTTAAGGGTAGGAAATTTTTGGGTTTTTTTGATTATCCGGTTCAACCGGGCCTGCCCCCAAAATTTTTCTGGGTAACTTGTCTGGGCCCCAAAAACAATATGGATCCCTTTTACTTAGGTACTTTGGGAAATTTTGTTGATTTTTTTTCCCTTTCCGATTCCAGAAAATTGTTATCGGAATCTTCATAAGAGGCTACGTTGATATCTCGTCTTCGGGCGGATGTCCCCCCGGTCCAGGGGAGGGGCGTTAAAATAACAGTGACATTTTAAATGCTTGGAGCACCTCCTTCATGCGCGAGAAGTAAACCCTCCCCGGGCTCGGGGAACTTGTTATTGGGAATGCGGAACATCTGGCTTTGCACGGGTCGTGGGTGGGAAGGATTGACCCGACCTGGCGATCTATTATCGACCCAACCTAAAAAAAACATGATGTAGGTGTTTTTATAAATTTTTTTCTTAACACATCACACCAGCTTGGGTTCAGCTTTGAGACGTGAATAGGAAGAAAAACCCAAAACTTGATTAGTCGGTTAAAAAATGGCGGTTAATCCCAAACGTTTAGAAAATGCGGAAAAGTAGAAGGGGGGCTTTTAAAACTTTAATCAGCAATACAGTTCCCCACATGGAAAAAAGATTAATGGGGGGGGTTTCCAAATTTTCCCCCGTCTTCATCTTCAGTCAGGTTTAAAATCCTAAAATTCTAGGGCCCAAAAGAAGGGTAATTTAAAAAAATATGATCTCACACACTTTTACCCCCGTCCTATAGAAAGACGGCATCAGGGGCCCTCTTTGACTCGTTTCCTGATGCGAAAAAAGAATTTTTTAGGCCCAAATTTCTTGACGAAGAGTGCGCTTTCAAAAACAAAACCCCTTTATGACTACATTTTTCCTTTTCCCCTTTTTAATTTAAAAAATGTAAGATCATCAATTAGTCAAGACAAAAAGGGCCCTTCTAAGGGCAATTATAATCCTCCTCAAGAGTAGATTCTCTTCCCCATTTGATTCCCCCAAAGTACTCGCAAATACCAACACTAAAAGTCACCATGAAAAAAGTAAAAATTTTTCCCAAAATCACCAGGATCAAAGTGATGAATCCTAAACCAGTCAACGCGGGATTTAAAATAATGCTTTTTGGGGTTACGAACTTTGGAAAATGTTTGAAGCAAATCAATGCATATAGAAGGGGATTAACATAAACAACACGGGGAAAAATAACCCAAAATGCCGGAAAACCCAAATTTATTTAGACTTTAATGAAGCCAAAATTTCTGATGAAAGAACCAAATACTCGAAGACGAAATGCCTTGAGTCATTAATCTCTATTTCAGACACAATCATCTTTCTTCTGATTGTAGATGCCAGGTAATTTTGGCTCAGTCTTGGCTTTTACTGCTATGTCATTTTAAATACAAGTATCATGTTCTTAAACCAGTTAAAAACAGTAACACCAACACTTATGTCTTGCACTCACACGTACAGTTAAACAGAGTAACACCAACACTTATGTCTTGCAAGGAGTGAATGGAGACAAATGGTTTTTAGGACTTGACGTGCTGTTGGAGTGTGAGCAAGGTAGTATTTATGAAGGGATTCAGGGACACTTACAAGTACGCTGAGGTCAGTGGTCAAGTGCGGTCATACCTGCCAAGCTCTTGGGAGTTAGCGTGGGCTGTTACCATACCATGGCTTGTTGTAGTGCTTTAGAATCCCAGGTTCATGTGTTAAGAAGGAGATTCTACTTCTTCAGGAGGAAAATAGGAAGCTGAAGCTTCGCATAGATGAGTTTGGGAGCGAGTGTGAGAAGGATTTAGCTGGTAAGGTAGGAATGATCACCAGCAGTGATAGTGGCAGCCGCTTTAAGTGGCAAGTGGTTCACAGTTCAGGAAGAAGGAAGATGAGGAGAGTTAATAGAGAAGATGTGAAGGTAGGAAATCGATTCTCTGTTCTCCAAGACGAGTGTACTTCAGTGGTTAGTGAGGTTGAAGGTACCACTGATTCCCCTGCTAATCAAGGTAAGAATATTTTAATAGTAGGTGATTCTCAGGTAAGATATATGGACCGTGCATTTTGTAACAGAGACAGAAAGTTCAGACAGAGAGTGTGTCTTCCTGGAGCTGGTGTTGGCGACATAGTCAGCAGGTTGAATAATGTTATGGCAGGTAATGGGAACAAGCCCATTATCTGTCTTAATGCTGGGGGTAATGACATTGGGAAGGGCAGGAGAGAGGAGCTGCTGGATAATTACAGGTCAGCCATAGAAGTAATTAGGTCTAAGGGAGGGATCCCAGTCATATATAGCATCTTGCCTAGAAAGGGAGTGGGCAATGAATGGATGTCTAGGGCAATTGGTATAAATCGCTGGCTAGACAGGTACTGCAAGGAACTTGCAATCCCATTCATTGATAACTGGGACCCTTTCTTTGGCAAATGTGATATGTATGCAAGGGGTGGGGTTCATCTCTCTGGGGATGGAGTGGTTGCATTAGCCAATTCAATTGAGGGGGTAATTGATGACTTGTCTAGGGAGTTAAACTGATAGATTATAGAGGTATGGATGTTTGTGGGAAACAATCAGGCTGCAGCATTAGGGTTTAAAACAGCAGTTATTACCGGGATACCTCAGGGATATGTTTAAAAGACAATATTCAAAATAAAGTTGCTAGTATTGGCAAATGAACTGATCAACAAACAAAGAGAGTTAATAGAGGGCAACGAGTGACTAGCTCCCTAAAGGTTTACTATACAAATAGTAGGAGTCTAAGAAATAAGATAGATGAGCTAAAATTACTTGCAAGTGTAGGTAATATAGATATTATTGGTATAACATAGACCTGGTTCAACCTGAAAGATAGAGAAATGCCTTCTTAATGCAACATACAGGGTTATAAACTATTCCACACTGATAGGATCAACAGGAAGGGTGGTGGTGTGGCGATGTATGTCAGAGAAAATTTGTTGTCTTTCACATGATATAAGATTAGAAACATCGAACACAGAATCGGTTTGGCTACAGTTTCTCGAGGGACGTGACAAATTAATTTTGGGTGTGATTTATAGGCCCCCAAACCTTGATAGTGAGTGCAGTAAGCTGTTATGGGACGAAATTCATAAGGCATCTAGATATGAAAATGTTGTGATAATGGGAGATTTTAACTTTAGACAAATTGATTGGAACAATATGACAGGAAATCTTGAGTCTAGTGACTTTCTTGATACGGTTCAGGATTGCTTTTTAAAACAGGTTGTGACAGAACCAACTAGAGGAAACAATCTGCTTGACTTGGCTCTTGCCAACAAAGATTCACTAATTAATAATCTTGAGGTTAATGATGAGCTTGGGGAAAGTGATCACAAATCACTTAGTTTCAATATATCATGGAATTACCCAGATAACTGCAATCAAATCTCTGACCCAGATTTTCGCTTGGCCGACTTCATGGGACTGAAAAATTACTTGGGTGGGCTAAATTGGGATGTCCTGACTATGGGTGAGGTAGGTGATCTTGGTTGCCAATATGACGTTTTTCAGAGCATAGTTCTAGCTGCCCAGACAACTTTTGTTCCGAGTAGGGAAATTACATCTAACAAAAATGATCCCAAATGGATGAACAATAGATTAAAACATCTCATTGGTCAAAAGAGAGGTATATATAGGCGTATCAAAAGAGGGGATGGGCAGTTAAAAAATCAATATCTTCAATTAAAGAGAGAAATAAAAAAAAGGAATAAGAAAAGTAAAAAAGGATTGTAAGGCTAAGGTCGCAAGGGATTCAAAGACTAACCCAAAAGGGTTCTTTCAGGTATACAGAAGTAAGATTAGGGACAAGATTGGCCCACTTAAGAGTAACTCTGGTCAGATCACTGACAGTGATAAGGATATGTGTGAAATACTAAATAACTACTTCCTCTCAGTTTTCACCCAGGAAAATACTAGCGATATGCCTGAAATAATAGATTACGTAGAACAGGATGATAATAAACTATGTACGATAGCAGTAACTAGTGACATGGTCCTCAGACAAATAGAGAAATTAAAACCTAACAAATCCCGAGGTCCTGATAAACTGTTTGCAAGGGTGTCAAAGGAATGTAAAAAAGAGGAACTTAGCATACCTTTGGCTAATCTTTTTAACATATCGCTACAAACTGGCATAGTGCCTGATAAGTGGAAAATGGCAAATGTAATACCTATTTACAAGGCAGGTGACAGGTCCTTGGCTTCGAACTATAGAAAAATAAGCCTTACCTCCATAGTGGGAAAATTTATAGAATCAATAATTGCCGAAGCCATTCGTAGCCATCTTGACAGGCACAGATTGATTAATGATTCTCAACACGGTTTTACAAAGGGGCGTTCCTGTCTTACGAATTTACTAACTTTTTTCACTAAGGTGTTTGAGGAGGTAGATCATGGTAATGAATATGATATTGTGTATATGGACTTCAGTAAGGCTTTCGATAGAGTTCCACACCAGAGGCTATTGAGGAAACTTAGGGCACACGGAATAGGAGGGGAATTTTTTTCCTGGGTAGAGGCATGGCTGACAAATAGACAGCAGAGAGTTTGCATAAATGGGGAGAAATCGGAATGGGGGCAGGTCACAAGCGGTGTTCCTCAAGGGTCAGTGTTGGGCCCGTTGTTGTTCACAATTTTCATAAACGACATAGATGAGGGAATAAATAGCGACATAAGCAAATTTGCTGATGACATCAAAATAGACCGTCCAATTCATTCTAATGAGGACATTAGAGCACTCCAGGATTATTTGGATAGACTGACGCAATGGTCGGAGAAGTGGCAGATGCAGTTTAATATTGACAAATGCAAAGTTCTAAATGTTGGACAGTTAAATAACCATGCCACATATAAACTAAATAATGTAGATCTTAATACTACCGATTGCGAAAAGGATTTAGGAGTTCTGGTTAGCAGTAATCTTAAACCAAGACAACAGTGCATTAGTATTCGCAATAAAGCTAACAGAATTCTTGGCTTCATATCTAGAAGTATAAATAATAGAAGTCCTCAGGTTGTTCTTCAACTCTATATATTCTTGGTTAGGCCTCATTTAGACTATGCTGCTCAGTTCTGGTCACCGTATTACAGAATGGATATAAATGCTCTGGAAAACGTACAAAGGAGGATGACAAAGATGATCACATGTATCAGAAATCTTCCCTATGAGGATAGACTGAGGGCCCTGAATCTGCACTCTCTCGAAAGGTGTAGAATTAGGGGGAATATGATCGAGGTATATAAATTGAAAACAGGAATAAATAAAGGGGATGTAAATAGTGTGCTGAAAATTTCCAGCCAAGACAGGACTCGCAGCAATGGTTTCAAGTTGGAAAAATTCAGATTCAAGAAGGATATAGGAAAGCACTGGTTTGGTAATAAAGCTGTGGATGAGTGGAACAAACTCCCGAGTACAGTTATTGAGGCTAAAACGTTGTGTAGTTTTAAAAATAGGTTAGATAAATACATGAGTGGGTGTGGGTGGGTGTGAGTTGGACCTGACTAGCTTTGCTGCTGGGTCTGGTACAGTGCTCCATCCTTGAGTTGGGATGACCAGACTGGGTGGGTCATTGGTCTTATCCAGGGTGGGACATGGACCTGCTCCGCATGGGTCAGTAGGCCTGTTGCAGTGTTCCTTCTTTCTTATGTTCTTATGTTCTTAAGTCGAACTTGAGTCCTGGAGATGGGAAGTACAGTGCCTGCACTCTGAAGCAGGAAAGTTAATTTTGAAGTTTAATAATTAGTGTGAGTGCTCTTCTGGAAAGACAGTGATGGAGTGAATGATGATGAAAGATTTTCTTTTTTATCGGGCCACCTTACCTTGGTGGGAAAGGGTCGATGTGTAAAAATTAAAAAATTTTATTATTTTATTATTATTTTTTATTTTATTATTTTATTATTACACTGGAAAGGAGAGAGGAGGAGGAGCGGATGTGTTGTGGCCCCCGGGAGATTCCCACGACTTCGGCGTCCACCACAGAGGTCAGATTTCCAAAGAAAAATAATTTTCTCAATCCACCATAAACAAGAACCAGAAAGACAGATCATCTACCAGGAGATCCCTGACCCTAAATGGCTTGAATTTAAGCCAGATTACAAGCCAAACCAAGTCCCACTAACTTGACTACCAAGGACTTTTCCTGTTGAACAACCTAAAAAAAACAAGAAAAATAAACCAAAAAGAATCAAAATAAAGATAATTCCATGTAAATAATAAAAAAAAACAAAAAAACAAAAAATGCTATCCTGAACAACAAGAAAAAACATTGGGGTAAAAGGGTTTTAAAGAGGGGAATGAAACTGTGAAAAAAAGGGAAAGGGGTAAAAAAAAAAAAAAAAAAAAAAAAAAAAAAAAAAAAAAAAAAAAAAAAAAAAAAAAAAAAAAAGGAACTCTGTTATGCAGCCACCCCCGTGGTGAGTTCTGGGTGTTTTGTAAGATGTTGTTGTTACTTCATACTAAGTCATACAAGATAGTGAGACTGCTCATATTCTATATAATATTGACTATCATAAAGAATATATACAGCGGAACCTCGGTTTTTTTGTCTGCCCTGGTTTTCATCGAACTTGGTTTTATATGACTTTTTTTTTTGTCAAAATTTTGTCCTAGTTTTCATTTATCAGTTCGGTTTTCATTGAGTTAACAGTGGTATGCCGTACCAAACATGTCCGCCCACACTCACACAAAGCATCTCGAGCATTCTGAGTCAGTCTGGCTGGAGGGTGGTAGTGATGGTGGTAGAGATAACTTATCTGCCCTCTCCTCTCCTCACCGTCTTCTATACGCCAACAAGAGTCGTCTATAAAAATTAAAGTGATGTTAAATGTTCATTTATCCAATTCAATAGTCCTTTATATTTATTTCTCATTGTTTTCTGTATGTAAAACTATAACACTTTTGGGTGTCTGAAACAGATTAACTGGATTCACATTATTTCTTATGGGCAATATTCCTTCAGTTTTCGTCGAAATTGTTTTCTTGGTCTTAGTTGATAGAATGAAAGATATACTACGGAAATAGGGATGATTTTCATTGATTTCACAATGAAAAGGACCTTGAAATTGAGCTGAAAGTAGCAAAAATGTTCAATTTTTGTCGATTTTCAAGAGTAAACAAATGACGTCACCATCCAATAAGTGTCCAACTAACCATTCTAATACACAGTCATGAATGGGTTGACATTATTTATACAATTATTACAATAATGCGGTTAGTCTACATAACAGATAATCTTCTATTCTTGTTGAATAAAATTCAAAATAGAAAGCAAGGGGGGCCCTGGACACGTGAAGTTAAAGTGTAAAGGTAGAAAGTTGAAAGTGAACTAGAAAAGAGTAAGATGATGAGGGTATCAAATGATTTAGATAAAGAAAAATTGGATATAAATTGGGGAAAGGGGGAGTATGGAAGAAGTGAATGTTTAGATACTTGGGAGTTGACGTTCGGTGGCATATGGGAAATATGTAGACTGTGGTTGGGTGGCCCATCCTGGGTGTTATTGGATGGTGTGACCCCACATCCTAGGTGTTAGAAGGGACTAGTGCGGGGGGCATCCTGGGTATTAGTGTACTGGAATGGGTTATATCCTGGATGTTAGTGGACTGGTGTGGGTGTCATACTGGGGGTTAGGGGACAGGCATGGGTCACATCCTGGTTGTTTTGTGTGTGGTGAAGGTCATACATGGTTTTTTTGTGTGCTGGTGAAGGGTCACAATATGGGAGTTAGTGGACTGGTGTGGGTGGAATCCTTATGTGGTAGTGGACTGGTGTGGAGGCATCCTGGGTGTTTAGTGAACGGGTTATGTGTGGTATCCGGGGGGGTTAATGTACTAGTGTGGGGGGTTTACCCTGGATGTAAGTGACGGGTTTGTGGTCACTCCTGGTTTTTAATGGAATTGTGGGGGTGGCATACTAGGTGTTAGTGGGGTGATGTAGGTGGCATCCTGGGAAAACAGTGGACTGGTGTGGGTGGCATCCTGGGTGTAGTAGACGGGTTTGTAGGTCACATTTGTGTGTGAGTGGACTGCTGTGGGTAATATCTAGGTGTTAGTAGAATGGTGTTGGTGGCATCTTTGGTGTTGGTGTCAGTAGAATGGTGTGGGTACACCCTGTGGTTAGTGTACTGGTCTGGGTGGCATCCTGGGTGTTATTTGACTGGTGTGGGTGGCACCCTGGGTGTTAGTGTAATGGTAGGGTTGCATCCTGGGTTTTAGTGGAATGGTTGTCTTAGGGAACAGTGTACTCAAGGAACAGTAGTCTCAAGGAACGATGGTCTCAAGGAACAGTGGTCTCAAGGAATTGTAGTCTCAGGAAATGGTGGACTCAAAAAATGTAAAAAAAAAGGGAAAAGGGTAAAAAAAAAAAACAGCAAACCTATGACTATCACCAGAACTATCAACACTACCCTTACTGCTCATAATTCGAGGGTAACTATTTTTTTTTTTTTTTGTTATAGTGATAAGGTCAGTGATAAAATTTACAATTTATGATATGTTCAATGGTTGTCTTATGTAGTGAACTTCAACAAAATCACTATAGTATGAAGCAAAAATGAAATTTTGAAGAGAACGGCTTGAGAGAGGAGGAGAGCGGATGTGTTGTGACCGCTGGGAGATTCCCACGACTTCGGCGTCCACCACAGGGCTCAGATTTCCAAAGAAAAATAATCTTTCTCAATCTACCACTAAACAAGAACCAGAAAGACAGATCATCTACCAGGAGACCCCTGACCTAAATGGCTTGAATTTAGCCAGATTACACCCAAAACCCAAAGTCCCACTAACTTGATTTACCAAGGACGTTCCTGTTGAACAACCTAAAAAAAACAAAAAAAAATAAGACCAAAAAAAACCAAAATAAAGAAAATTTCCCCACTGTAAATAAAGGGGAAAAACAAAAAACAAAAAATGCCATCTTGAACAACAAGAAAAAACATTGAGCTACAAGGTTCAAGAGGGGAATGAAACTGTGAAAAAAAGGGAAAGGGGTAAAAAAAAAAAAAAAAAAAGGAACTCTGTTATGCAGCCACCTCCACGTGGTGAGTTCTGGGTGTCTTGTAAGGGACTGTTGTTGTTACTTCATACTAAGTCATACAAGATAGCTGAGAGCTGCTCATATTCTATATATATATTGACTATCATAAAATAATATATACAGCGGAACCTCGGTTTTTGTCTGCCCTGGTTTTCATCGAACTTGGTTTTATATGACTTTTTTTTTTGTAAAAATTTTGTCCTAGTTTTCATTTATCAGCTGGGTTTTATTGAGTTAACAGTGGTATGCCTTTAACAAACATGTCCGCCCCCCACTCAACAAAGCATCTCGAGCATTCTGAGTCATTTCTGGCTGGAGGGTGGTAGTGATGGTGGTTGGGATAATTATCTGCCCTCCCTTCTCACCGTCTTCTATACGCAAAAAGAGTCGTCTATAAAAATTAAAGTGATGTTAAATGTTCTTTTTATCCAATTCAATAGTCTTTTATATTTATTTCTCATTGTTTTCTGTATGTAAAACTTTAGATATTCTATATAAATGTATATTTTGTTAATACTTTTGGGTGTCTGAAACAGATTAACTGGATTCACATTATTTCTTATGGGCAATATTCCTTCAGTTTTGTCGATTCGTTTTCTTGGTCTTATTTGATAGAAGAAAGATACTACGGAATTGGGATGATTTTCATTGATTTAAACAATGAAAATGACCTTGAAATTGAGCTGAAAGTAGCAAAAATGTTCAATTTTTGTCGATTTTAAGAGTAAACAAATGTCGTCACCTCCAATAAGTGCCCAAAACTAACCTTTAATTGTTAGGTAAGACACATATGCAACAGTTAGGTATTTTATTTCGAAACGTTTCGCCTACACAGTAGGCTTCTTAGTCGAGTACAGAAAAGTTGATAGAAGCGAAGAGATTGAAGATGATGTAATCAGTCCATCACCTTAAAGTTTTGAGGTGGTCAGTCCCAGTCGGGGAAAAAGGCTTTTGTTTCATAGTCTGAACAATTTTGGAGTTGAAGTGACAGGATGGAGCCTTATATAGCACCAGGAGGTGAGACGTAGGTCACTAGCAGAAGTAAGAACGCGATGTTGGGAGGTCAGGTCCCTCTAAATCCAGCGTTCTCACTAGTGAGGTTGTCAAAGTTAAATTGCAGGTCTGTACCAAGATACTCTTGTGTTGCAGTGTCGGGACAGATTGAACTTTAAAAATGGTATAAAATCCCGAAGGTTGTTAGGTAGACACATATGCAACAGTTAGGTATCTTTATTTCGAAAAAGTTTCCCCTACACAGTAGGCTTCTTCAGTCGAGTACAGAAAAGTTGATAGAAGCAGAAACGTTTCGGCAAAATTTGGTATCGTCCTATCACTATTTTAAAGACTTTTACAAGTATAAAACTTACGTATATTTTTTTGTTTGAAGTTATATTACTGAATTTAATGTATTAATATTCGACAGGCAGCCGTGCAGGTTCAACGGAGAGAGGCCCCTAGAGAGGCCTCCAATACCTCATCCTTAATGAACTTATCTCTAACCTAGGCTGCAGCATCTCTCACAGATCCAGGTGTGGTTAGCAGCAATAAAAGGTATGGTGGCAGTGATGGAATGGTGTGCTGTGATGCTGCTGTGTCCATCAAGCTCTCTGTGTGTGGTGTGTGTGTTGGTTGTGTTTTGTGTGTTTTGTGTGTGTTGGTGTGTGTGTGTGTGTGTGGTGTGTGTGTGTGTGTGTGTGTGTGTTTTACCATTTTGTCCTAGGGATATGTCAATTAGACACTAGGCCTGTTGTTATGAGGGGCGTGTGTATAAGATGTAGCTTGTGTGTATGTGGTGTGTGTGTGTGTGTGTGTTTTTGTGTTTTGTGTTTTTGTGTGTGTGTGTGTGTGTTGTGTGTGTTCGTGTGTGCGTGTGCGTCACCTATTTGTGGTCACAGCTCATGGCCCCGCCTCTTCGTGGTCGTCTGGTCCACTCTCTACCTGCTCCTTGAACTTTGTCGTATCTCTTTTTAAAATCTACGCATAGACCCTGCCTCCACTACATCACTCTGCGATTGTTCCACCTCTTGACAACTCTTGGCTGAAGAAATACTTCCTTAGATCTCTTTTGATTCGTATGAGTTTTCAACTTCCAGTTTTGTCCCTTTGTTGGTGTGTCCAGTATCTGAAACATCCTGTCCATGTCAATATTTTATGTCGTTATCATGTCCCCATGTCCCTGTCTCCAGTGTTGTCAGGTTGATTTCCCATAACCTTCCTCATAGGACATACCCCTTAGCTCTGGGACAAAGTCTTGTTGCAACCGTTTGCACTTTCTCTAATTTCTTGACGCGTTGACCAGGTGTGCTTTCCATACTGTTGCTGCGTACTCCAATATGGGCCTGACATATATGGTGTACAGAGTCGTGAAAAAATTTCCCTTTACTCAGATATTGAAACGCGGGTATTAGGTTTTCAAGGCGCCCATATGCTGCAGCAGTTATATGGCTGGTGTGCGCTCAGGAAATGTGTTCAATATTATATTTTCCCCAAGATCCTTTTCCTCGATGAGGTTTGCAGTCTTTGGCCCCTAGCCTATCTCTG
This sequence comes from Cherax quadricarinatus, assembly GCF_026875155.1. NCBI lineage: Eukaryota > Metazoa > Arthropoda > Malacostraca > Decapoda > Parastacidae > Cherax > Cherax quadricarinatus. Next base: position 17,401,894 of record NC_069497.1, read on the forward strand.
TTTTTCGGTTCTTCTTTGACCTTCCCCAGTTTTCATGACTTTGCACTTGGGTGGGGGTTTAAACTCCAGGATTTCAGTTGTTGGACCAGACTTTCAGCCTGTAAGATCCCTTTATAGTCCCATCTGCCCTCATCCGATTGAATTCTCGCATTAGCTTCACTCATCTCCCAAACAAAAGCTTTTTGAATCTATCCCTTCCGCCATGCCCTTCATATTACCGAAACAGCACCGCCCTGGGACTTACCCTTATGGATTCCGTTCGTCTGACACCGCGTACGTAGCATCACTCGTTATTATCTTGCGTTAGTATCCTTAGATCAGTTCCAATGGCCTTTCCTGTTATTCCTGCCTGCTTCTCTTGCTTTTGCACAAATCTCTTGTGTTGATCTGTGTCAAAGGCCTTCTTGCAGTCCAAAAAAAATGCAGTCTACCACTCTCTCTTTGTCTTAATTTTGCCACCACGTCGTAAAACTCAAGCTGGTATGAAACACAGGATCTCCCTTCCCTGAACCGTGCTGGTTATCGTTTATAAGTGCCATTTCTTTCTAGGTGCTCTGCCCTCTTCTGCTGATAAACTTCCCCATGACTTTGCATACTATGCATGTCAGTGACATTATTCTGTATTTTAAGAGGCCCCCTGTTCATAAAAAAACTACTTCTTTATTAGTCAACCGATTACGTTCTTTTTTGGGTGTACTATTAGAAGTTTATATCGAGGGACTAACATTTGCCGTCTTCAAAATTCGGGTAGTTGCCGTTTGATTAGATGTGTGGCCCCACACAGCACCTCTGCTCCCCCTCTCAGGACCCACGGCGAGATGCCCAGTCCTATTCTCTGTTTATGTAATGTGTACAGAAGTTGTTGGTGCACCCTTCCATCCCAAGTTGCTGGAGTATTTTCTGTCTTCGCTGAAAGCACTTCCCTGAATCTCGTGTTGAGCTTCTCACATCTTTGTCGTTTTTGTGACTTCTCTCCTTCCTTCTTCATCAGTATGATTACCTTATCCCATGACTGTTTTTTTCCTCTTTGGGGTAGCCGCACAACGCCACATCAGGAGCCAGGATGTCTGTGTTGTATTAGTGCTGGATGTGGTGATAGTGGGTTTGGGTAACTAGATGTTAGCGCTGGTGTGGTTGGATGAATGGGTGTTGTATTAGGCTGGTGCCAGTGGTGGTGGTGGTGATGGGTGGTGGTGGCTGGATGACGGATTTTGTATTAGTGCGATGGGGTTGGATGACTGGGTGCTATATTAGTGCTGACGGGGGTTGGATGATGGTGTTGTATTAATGCTGGTGGTGTTTTGAATGACCGGGTGTTGTATTAGTTGTGATGGAGGTTGGATGACTGGGTGTTGTATTAGTGTTGGTGGTAGTGGTGATTGGAAAGACTGGTTGTTGTTTAGTGCTGGTGGTGGTTGGATGACTGTGTATTGTATTAGTATTGAGATGGTGGTGGTGGTTGGATGACTGGGTGTTGTAATTTGTGCTGGTGGAGGTTGGATGACTGTGTATTGTATTAGTATTGATGATGGTGGGTGGTGGTTGGATGACTGTGTATTGTATTAGTGCTGTTGGTGGTGGTACCCGGATAATTTGGTGTGTTGATTAGTGCTGGTGATGGATGACTGGGCTGTATTAGTGTGGTGATGGTTTGATGGGCTAAGTGTTGTATTTTGTGCTGGTGGCGGCTGAATGACTGGGTGTTGTATTAGTGCTGGGTGGTTGTTGGATGACTGGTGTTGTATTTAATGCTGGTTGTGGCTTGCTGACTGGGTGTTGTATTAGTGGTGGTGTGGTTGGATGCTTGGGTGTTTTATTAGTTCTGAGGGAGTTGGATGATTGGGTGTTTTTATTAGTGCTGGTGGGCTGGAAAGATGGGTATTGTTTTTAGTGGTTTGTGGTAGTTGGATGACTGGGTGTTGTATTAGTGCTGGTGATGGTGGTGGCGGTTGGATGACTGGGTGTTGTATTAGTGCTGGTGGTGGTGGTGGCTGGATGACTGGGTGTTATATTAGTGCTGATGTTGGTGGGGATCTGGAAAAATTGGTGTGTATTAGTGCTGCTGGTGGGGTTGGGTGACGTGGTGTTGTATGAGTGATGGTAGTAGTGGTTGAAAAGTCTGGGTGTTGAAATTAGTGTGGTGGTGGTTGGATGACTGGGTGTTGTATTAGTGCGGGGGTGGTGGTGACTGGGTGAGTGGGTGTTGTATTAGTGCTGGTGGTGGTTGGATGAATGGGTATTGTATTAGTGTTGTTGGTGGTTTGATGACTGGGTGTTGTATTAATGCTGGTGATGGTTGGATGACTGGGTGTTTTTATTGTGTTGTTGGAGGATGGATGACTGGGTGTTGTATTAGTGTTGATGGTGGTTGGATGACTGGTGTTGTATTAATGCGGGAGGTTGTTGAACGACTGGGTATTGTATTAGTGTTGTTTGTGGTTGGTTGACTGGGTGTTGTATTTGTGTTGTGGTGGTTGGATGACTGGTGTTGTATTAATGCTGGAGGTGGTTGGTGGTTGGTGTTGTATTAGTGCTGGTGGGGGTTGGATGACTGGGTGTTGTATTAGTGCTGGTGGTGGTTGGATGACTGGGTGTGTATTAGTGCTGGTGATGGTTGGACGATGGGTGTTGTATTAGTGCTGGTGGTGGTTGGACGACTGGGTGTTGTATTAGTGTGGTGGTGGTTGGATGACTGGGTGTTGTATTAGTGCTGGTGATGGTTGGAGACTGGGTGTTGTATTAGTGCTGGTGGTGTTGGATGACTGGGTGTTGTTTTTAGTGCTGGTGGTGGTGGATGACTGGGTGTTGTATTGTGCTGGTGGTGGTTGGATGACTGGGTGTTGTATTAGTGCTGTGGTGGTTGGATGATGGGTGTTGTATTAGTGCTGGTGGTGGTTGGATGACAGGGTGTTGTATTAGTGCTGGTGGTGTTTGGGTGACTGGGTGTTGTATTAGTGTTGTTGTTGCTGGGATGAATGGGTGTTGTATTAGTTTTGGTGGTGGTTTGGGTGAATGGGTGTTGTATTAGTGCTGGTGCTGGTAGTGGTTGGTGACTGGGTGTTGTATTAGTGCTTGTGGTGGTGGTGGTGGTTGGGGACTGGGTGTTGTATTGTTTCTGTTGGGGGGTGGTGGTTGGTTGACTGGGTGTTATATTAGTGCTGGGGGTGGTTTGGGGGTGGTGGTTGGTTGACTGGGTGTTGTATTAGTGCTGGTGGAGGTGGTGGTTGTTTGACTGGGAGTTGTTTAGTGCTGGTGGTGGTGGTGGTGGTTGGTTGACTGGGTGTTGTATTAGTGCTGGTGGTGGTAATGGATGAGTGGGTGTTGTATTAGTGCTGGTTTTGGTGGATGACTGGGTGTTGTATTAGTGTGGTGGTGGTGGTGACTGGAAGACTGGGTGTTTTTATTTGTGCTGGTTGTGGTTGGACGACTGGGTGTTGTATTAGTGCTGGTGGGGGTTGGATGACTGGGTGTTGTATTAGTGCTGGTGTGGTTGGACGACTGGGTGTTGTATTAGTGCTGGTGGTGGTTGGATGATGGGTGTTGTATTAGTGCTGGTGGTGGTTGGATGACTGGGTGTTGTATTAGTGCTGGTGGTGGTTGGATGACTGGGTGTTGTATTAGTGCTGGTGGTGGTTGGATGACTGGGTGTTGTTTAGTGCTGGGTGGTTGGATGACAGGGTGTTGTATTAGTTGCTGGTGGTGGTTGGATGAAATGGGTGTTGTATTAGTGTTGTTGTTGGCTGGATGACTGGGTGTTGTATTAGTGCTGGTGGTGGTTGGATGGGGGGCTGGGTGTTGTATTAGTGTGGGGGCTGGTAGGGTTGGTTGACTGGGTGTTGTATTAGTGCTTGTGGTGGTGGTGGTGGTTGGATGACTGGGTGTTGTATTAGTGTGGTGGTGGTGGTGGTTTGGTTGACTGGGTGTTTTTTAGTGCTGGTGGTGGTGGTGGTGTTTGGGTTTACTGGGTGTTGTATTAGTGCTGGTGGGGTGGTGGGTTTTTTGACTGGGTGTTGTATTAGTGCTGGGTGGTGGTGGTGGTGGTTGGTTGACTGGGTGTTGTATTAGTGTGGTGGTGGTGACTGGATGAGTGGGTGTTGTATTAGTGTGGTTGTGGTTGGATGACTGGGGTGTTGTATTAGTGTGGTGGTGGTGGTTGACGGAAGACTGGGTGTTGTATTAGTGCTGGGTTGTGGTTGGATGACTGGGTGTTGTATTAGTGTTGTTGGAGGCTGGATGACTGGGTGTTGTATTAGTGTTGTTGGTGGTTTGTGACTGGGTGTTTTATTAGTTGTGGTGATGGTGGTGGCTGGATGACTGGGTGTTGTATTAGTGCTTATGGTCTTGGTTGATGGGTGTTGTATTTGTGTTGTTGGGGTTGGATGACTGGTGTTGTATTAATGTGGAGGGGTTGGAGACTGGGTGTTGTATTAGTGTTGTTTGGGGGTTGGTTGATTTGGGTGTTGTATTAGTGTTGTTGGTGGTGAATGACTGGGTGTTGTATTAGTGTGGTGTGGTGGTGTTGGTTGGTTGACTGGGTGTTGTATAGTGTGGTGTGGTGGTGTTTGGTTGGTTGACTGGGGGTTGTATTAGTGCTGGTGCTGGTGGTGTTGGTTGGTTGACTGGGTGTTGTATTAGTGCTTGGGGCTGGTGGTGTTGGTTGGTTGGGGTGTTTGTATTAGTGCTGGGCTGGTGGTGGTTGGATGACTGGGTGTTGTATTAGTGGTGGTGGTGGTGGTGGTGGTGGTTGGAGACTGGGTGTTGTTTTTAGTGCTGGTGCTAGTCGTGGTTGGTTGACTGGGTGTTGTATTAGTGTGATGGGGGTGTGTGGTGGTTTGGATGACTGGGTGTTGTATTAGTGCTGGTGGTGGTGGTGGTGGTGGTTGATTGACTGGGTGTTGTATTAGTGCTGGTGGAGGTGGTGGGAGTGTTGATGGGAGTTGTATTAGTGCTGGTGGTGGTGGTGGTTGTTTGACTGGGTGTTGTATTAGTGTGGTGGTGGTGGTTGGTTGACTGGGGGTTGTATTAGTGCTGGGGGTGGTGGTGACTGGATGAGTGGGTGTTGTATTAAATGCTGGTGGTGGTTGGATGACTGGGTGTTGTATTAGTGTTGTTAGTGGGTTGTGACTGGGTTTTTGTAATTAGTGCTGGTGATTGTGGTGGCTGGATGACTGGGTTTTGTTTGTGCTTATGGTGCTTGGTTGACTGGGTGTTGTATTAGTGTTGTGGTGGTTGGATGACTGGTGTTGTATTAATGCTGGAGGTGGTTGGATGATTGGTGTTGTAAATTTGTGTTGTTGGTGGTTGGTTGACTGGGTGTTATATTAGTGTTGGGTTTTTGGTTGGATGACTGGTGTTTATTAATGCTGGAGGTGGTTGTTTTGGTTTGGGTGTTGTATTAGTGTTGTTGGTGGTTGGTGACTGGGTGTTGTATTAGTGCTGGTGATGGTTGGACGACTGGGTGTTGTATTAGTGTTGTTGGTTTGGGTTTGGGTGAAATGGGTGTTGTATTAGTGCTGGTGGTGGTTGGTGGGCTGGGTGTTGTATTAGTGCGGTGATGGTTGGACGACGGGTGTTGTATTAGTGTTGTTGGTGGTTGGATGACTGGGTGTTGTATTAGTGCTGGTGGTGGTTGGATGACTGGGTGTTTTTATTAGTGCTGGTGGTGGTTGGATGACTGGTGTTGTATTAGTGCTGGTGGTGGTTGGATGACTGGGTGTTGTATTAGTGCGGTGGTGGTTGGATTACTGGTGTTGTATTAGTGTTGTTGGTGGTGGTGGGCTGGGTGTTGTATTAGTGCTGGTGGTGGCGGTGGTTGGATGACTGGGTGTTTTATTAGTGTGTGGTGGCGGTGGTTGGATGACTGGGGTGTTTGTTACAAAAAACGAAATTCTAAAAGTTAGAGATATCTAGTGAATACTAGAAAGGATGTCTTCTAGATCCAGCCGTTATGGGTTTTCGTAACAGTAGTCAGTATCCCTTTTCCATTATCCATTAGAATTCAGTATGATTCAAAAGTGCTTCAGGATTACAACTGGTAGGCTACTAACTAGAGAAATTAAAATTTAATAAATTTATTAAGTCTAGAGGTATATTATCAAATTAAATTAAATTAATCACAGTAATCAAAAATAATAATCACTTCTCTCGTATACATAGTATTGTGCTGAAAGCACATATCACTTTTAAATTTTAAGTACCGTCTGGTACATTAACATTTAATAAGATATTACAAATATGTACAAGTAAGTTTGTGTATGTGTATGTGCTCTAAGTAGTTCGCTATATCTACGACTCTATAGACGTAAACAAAGTCCTCAAATAAACTAATCTTGACCCAATGGCAATCGAACAGTCTGCTTGAAACAATAAAAAGAATTTTAAAACCCAATAGCAATATAACAATCAACTGCGACAGAATCAGGAACAAGGAGATAAATAAACGACACTAAGTAGGGACCATCTGCAGATCCTCCCCAAAAGTCACAAAACTTCCATACTACTGAATCTAAGTTCAGCATAAGAAAATCCCCGACCGTGATAATACACAGATACCAGACAAATTAGGTCAGAAGCTACAGTCAGGACTGAGTTGCTTAGAGTGTCTATGCGACACACAACCTCAGTACAAAGTCGAAAATCACTAAATCTATACAATGTTCTGTGACAGAGTTCTACAGAACTAACAAGAATAATGAGACAACCTGTCCCAAACCCCCAAGAGAGTCTAGAGCAGACTGAAACTTCAGGCGAGGTGAGGACACCCCCCCCCCGTCACGTGATAGCTCCGTGGACAGCTGCTGCTCAGAAACAGAAGCCCGGGAGAGTAACAAGCAGAGCAAAATTACAGTAGTTAGACAATCAAGACTTGAACTGAGCACAATGTTAAATCCGACCTAACAAAAGAACTAAGACAAATAATAATATAAAAGTCATATATTTACGATTTAGCTATTATCGCAAATATAAGCAATTTTAAAATTATATGAAAAGGTAATATTCATAAATTATATTATATATATATAAAATATATATATATATATATTATTATTATTTTATATATATATATATATATTATATATAATATTATATATATATATTTATATATATATATTTATATAATATATATATATATTTATATATATTTTTTATATATTATATAAAATATATATATATATATTATATATTATATATATTAATATACATTTCAAACCCTTCAGGGGTTGCAACAGTGTTGTATTAGTGCTTTGGGGGTGGTGTTTGGTTTAATGGGTGTGGTAGGTAGTAGATATGTGTATGAATTTGAGAAAACGCTGGGACTAAGACTAGATTACGTTAATTTTCTAAAATTTTATTAGTGTTTTATTAAATTTTATCTTTGTCTGTGGGCTTTGAATTAAATCAAACCCGGTTAAAAAAGAGACAAATTCGTATGATATAAATGGTTTAGAAAACCAAAGTTTTTAAAAAAGGAGACAGTTTGAAAATTTGGAAATCTTTATTGAGGGAACGTTTTGTCACTGTGACTTTCGTCAAATGCAGAGAGGATGTGTGGGAGATGAGGAGGAGTTTGAGGTAATCAGTCCCTCAGCTGGGCTGAAAATATTAATTCCGGATAGGGACTTTTTATACAAACTCCTCAGCTTCGCAGTTTTCTCTGTGTTGGACTGAAGAAAGCCGCTGGTGGTGAAAATTTCCTCAGTTAAAGATTCCTAAATGTTGGAACAAGTGGTCTCATTCTTCAAATTGTATGATGTTATTTTTTATTAAACAGTTTCCCCCTAACAATAGACGTCTCAAGACAAACGATCTGTGACGAGATAAAAATTTGTGTTTACTTTATTTATGTTCCATTAAATCTCTGTTTTTTACCATTACTTTTAAAAGCACAAAGTTAGCAGTCTATGCGCAGTTATGCTGGTCAAATTTCGCTACTTTGAGTTCTATTCTAAGCCAATTCTATTGCTCAATTTGACCAAATTCTTAACTATTTTGCTAATATGTCTTCAGTTCTATTGACCGAACACGAAAAAACTACCCATTTATTTAAAAGATTACTCTCGATATCTATGATTCCCCCTAATTTACACTTACACTCACCCCAAAATTTTCAAATGTATATTCATTATATATTTTAACTATCTCACTATTGTATATTTTTTTAATCACTACAGTTACCTAACTTTAATATCGTTTGCTCCATACCTGTGTCAATATAGTGTAAGAATTAGTATTAGCTGCCAGAAATGCCTAGGCCTGCTAGTGGCCTTTGTGAATTAAAATTTTATAATATGTAAACCCCATAATGCAATTTTTTAAGGAGAAATAAACATTTCAGTTTCAATTTCAAAAAATAAAATATAAAACCCTTATAAATATAGAGTCCAAAATAAAAAAATATAGACATTCTAGACGCTAAAACAACATTTAATTTGTTTAATTAGTCAATCCCCGGCCTTCACATATTGTCTTTGTCTTCCATTTTCAATTCATTATCTCAAAAAATAAAGATTAAAGTTATATTTCGGATAATTTAAAAATAAGTAAGAATGACTGGTCGTGGTTTAAAGCGTCCCACTAATTGAATAAGACTTATTTAAAAACCCATGAAACAGATTGGGGACTTAGGGTACCATAATTATCCTCAGGAGAATCAGCAAAAATTTAATTTTTTTCACTACTTTGAGCCCAATTTCAAGCTACCTCTGGTTCTTAAACCCAAACCCCAAAAAAATTTTTTTTTTAGTTTATAGCATCCAGTCTTTCAAATAAATACAAGAAACAGCCCAAAAAAACCAAAAAAATTCTAGAAAACATCTCAAATTTCTATTTTTAAACCAAACACAAGGTCAGAGTTTTGCTTTTCCCATCATGCATCACGTGGAGTAGGATTTTTTGTTACTAGGCACACTGACTACTCAGACACAGTCTCATAAAATTTACTACTCACAGCCTTTCTCAGGAAGCTGCGCTCAAAACAGAGATCTACATGAGGGATCCTGACCTCAGTAACATAGATCTGCGGGACAGCCACTCAAAGGAATAAAGAGCTAATATCACATTTTTGAGTATAACAAAACAAGTACCACATGCAACACATGCAACACGTGCAACACATGCAACACATGCAACATATGCAACACATGCAACACATGGGCATCTTCTGGGAGTATTGCCAGTTTACTTCCAGAATTTCCACAATGGCATCAAGTCCTTGGAGATTCTTACATTAGATACATTGGATACATTATATTGGTCATAAATAATTTTCACTATTCATGAGTGTTCTTTATACACAAACTTAATGTAGTGTAGCAACAGCCTGGAAGATCTGGGGCTGAGAGATGTGTTACTACATAATAGTAGTGCATTTTTTTAGGCACAGCCAGTTTAAATGGCCTAGCTGCCCAACAACAGCCAGTTTAACAGGCCTAGCTGCCCAACAACAGCCAGTTTAACAGGCCTAGCTGCCCAACAACAGCCAGTTTAACAGGCCTAGCTGCCCAACAGCAGCCAGTTTAACAGGCCTAGCTGCCCAACAACAGATCATCCGAGTTTTTAAACCATACCCCGGCTGTGTCATTACGATTTCGTGAGTCATCCGAGTTTTTGTTTTACTCACTGATAGGTGTATTTTTTTTATGACTTATCTTGGTATGATCATACATTTATTTATTGTGTGCCAAAGCTAACCTAGTAACTTAACCTGTCTAAAATTAATATACCAATAATGTAATTTAGTCTAAGCCTACCCAACATATTTTTGGTTAGCTTAAATTTAAGTAACTTTATTTACATTACTGAAGCACATTAATTTTGTGGTGTTGAGTTAGAAATACGTATATAGAGTTATTTGTAATCCAAGATCCCAAATTCTGCCATAAAAGTGTGATCTTGTGCTGTGTTGAGCCTCAGTCTGACCGTAATGTAGATTGTAGAAATCATTGCATATATAACTGCACTCTTATGAAAAATGTTCAATGGTGATACGTAAGGCCCTAAAAAAGGAAGAAATTACGGTGCCCTTCTTAATGCATGTGCTGTTGTGTGAGAAGAAATGTAAAATGTCGTCGTACTCCTTTGTCACCACTGCTTCTTCCCTCACTCTTCCTTTACCTGCATCGTCCCTACCTTAACTTCCTCTAGTCATGTATTTGCAAGTCTTATATCACTGAGATGTTGACAAGTATCTTAAAATTTCAACCAGCCTCTGTCACTGCTGAAATTATCACTGATGACTATAAAATGTACTCCTTGATCTGACTGACTTACATATATCTTGTAATATCTCTTCAGTCTAGATATCTAAATAAGTGATACTTATTAACATTGTAATAGAGTTAACCGTATTTTTCTTTGTTTTTCTTAATTAAGGTAATGTATTTTTTTAAAATCATCCTTTGACCTTCCTCTCACTGTTATTTGTTCTTGAAAGTGTCCCCACATACCACACATCAAATAACATCAAACATTCCAGGAAATCTTATAGTTCTGTGTTTGTTAATTTTAAGAATAATACTACAATATTTACAATCTAATTTTAAATGAAACAATGCTACATATATATTCTTAATACTTATGATATATACTTATTTCTTAATTAAGAACACTAATATCATGCACTTCATACCTTTTCGCTCTATGAATGTGAGCCTTCATGATTATCAGGAACTACTGCGTTATTCTGCGAGTAAAGAAGGACACACATTTTCATAAGGTACACTCCAGAAGTTCGCTCAAATAAATCGTCCATCTTAATTCGTACAGAGGAAGCTCTGCATCCGAATAATATTGCGATGTTACCAAGTGAGACAAAAATTCCTTTTCACAGGATGGGAACTGAAGACAAGTCGCTAAAGTGTAAACTGTCGGTGAGGAACCCAACCATCACACAGACGTATAATACCAGCTGACTTGATTCATTTTATACGTAAACTGTTACGTCCTCTGCTTGGACTCAAGGTTAATAATGTTGTATGCATATATTTTCCTATTCACTTAATACTGTATTGCCGATGGCATTATTAATAGCTAAAATAATGATATTGTGCTTTATAGTATTATCTGCCTTTATATTCTTAGTTATGTGGATAGGTAAGATATTTATTGTAAGTGAGAGACGCTTCACTATGAGTAACAACCTGGCTAACTGTCGTTAGGTTGTTAGTGTCTGGCTGTTCTTTGCACCGCCAGTGAAGTACGGGTGTCATAAGGTATTGTAAGGCTTGGAGGAGTGACCTCAGGTCAGTCTGGGTCTGAACAGAGTCAAGGGAACATACCTCACTCATACCCTCTGACCTCTCATAAGAGGCATACCAAGTTCTCTCTCCGGTGGTCGATTTACTTTTTTAGTTGATTTCCTGTATTAAGTCTGTCACTTTCGAGTTATCATACTCTGGTGAATTAATGGTTCAGTTAATTGAATAAGCTTTATCGGCTCTTTAGTTTTACTTTGTGGTCAAAGTTATTCTAAGTTATGCTGGATGAAAATAAGACTAAGTCTGTCACTTTCAAGTTCTTGTATATTCTGGTGAATTAGTGGTTCAGCTGACTGAATAAGTCTTCGTAACCATTGTAGGTTACATTGTGGTTGATATAATTGGTGAAGATAGTACAAAGTCTGAACTTTATAAGGTTGATTTATTTATATTAATATGCTGGTTGAACTGGATCTTTATAGTTAATGAAGTTATATATTTTTTGTACGTACCAAGAGAAGTGTAGGTGTTAAAATTCTCATTTTACGTTCAATGTCTTAACATTATACAAGTATATATACTTAGCTAAACTTTACTAGTAAAGATTTTAAATTTTAGTTATGTTTTGCAGTCCCGAATTATTATTGCAATACTTTACTTTGCAATACCATACTTTGCAGAAGTTTAAGAAGACGAGTTTTGTAACACAAACGACCCGCTATCTAAAGTGTTTTACCTTTCCCAGGTCCATGTGTCCAGAAGTCCATCTGTGTCCCCTCAGATGTTCTCCCTTCCCCACTTTCCCAAGGTCTGCCTTAGCAACCAGTATCTCCTTCCTTCACAGGCCATGTGTCCAGGAGTCCATCTGTCCGCCTCAGATATTCCCCCTTCCCCACTTCCCTAAGGTATTCTCGCTTTTCCCAGGTCCATGTGTCCAGGAGTCCATCTGTGTCCCCTCAGATGTTCTACCTTCCCCACTTTCCCAAGGTCTGCCTTAGCAACCAGTATCTCCTTCTTTCCCAGGTCCATGTGTCCAGGTGTCCATCTGTCAGCCTCAGATATTCCCCCTTCCTCACTTCCCCAAGGTATTCCCGCTTTCCCAGGTCCATGTGTCCTGGAGTCCATCTGTGTCCCCTCAGATGTTCTCCCTTCCCCACTTTCCCAAGGTCTGCCTTAGCAACCAGTATCTCCTTCCTTCCCAGGCCATGTGTCCAGGAGTCCATCTGTACACCTAAGATATTCCCCCTTCCGATCTTCCCCAAGGTATTCTCGCTTTTCCCAGGTCCATGTGTCCAGGAGTCCATCTGTGTCCCCTCAGATATTCCCCCTTCCCCACTTCCCCAAGGTATTCTCGCTTTTCCCAGGTCCATGAGTCCATCTGTGTCCTCTCAGATTTTCTACCTTCCCCACTTTCCCAAGGTCTGCCTTAGCAACCAGTATCCCAATCTTTCCCAGGTCCATTTATCCAGGAGTCCATCTGTCCGCCTCAGATGATCCTCCGTCCCCACTTCCCCAAGGTATTCTCGCTTTTCCCAGGTCCATGTGTCCAGGAGTCCATCTGTGTCCCCTCAGATGTTCTCCCTTCCCCACTTTCCCAAGGTCTGCCTTAACAACCAGTATCTCCTTCTTTCCCAGGTCCATGTGTCCAGGAGTCCATCTGTCAGCCTCAGATATTCCCCTTCCCCACTTCCCCAAGGTATTCTCGCTTTTCCCAGGTCCATGTGTCCAGGAGTACATCTGTGTCCCCTCAGATGTTCTCCCTTCCCCACTTTCCCAAGGTCTGCCTTAGCAACCAGTATCTCCTTCCTTCCCAGGCCATGTGTCCAGGAGTCCATCTGTCCACCTCAGATATTCCCCCTTCCGATCTTCCCCAAGGTATTCTCGCTTTTCCCAGGTCCATGTTTCCAGGAGTCCATCTGTGTCCCCTCAGATATTCCCCCTTCCCCACTTCCCCAAGATATTCTCGCTTTTCCCAGGTCCATGAGTCCATCTGTGTCCTCTCAGATTTTCTACCTTCCCCACTTTCCCAAGGTCTGCCTTAGCAAACAGCATCCCCATCTTTCCCAGGTCTATGTGTCCAGGAGTAATCTGTCCTCCTCAGATATTCCCCTTCCCCACTTCCCCAAGGCATTCTCGCTTTTCCCAGGTCCATGAGTCCATCTGTGTCCCCTCAGATGTTCTCCCTTCCCCACTTTCCCAAGGTCTGCCTTAGCAACCGGTATCTCCTTCTTTCCCAGGTCCATGTGTCCAGGAGTCCATCTGTCAGCATCAGATATCCCCCCTTCCCCACTTCCCCAAGGTATTCTCTGCTTTATTTCCCCAGGTTCCTCAATGTGTCCAGGAGTCCATCTGTGTCCCCTCAAATGTTCTCCCTTCCCCACTTTCCCAAGGTCTGCCTTAGCAACCAGTATCTCCTTCTTTCCCAGGTCCATGTGTCCAGGAGTCCATCTGTCCGCCTCAGATATTTCCCCTTCCCCACTTCCCCAAGGTATTCTCGCTTTTCCCAGGTCCATGTGTCCAGGAGTCCATCTGTGTCCCCTCAGATGTTCTCCCTTCCCCACTTTCCCAAGGTCTGCCTTAGCAACCAGTATCTCCTTCTTACCCAGGTCCATGTGTCCAGGAGTCCATCTGTGTCCCCTCAGATGTTCTCCCTTCCCCACTTTCCCAAGGTCTGCCTTAGCAACCAGTATCCCCATCTTTCCCAGGTCCATGTGTCCAGGAGTCCATCTGTGTCCCCTCAGATGTTCTCCCTTCCCCACTTTCCCAAGGTCTGCCTTAGCAACCAGTATCCCCATCTTTCCCAGGTCCATGTGTCCAGGAATCCATCCGTGGTCCCCCGGATGTCTCCCCTTCCTCACTTCCCTTAGGATATCTTCCAGTCTCAGCCTTCCCCAGGTTATTTATCCCGAAGTCAGCTCAGCCACCCTCAGTGATCTAGCTAGATGAGAACGAGGCCTTGTCTAGCTGGTCTACTGCCGAGACTGTCCAGGTGGGTGGAATTACAGGAGGGGACACACAGAAATCTGCGTCCTGTAATTACACCACCAAGACAGTCTAGACCGTAAGTCAGCCAGACGCAGCCAAGCTACCGTCCAGTTCGGCCACCAAGGTCTGGCCACTAAGTGAAGTTTTGGGAGTTATATTTATATTATACAATTTTTCTACATCAAATATAAGAGTTTGTACTTAATTAGCAGTTTAAATGTGTTTGTGAATGTTTTTGTGTATGTTTATGAGTGCTCGTTTGTTAGTGTGTTTGTCCACCTCCACCAGAACTGCAATAAGTGTTGAACTTCTTATTTTCATTTGGTTATTTATCCTATATATCTGCAAGACGCGCAGTGAGTTACAAGCGCCGCGCACAATGGAAATATAACACTTTGTCTGACTTTTTAGGTTATCCTGGGTAATTTACGCATATGTTACTGTGCATAATCATTTGTGTAACTATTTATGTATATTTGTACCTAAAAAACTTACACACACTCTTATTATCACGCTCATTTGCACATTTGTGCAACGGCAGCCTACGTGGTCACCATCATTCATACACACACAAAACAACGCAACTGCACGCACACACAAACATGTATAAAAAACACTCATCACCTGATGATAAATTAGACACATGTGCAACTCTTGGGTATCTTTATTGAGGAAACGTTTCGCCACACAGTGGCTTCATCAGTCCATACAAAGGAGAATCTTGAAGAACAGGAGGAGAATGAGGTAATCAGTCCCTCAACCTTGAGTCGATGTGGTCAGTCCATCAATCTTGAATAGAATACGGCATATGTGCTGAGAAGGAGCTTATAAACCGTTGGCAGGAGAGGTGCAGCAGTCATAGGTCGTGTAACATTTGTTCAATGTTGAAGTAGGTCGTGCCCAAGAATTAGGCAAGCGAAGAATTCCCAAGTATTAAGATCCCAAGAAGTTGCAGTGTCTGACAGGTTTGTAGATGAACTATTCATCTACAAACACTCATCACCTCTTATACTAATATTAATGCAATCACAAGCACACACACACACACACATACAAACACACACACACACACACATACAAACCCCACACACACACACACACACACACACACACACACACACACACACACACACACACACACACACTCACACTCACACACACGCGTACACACACACACACACACACACAGTTTTCCCTGAGGTATGATTATTGTCTTCTCTGAGGATGAGGGTCGCCATTCCAGCTATAGAGGTGGTACTTCCCTATATTTAATATATATATATATATATATATATATATATATATATATATATATATATATATATATATATATATATATATATATATATATGTATACACACACACACACACACACACAAATTTGTACCCCTTCATATATGCGCTCTCCCTCATGGTTGTTAAAATTATGTTTGTTTTCTCAACATAAAATCGAAAAGTTGGAGGAAGAAAAGTTTAGACTTGCTCAATGTTCGAGAATTCAGGAACTTTACATTTAAATATTCTGAGAGAGAATATTAAGTTTTTTCATTTTGAAGACATGTTGAGTAAACTTCAAGATGTACATGTTTATAGAGGGGCCACAGATATATCAGATCACTTTTTAGTTGTAGCTACACTGAGAGTAAAAGGTAGATGGGATACAAGGAGAATAGAAGCATCAGGGAAGAGAGAGGTGAAGGTTTATAAACTAAAAGAGGAGGCAGTTAGGGTAAGATATAAACAGCTATTGGAGGATAGATGGGCTAATGAGAGCATAGGCAATGGGGTCGAAGAGGTATGGGGTAGGTTTAAAAATGTAGTGTTAGAGTGTTCAGCAGAAGTTTGTGGTTACAGGAAAGTGGGTGCGGGAGGGAAGAGGAGCGATTGGTGGAATGATGATGTAAAGAGAGTAGTAAGGGAGAAAAAGTTAGCATATGAGAAGTTTTTTACAAAGTAGAAGTGATGCAAGGAGGGAAGAGTATATGGAGAAAAAGAGAGAGGTTAAGAGAGTGGTGAAGCAATGTAAAAAGAGAGCAAATGAGAGAGTGGGTGAGATGTTATCAACAAATTTTGTTGAAAATAAAAAAAGTTTTGGAG
>NC_069497.1:17418670-17471170 GCF_026875155.1 Cherax quadricarinatus
CCTTGGTTTTCCATTGTTTTCCTATCATGCATACCAGGTCCTGTTTTCCAGGCCCCATGTATGCCAAGCCCAGTATCCCAGGCCATGTATTAGGCCATGTTTCCAGATCCAAGTTTCCCAGGCTCATGTATTCCAGGTCCTTGTTTCCGGACATGTATTCGAGATCGGTTTTCCCGGTCCTTGTATTCCGGGGCCTTGATTCCAGGCCTTGCATTCAGATTTGTATTCCAGATCCATGTATCGGTCTGTATGCCAGGCCCATTTATTCAAGATATGTTTTCAGGTTCAGTATTAAAGATCCTGTTTTGGGGACAATGTATCCCAAGTCATGTTTTCCCCACCCAAGTATTCCAACCATGTAAACCTGGGGCCCCCTTTTTGTATTTTCCTTTTTTGTCCTGTTTTAGATTCATGTTCCCAAAGCCCATGTTTTCCCGGTCTGTAAACAGGTCAAGCATTGGTCCTGAACACCCCCATGTTATAGGTCTATGTATTCCCGGGGCCCCACATACCCGGACCCATGTTTCCAGCTCTTGTTTCCAGTCCTTGTTTCCCGGAAAAAGTTTTCCCAGATCAATATATAAAGGTAAGTTTCCCAGGCCCATGTATACCCCCCCGGGTGTAAAAGTATGTTAACAGGCCATGTTTTTTAGGTTCATGTTTTCCAGGTCCATGTTTTACCCCCCATGATATCAGGTTGTTTTAAAGGGCCCCTTGTTTTCCAGGTCCATGTATATCAAGTTCATGTATACCACCCCCAGTAAACAGGTCATTTTTTTGTCGTATTCCAGATCCATGTATAGAAGGGATGTATTCCGGCCCATGTTATATAGTCATGTATTCAGGCGGTATATTCCGATCCTGTATACCGGTCCCTTTTTTAACGGGAATGTATCCTTTCCTGTTCCCCCCTACCCGTTTTCCCATATCCTGCCCATCCCGGGATGTATTCCCAGTCCTGTATGAAAAGTAATGTTTGGTAAATACTTCCGGTCCATGTTTACCGGCCCATGTCTTCCAGGCCCTGATTAACGCCATGTTTACCAGGCCCTGTATTAGGCCCGTTTTACACGTAAAAAGTATACCAGGCCCATGTATTCCAATTCCCAAATTTTTTATTTGTTTGTTCCATTAGCCTCATCAGGCAGTATTGTTATATTCCCACTGAACTTACCCTGGCACAGGTTATCCTCGTCCAAACGTATTCGTACATACCGCTTCCTCGTACATCCCGCTTCCCCCCCCAAAAAGTTTCCTTTCCCAAATAACGTTTTTTCCTCAAAACCCCCGCGTTGCCCCTCTCAACCATTTTAACAAATAAAACGTTACACCTTCTCAAAACACGACGTTATACCCCCAATTTAACCCCTCCCCCCAAAAAAAACCAAAACCCCAAAAACACAAAACACAACAACAAAAAAAAAGTTTTAGAGGAATATGAAAAAGTCTGGAGCGGGGAGGGGAGGACCCAGTAGCGGTCGTAAAGGGCGGGGGCCAGGAGGAGTATCTCCCTGCAACACAATTGGCGAGTAATTAGGTGATACACTTTATTCCTCACAAAACCAACACCACAACAACCCCACACAACACACACCCACCCCCCAAACACACCACCAACAAAAACACAACAAACTTGGAATGGTTCCGGTACCTCGAAAAAAATTTTTCAAGTTTTATAACGTTACGTCTGGCCATACGGGAGTGCGTACCAGTTTTTGGAACCCACACGGGTTTTAAAAAACCTCAAGAAAAGGAAAGGCAAGGCTTGCAAAAGGTTTTCCCCAGAGTGGGGGAATGTCTACAAAGAATGGTTGAGGGAAATAGGTTGCGAAATGGAGGACGGGGGGTTAGGGGGAAGGGGATAACGACATAGAAAATGCTGGGGAATAGAAAGGGGTGGAAAAGACAAATGTTCCAGAGTAGGACAGAAAAAAAGGGTCACAAAATTTGGGAAATTGAAGACCGTGAGTCAAAGGGATGTTAGGGAAAATTTTTCAGCCCCAGAGTTGCCCGGGGAAATGGAATAGTCTAGCGTGAGTTGTGGAGGCAGGAACCTACTAGCTTTAAGACGAGGTATGATAAAACTTGGAGCAGGGCGAGGAGGATAGTGCATCATGAAGAGAGGGGCCCGGAAAGAGTCCGACCCCTGCAACCCCAATTAGGTACTACAATTTGGGAAGTACAAATTATACCCCCACAAAAACCCCCAAAACCACACACAACACACGTTTACCTTTCAAATAAAAACGTTATACCCCCCAAAAGACAACACCCCTTATACCCCCCCTCTCTCCCACAACACAACAAACACCCAACCACAAAACCACCAAAAAACCCCCAATTATACCTCACACAACCCACACCACACCAAAAACCCCCCACCAACACCACACAACATTTGGTATTTAAATCAGTAATGTAAGTAAAGGGGACGGTGTAAGTCCGTAGTGTAAGTACGATTTGGGGTTGTCCCGGGGGGAAAGTTTTAAGTACATTGTAAGCCGTAGTGTAAGTCGAATGGGGAAGTCCAGGAAAAAAGGGGACAGGATAGTTTTGTTTACTGGTTTGTTTGGTTTTCAACTAATGGTAAGTTTGGTCTTTGGAATCGTCTAAAAAATATTTACTAAGATTTCTTTAACTTGTTTAAGATAGTTATTTATGGGAGTTTTGGTTATTCTTGGGGGGTTAAAATTTGATATAAATATTCCCTTGTTTTTCGAGATCTATTATTAAAACCCCTTTACTTTTACAAAAAATCATGACTTGTAAAAATATTTTAAGCCCGATTTCATCGAAATTTAAACAAAACTATTCTCTAGGGGGTTTTAATTTCAAAATTTTAATAAAATTATCTACCCTTACATCAAAAAAAATTTTTAAGGGGCCTTAACTTTTCAGCCTCAAAAAACAATTTCCTTTTGAGTTCTTTTTTTTAAAAAAAAGTTTTTTTTTTATGGAATTTAAGGTTTTGACAATTTTAAAATAGGTTTTTTCTAAAATTTTCCCAGGGTTTTTTTTTTTTGGGCCAATTTATTTAAATAAATGGGTTTTTCGAGTTCCCATACCTTGAAAAGGGGGTTAAAAGGGGAATTCTTGGAACTAGGATTCAAAGGACCCCTTGGGAGGGTTAGTCGGTATTTTTAAGAAACAAAGTTTTTTTAAAATTGACTTTAATGCATTTTTTTGTCCCCAATCCCTTTTTCAAGGGGTTTAAAATTAGTGAAAAAAGGGTTAAACACCCAAATTAAAATTGAAACCCAAACAGAAGAAAAATTGTTTTTTCTTTCAAAAGATTTCTTTGGGAATCACCCGGAAATAGATAAAATGTTTTTCCAAAAAATTTTTGAGTAAAAGGGTTTCAAGGATTTGTTGGGAAGTGGGAACCCTTGAAGATATTTTTATTCTATGAACGAAGTGAAGGACCAACAATATCCACTGCAACTCTAGCAAATGCTACTGAGAAAATTGGCATTTTTACCACAGGGACTCTTAGTTCTTCCCTTTTGTGAGGAAAGTTGACATATGTGACACCAAAAACAATACTTATAGATGTCCGAAGACATCCCAAGACAGAAGTACTAGTTCTTTATCTTCTCACAAGTCTTCCTATGTGAAAAATGGCCAGAGACTGGCAGATCATGAGAAATCTTCAAAATAGTCTCACAACAATTTTTAGGAGTTAACAACAGATTTTTTCCCACGTCATTAGAATTTTCTGCTGACACTGTATTCTTGAATAGAAGATTATCTTTATATACAAATTTATAAGAAAATTTCTTTTTTTGAATCACTTTGTCTGTTAAGGCTAACTTCCGAGTTTCCTCTATGGAAGGACAAGTCTTTTGAAGACCCTCTAAATCTATGTGAGACAGCTCAGTAGATTTTCCTTTGGAAAAAAACAGCGGATGTATAGGTTTTACCTTAGACTGTGCTCTGGTAAGGACGTTAACGTTAGGTATTACTTATAGTATTAACATTAGGATTGAAGAAATAACATTGTGTGCCACACCATTCAAGGTATAATATATGTTAACATTTAAACATCTCAATACATTACATCACAGTATTAATTTTACATTCTAACTGACATTCACACATCACAAAACATTAGAGCATAACATAGTATGTTAGACAGAGTCGTGTGTGTGTGTGTGCGGAGCTAATGTTTTATTATTGTTTAGAAGAGGTGAGGGAAGTGAAAATATAAGAAGAGAGAGAAACTTGTTAAATTGTTTAATAATGATTTCTAGCTAAACTTTATCTTCCATTAGATAATTCATAATAGTATCTTCTTTACCTGACCCACAAGTGTCTAAAACTAATAACTTTTCACACTTTTCACAATGGTTGTCTTGAAAATCCCGGAAACCAACATTCTCCATCAGAATATTGAAATATATAAAGTTCCTGAATTCCCGAACATTTAAGAAGAATTATTTTTTTTATGCCTCCAAGTTTTCAATTTTATTTTGAAAAGACAAACGTAATTTTAACAACCGTGAGGGAGACTGCATATATGAATGGGTACAAATTTGTGTACATATGTGTGTGTGTGTGTGTGTGTGTGTGTGTGTGTGTGTGTGTGTGTGTGTGTGTGTATGCGATTACATGCATATTAGTGTAAGAGGCGATGAGTGTTTTACACGTGTTTGTGCGCGCGCACGTGCATAGTTCTGTATTTGTGTATATGATGGTGAATCAAGAAGCTGTGTTTGTGAAAATGCGAAAATGAGCATAAAAGTAAGTGTTTGTGTGTAAGTAAGTTTGTTTAGGTACAGGTACACGTAAAAAAAGTTACACAAATTATTATACATAGTAATATATGTGTAAATTACCCAGGATAACCCAAAAAAAAGTCAGATAAAGTCCCTTATTTCTATTGTGTCTCGCAAATACAATAGACAAATAACCAAATAAAACTAAAAAGTTCAACACTTATTACAGTTCTGGTGGAGGTGAACAAACATATTAACACACAAAAACTCATCAACACACAATGAAACATTCACAAACACACTTAAACTGATGATTAAGTACAGAAACTTATTTTTAATGCAGATGAATCGTATAATATAAATAGAACTCCCAAATTTTCACTAAGTGGCCAGGCCTTGGTGGCCGAACTGGACGGTAGCTTGGCTGCGTCTGGCTGACCTACGGTCTAGACTGTCTTGGTGGGTATGATTACAGGACGCAGATTTCTGTGTGTCCCCTCCTGTAATTCCACCTACCTGGACAGTCTCTACCGTAGACCAGGTAGACAAGGCCTCGTTCTCATCTGGCTAGATCACTGGGGGTGGCTGAGCTGACTTCGGGATACATAACCTGAGGAAGGCTGAGACTGGAGATATTCTAAGGGAAGTGAGGAAGGGGAGACATCCGGGGGCCCACGGATGGATTCCTGGACACATGGACCTGGGAAAGGCGAGGATACCTTGGGAAAGTGGGGAAGGGAGAATATCTGAAGGCAGACAGATGGACTCCTGGACACATGGACCTGGGAAAGAAGAGGATACTGGTTGTTGAGGCAAACCTTGGGGAAGTGAGGAAAGGAGAATATCTGAGGGGACACAGATGGACTCCTGGGCACATGGACCTGGGAAAGAGGGGGATGCTGGCTGCAGAGGCAGATCTTGGGGAAGTGAGGAAAGGAGAATATCTGAGGGGACACAGATGGACTCCTGGACACATGGACCTGGGAAAGAGGGGGATGCTGGTTGCAGAGGCAGACCTTGGGGAAGTGAGGAAAGGAGAATATCTGAGGGGACACAGATGGACTCCTGGACACATGAACCTGGGAAAGGCGAAGATACCTTGGGGAAGTGGGAAAGGGAGAATATTTGATGGCGGACAGATGGACTCCTGGACACATGGACCTGGGAAAGACGAGGATACTGGTTGTTGAGGCAGACCTTGGGGAAGTGAGGAAAGGAGAATATCTGAGGGGACACAGATGGACTCCTGGGCACATGGACCTGGGAAAGAGGGGGATGCTGGCTGCAGAGGCAGATCTTGGGGAAGTGAGGAAAGGAGAATATCTGAGGGGACACAGATGGACTCCTGGACACATGGACCTGGGAAAGAGGGGGATGCTGGTTGCAGAGGCAGACCTGGGGAAGTGAGGAAAGGAGAATATCTGAGGGGACACAGATGGACTCCTGGACACATGAACCTGGGAAAGGCGAAGATACCTTGGGGAAGTGGGAAAGGAAGAATATTTGATGGCGGACAGATGGACTCCTGGACACATGGACCTGGGAAAGACGAGGATACTGGTTGTTGAGGCAGACCTTGGGGAAGTGAGGAAAGGAGAATATCTGAGGGGACACAGATGGACTCCTGGACACATGAACCTGGGAAAGGCGAGGATACCCTGGGGAAGTGGGAAAGGGAGAATATCTGAAGGCGGACAGATGGACTCCTGGACACATGGACCTGGGAAACACAAGGATACTGGTTGTTGAGGCAGACCTTGGGGAAGTGAGGAAAGGAGAATATCTGAGGGGACACAGATGGACTCCTGGACACATGAGCCTGGGAAAGGCGAGGATACCCTGGGGAAGTGGGAAAGGGAGAATATCTGAAGGTGGACAGATGGACTCCTGGACACATGGACCTGGGAAAGACGAGGATACTGGTTATTGAGGTAGACCTTGGGGAAGTGAGGAAAGGAGAATATCTGAGGGGACACAGATGGACTCCTGGACACATGGACCTGGAAAAGACGAGGATACTGGTTGTTGAGGCAAACCTTGGGGAAGTGAGGAAAGGAGAATATCTGAGGGGACACAGATGGACTTCTGGACACATAGACCTGGGAAAGAGGGGGATGCTGGTTGCACAGGCAGACCTTGGGGAAGTGAGGAAAGGAGAATATCTGAGGGGACACAGATGGACTCCTGGACACATGAACCTGGGAAAGGCGAAGATACCTTGGGGAAGTGGGAAAGGGAGAATATCTGAAGGCGGACAGATGGACTCCTGGACACATGGACCTGGGAAAGACGAGGATACTGGTTGTTGAGGCAGACCTTGGGGAAGTGAGGAAAGGAGAATATCTGAGGGGACACAGATGGACTCCTGGACACATGAACCTGGGAAAGGCGAGGATACCCTGGGGAAGTGGGAAAGGGAGAATATCTGAAGGCGGACAGATGGACACATGGACCTGGGAAAGACAAGGATACTGGTTGTTGAGGCAGACCTTGGGGAAGTGAGGAAAGGAGAATATCTGAGGGGACACAGATGGACTCCTGGATACATGAGCCTGGAAAAGGCGAGGATACCCTGGGGAAGTGGGAAAGGGAGAATATCTGAAGGCGGACAGATGGACTCCTGGACACATGGACCTGGGAAAGACGAGGATACTGGTTATTGAGGTAGACCTTGGGGAAGTGAGGAAAGGAGAATATCTGAGGGGACACAGATGGACTTCTGGACACATAGACCTGGGAAAGAGGGGGATGCTGGTTGCAGAGGCAGACCTTGGGGAAGTGAGGAAAGGAGAATATCTGAGGGGACACAAATGAACTCCTGGACACATGGACCTGGGGAAAACTTCAAAAAGACAGTAAGTGGGTGGGTGGACCTTAAAGACGAACCACTGGCCTCCACGTGGCAAGGTCTGGTAACTCAGAAATAACTCTGAGGCTGACAGTGGTCGCAAATATCGATTTCTTATAAACTGACATGTGATTATTTTACATTTTGGGAGGCATTAAATTTACCTGAAACAAGGAAGCAGATTTTTACCAATTTTCTAATAACAGATGTAAGTTCCCTCATACACGACCACTCATGCTTTGTCTCGACCTTGTTTTGTCAGAATATTAAAACATATATTTCAAGGTCAGATCTTAGTATTGTCCATAAGTTAACAGAAGTAATTTATTTTTCTTCTCACAATTTTCTTTTCACACAGTGGTTTTTTCTAATTATAGTTAATTTTTCTAGTGTTGCCTTTCCACTTGTCAACAACTACAAGGTGACCACAGCTTGACTAAGATAACAATATGAATGTCATCCAAGATGACAATAATGATCAGACCCACTCGATGGGTTTAAGAAAAATGTGATATTAAGATATGAGAGACCGCTAATAGTTAACCATATAGAAATAATGTGAAGACCCTTGAGTAAAAATTTAGCAAGTTTGGTGTTAACCATCAATTACTTGTATACTAAGACAAGTTTTCTTAAGCCCAGCAACTAATTGAGAAGATGATTTTTCTATTGAAATTTCAAGATGGCTGGAAAACTTTCTTCTTTTTTATATTCACATTTAATGTCGATTTGGTAAAGAACACGTACTGAACAGACTGATATGGGTTAGAACATTTAATGAACTAGTTGATCAGTGAGTGAGTGAGAGAGAGAGAGAGAGAGAGAGAGAGAGAGAGAGAGAGAAGAGAGAGAGAGAGAGAAGAAAGAGAAATAGAAAGAGAAAGAGAAAGAGAAAGAGAGAGAGAGAGAGAGAGAGAGAGAGAGAGAGAGAGAGAGAGCGAGAGAGAAAAGAACACTTATCCAACATTCATATAAAACGCTTCACATAATGTGGATGGATGGTAATGGATGGTTGGTAGTGGATGTTTGGTAGTGGATGTTTGGTAGTGGATGGATGGTAGTGGATGGTTTGGTAAGGATGGTTGGTAGTGGATGTTTGGTAGTGGATGGTTTTGTAGTTATTTTTGAGGGATGTGGTTGATAGTGATGGTTGGTAGTGGATGTTGGTAGTGGATGTTTGGTAGTGGATGTTTGGTAGTGGATGGTTGGAAAAGTGGAGGGTTGGTATTGGAGGGTTTGGTAGTGGAGGGTTTCAAATTGGGGATTTTGGTATTTGGATGGGGGTAGTGAATTTGGTTGGCATGGGGGTTTGGAAGGGGATGGGTTTGGTATTGGAGGGTTGGGTAGTGGATGGTTGGTAAGGGAGGGTTTGGGTATTTGGAAATTGGTTTGGAAAGGGGATGTTTGGTAGGGGATTTTTTGGTAGTAAAATGGTTGGAAAAGTGGATTTTTGGGTTTAGTGGATTTTTGGGTTAGGGGAAGTTGGAAATTGGATGGTTTGTAGGGGATTTTTGGTAGGGGATGTTGGAAAGGGGAGGGTTTTGTAGGGGATGTTTGGTGGGGGATGTTTGGTATTGGATGGTTGGTAGGGGAAATTTTTTGGGTAGTGGATTTTTTGGTAGTGGAGGGTTTGGTAGGGGGATGTTTTGGAAGTGGATGGTTGGTAGTGGAGGGGTTTGGGTAGGGGAAATTTTTTGGTAGGGGAAATGGTTGGTAGTGGGGGGTTGGTAGGGGATGTTTGGTAGGATGGTTGGTAGTGGATGTTTTGGAAGGGATGGTTTGGTAGTGGGGGGGTTGGTAGTGGATTTTTGGTAGTGGTTTTGGGTATGGAGGGTTGGGTAGGGGATTTTTTGGTAGTGGAGGGTTGGTAGGGGAGGGTTTGGGTAGGGGAAATTTTTGGGTTTTGTAAATTTGGTAGGGGAAGGGTTGGGTAGTGGATTTTTGGGGAAAGTGGATGGTTGGTAGTGGATTTTTGGGTACTAGTTGGGGTAAGAGACAGTTGAAAAAGTTGTGATGCGCTATTTTATCTTTAATCATTTTCCAGTGATCATAATTCTGACAAAACACTTTACCTTTCATTTCCACTGATCATAATTCTGACACACACATTTACCATCACTTCACTGATCAAATTTCCCTGACACACACTTCCCAATCATTCACTGATCAAAAATTCCCTACAAAACATTTAAAACCATCACTTTACGATCACAATTCGACACACATTTTCCCAACATTTCCCGATCATAATTCTGACACACATTTTAAAACCCATCACTTAACTGTCAAAATTTTCTGACACAACTTTACCAAAAACTTCACTGATCAAAATTCTGACAAAAACCTTTACCACACTTATGATCAAAAATTCTGACAAAACACTTTACCACATTTTCACTGAAAAAAATCGACACACATTTTACCATCACTTCACTGATCCCAATTCTGAACACATTTTCCCCATCATTTCACTGACATAATTCTGACACACACTTTACCATCATTTCACTAAACCTAACTGACACACACTTTCCCCTTTCATTTTCACTAAATCAAAAATTCTGACACACACTTTACCATCCTTCACTGATCACAATTCGACAAAACTTTTTAAACCAAACACTTCACTGATAAAAATTCGACACCACTTTACCACCCTTTTCACTAAATCACAATTCGACACACACTTTACCATCAATTCATTTAACAAAATTCGACCCCAACTTTACCATCACTTCACGATCAAAATTTTCTGACACACATTTTAACCAAAAACTTCACTGATCATAATTCGACACACCTTTACCATCACTTAAACTAAACAAAATTTCTGACACACACTTTACCATCCTTCACTGACCCAAAATTTCTGACACACACTTTCCCATCACTTCACGATAAATAATTCTAAACAAACACTTTCCACCCTTTTTCGCTGATCAAATTCTGACACACATTTTAAACCATCACTTCACTAAATCTAATTCTGCCCCACATTTTAAACCAAATCACTTCACTAAACAAAATTTTCAGACCCCACATTTTTCCCATCACTTCGCTGTTCAAAATTTTCGGGAACACATTTTAACCATCATTTTTCACTAACAAAAATTTAAAACACACACTTTACCTGGTCTGGCAACACTATTATAATTATTATATTCTTTAAAATTTTTTTCCCTCTTTTTTTTCTTTAAAAAACATTATTAACAAAATCATGAACTTTTTCCAGTATTTTATTACTACTTTTGTCACACCCCTTCAATCTTAATAAAATTCTAAATTTCATACTGATTTTGGGTGACTCTGCTGACAGCAAGTCATCGGCTGAAAAGCAGATTCAGCCAGGCTGACAGCTGAAACCACAAACTGTGCTCTTCTTTTTTGTAAAATTTTTTATGTAGTTCATCCCAATTTTCTTCTGATTTTTTACTTTTCATTTTTGTCTACACATAAACATCACTACAAACCCCCATGCCCCAACATAAAATCACTAAAAAAAACCATGCTACCAACAAAAACCATCACAAAAAACCCAACCCATGCTCCCAAACATAAACTCCCCAACAAACACAGCTACCAAAAAAAACCCACACAACAAACACCATGCTCCCAACAAAACTTTCACTACAAACACCTTTCTCCCAAACAAAACATCACTAAAAACCCCATGCTCCCAAACCATAAACATCACACAAACACCATGTCCCAACAAAACATCAAAACAAAAAACCTTTGCTACCAACAAAAACATCACTACAAACCCCAGGCTCCCAACATAAACATCATTTAAACAAACACCATGCAACCAACAAAAAACATCACAACAAACCCCCATGTTTCCCAAACATAAACACCCTTTACAAACACCATGTTTCCCAAACCACACATATATAAAATACATTGAAAAACGTTTCCAAAACATATCTACACTCCCCCCACACCATTTTTAAAAAATTAAACATTAATATATAAAATGAAAGAGATTTAAAGAAAATTCTTAATCATATAATTTCAAATTTCCCTTTAAAAAAACTGAATAGGGTTACAAAATATGGATGAAATATTTTGGGAAAGGATTAAATATAGAGACTTGTTTTTAAAACAGAGAAAAAAATTTATAAAACATCTTAATGAAAATTTTGTTTACGTAGAATAAATTCATTAATGACATAAAAACATTCACCGCCACAGATACAAAACAAAAACTTTCGGTGATGAACATAAAAACTGTCAACTTGGATGATTCCATCTCTTGACAATAAGAATTTTGGTGGTGGTTGCCACAACCTGGTCAGTACGACGCCACAACCTGGCCAGTACGACGCCACAACCTGGCCAGTACGACGCCACAACCTGGCCAGTACCATACTGTTGTTATGTACTGTGATGTATGAATGTTAACATATATTACACACTGAATGTTGTGGTGCACTATGTTGCAGAGATATATGGCACACTGAATGTTGTGGTGCACTATGTTGCAGAGATATATGGCACACTGAATGTTGTGGTGCACTATGTTGCAGAGATATATAGCACAAAGTCAGTAAGTGCTGAAAAACACACAATTGTAGAAGGAAACTATTGAATGAAGAAGTTTGTTTCACAGGTGAAAGTTCCTCTCTGTTATAATGTGTTTTTTCACCACCATCGTTGTGTTGTGATGTGTATAAAGTCTGTCTGATACACCAGAGTGAATAACACTGTATGTAAACTGTTTGGTAAATATCTGATAATAAACTTCTTGGCAGGATTCTATCCTTAGGATTCTGTTGGTAGGATTCAAGTGTATAAGACTGAACGCAATTGGAAGAACACTGCTGGAAGGATTGTTACCCGAGGACTATTGGTAGAAGACCTCTGGTAGGTTTCTGCTGGAAATATAGTGCTGGCAGGACTCTGTTGGTAAAAGACTTAGGAAGCGGTTCGTTTGTTACGTATAAGATGAATTATGTCAGCTGGTATTATAGTAACACATAAAACAGTATAGTGACACACAAAAACAATAAAGTAACACATAAAACAGTATAATAAAACAAAAAGCAGTACAGTGGCACATAAAATAGAATAGCAATACATAAAACAGCATATAAATCGTTCCTCTGTACCGATTACATCTGCGATGTGACAAGAGACAAAATTCTCTTTCCCACCAGGAAGGAACTGAAAAAAAAGTCACTGAAAGGATAATCTCGGTGGAGACACCACCATCACGAAGACGTATACTAACAGCTGACTTGATTCTTCTTATAAGTAACAAATGAACTGCTACCTAAAGTCTTTTACCACCAGAGTCCTGCCAGCACTCTATTCCCAGCAGAAACCTACCAGAGGTCTTTTACCTATAGTCTTCTGGTAACAGTCCTTCCAGTAGTATTCTTCCAGTAGCGTCCAGTCTTATACACTTGAATCCTACCAACTGACTCCTAAGAAAAGAATCCTACCAATAAGTGTTCTATCAGGTATTTATCAGACATGTTACACACAGTGTTATTAACTCTGGTGCAGCAGAGAGACTTTATACACATCACAACACAACGATGGTGGTTTTGTGCAATATATCTCTGCAACATAATGCACCACAACACTGATACATCACAGTACATAACAACAGTATGGGAGACATTAACACACAGTCGTACTGGCCAGGTCGTGGCAGCCACCACCAAGTTGACAGTTATTATGTTCATTACCGAAAATTTTAGTTTTGCATCTATGGCGGTTAATTTCTTTTTTTTACTTCATTAATGAAGAGGTGAAAGAAGCGTATTTGTGAAAACTGGGAGACTTGTTTAATAAATAATTCTACTTAACAAAGTGTTTATTAAGATGATTTATAAGAATATCTTCTTTGTCTTAAACACAAGTCTCTGAAGTTAATCACTTCTTCACATATTTTAAATCTTTTCCCAAAATATTTCATCAAAATATTGTAACCCTCATTCCATTTTATTAAGAAAATTGAAATTATTGGAAATTTAAAATGGATTAAGGTTAAAGTGTGACGCAGTTGTAATAAAGTGTGACGCAGTTGTAATAAAGTGTGACGCAGTCGTAATAAAGTGTGACGCAGTTGTAATAAAGTACTGAAATAATTCATGACTGTTCATAATGTTTATTAGAGAAGAAAAGTAAAAACACAAAAAACCGTAATAATTATATTAGAATAAGAGTGTTGACCAGACCAGGTAAAGTATATGTCAGAAATGTGATTGTTAAAGTGATGGTAAAGACCAAATATGCGTAACAAAGAAGACTGTGAATTCAGAAAGTGAAGTAATATGCGCATCATGTGTAAACACTGAAATACATAAGTGAAGAACACTTATGTAAAGGAAAAGCAGCATTTAAGTGGATACATATACATGACACTCATCCATACACAACAATATCTAAACATTTCACTAAGCCATACACAATAATACATATACATGACGCTCATCCATACACAATAACATGTACACGTGACACTCATACACAATACATAAACATTGTACTCATTCATACATAACATGTACACATGACATACATCAACACATAACATGTAAACATGACACCTATACACAATAACACACAGGAATTACATTTATTCATATATACTAACATACATAATAACATGTCTTATATATTCTGAATATTGAAGCACATAAATATTTCTGTATTTCCCTTACATAGTCTCTACTGTATTATTTTTTAACCACTATGTGGACGAGTACAGGAATGTCCCTTTTAGAATGTTGTCACATGTATGTGCGCATGAGTGTTCATGGCAGGAGTTTCGGGTGAGATGTGTGTGCGTATGTGTGACTTCATATATGTTAAAGTGAGAGGAGAGAATTGTGTACATCGTTGTTTACATGTGCGCGTATTTGTAATACCTGAGATTGTGTGTGTGTGTGTTATACATACAAGTGTATGTATAATGGTGTATGTGAGTGTGTGTGTGTGTGTGTGTGTGTTGTGTGTATGTGTGTGTGAGTGTATGTGTGTGTATGTGTGTGTGTGTGTGGTGTGTGTGTGTGTGTGTGTGTGTGTATGTGAGTGTGTGTGAGTGTGTGTGTGTGTGTGTGTGTGTGTGTGTGTGTGTGTGTGTGTGTGTGTGTGTGTGTGTGTGTGTTGTGTGTGTGTGTGTCTGGCTATCAGTAGTTTCTCTCAGGAGGTCAGAGAAGTGAAGACCTGAAAAGTAAAAAAATAAAAACCTTCGTTAACATCATCATCAAGTTTGCCTCGACTCTCACTTCTTTATATCTTCACAACTCTCATTAAGAATATCTTGTTAATAATGAAAAGTAACATTCTCTTCTTTGTGTAATCGGGATTTTATTAATATTTATACTCAACTATTTTTATTTCCGTTTTATTGCTTATGCAATATAATGACTTTTTAACAGTAGTGAGAGAAAACGCAGATATGCGTAGCGAATGAGTGAACATGAGTGAACATGAATGAACATGAATGAACATGTTTATGAGTGATATGAGTGCGCGAGGGAGTGTTTACATACATGTCAGCAGGGAATCTCAACTTTTCCTAAATCATTCACTCCCTGAACTTGATGTTGTTTTGAGAGAGAGAGAGTGTGTGTGTGTGTGTGTGTGTTTATCAGGTGCATATATATATATATGACTGAAGAAATACTTCCTACTATCTCTCTGACTCATTTGTGTCTTCAACTTCCGATTGTGGCCTCTTGTTTCTGTGTCCCCTCCCTGGAACATCCTGTCCTTGTCCACCTTGTCTATTCCACGCAGTATTTTATATGTCGTTATCATGTCTCCCCTGACCCTCCTGTCCTCCAGTGTCGTCAGGCCGATTTCCCTTAATCTTTCTTCATAGGACATTCCCCTTAGCTCTGGAACTAACCTGTTGCAAACCTTTGTACTTTCTCTAGTTTCTTGACGTGCTTTATCAAGTGCGGGTTCCAAACAGGTGCTGCATACTCCAGTATGGGCCTGACATACACGGTGTACAGTGTCTTGAATGATTCCTTACTAAGGTGTCGGAATGCTGTTCTCAGGTTTGCCAGGCGCCCATATGCTGCAGCAGTTATCTGATTGATGTGTGCTTCCGGAGACATGCTCGGTGTTATACTCACCCCAAGATCTTTCTCCTTGAGTGAGGTTTGCAGTCTTTGGCCACCTAGCCTATACTCTGTCTGGGGTCTTCTGTGCCCTTCCACTATCTTCATGACTTTGCATTTGGCAGGATTAAATTCGAGAAGCCATTTGCTGGACCAGGTGTCCAGTCTGTCCAGGTCTCTTTGGTGTGTGTGTGTGTGGTGTTTTGTGTTGTGTGTGTGTGTGTGTGTGTGTGTGTGGTGTGGTGTGTGTGTGTATGTGTGTGTGTGTGTGTGTGTATTTTGTGTGGTGTGTGTTTGTGTGTTGTGTGTCAAGTGCACATATACGTGTATGTATGTGCAGGTGTACAAATGCGTGCACACACACACTCACACACACACACACACAAAACACACACAAAGCACACATACACATTCACACACAACACACACACACACCACACACATACACACCCACACACACACACACACACACCCCACCACACACACAAAACATACACACAACACACACATTCACACACACACACACACACATACGCACACCCCAACACACACACACGCAAAACACGCGCGCACACACACACATTCCACACACACACACACACACACACAAAACTCACGATAATCACAATTATATATTTTCCATCTTTGTCATGTAAGTGTGGTCTTTGACAGTGGTGGCCTAGTCAGAGTGGTCATAATGAAATGTGATCATAGTGAGGTGGGGTCATAGTGAGGTGTGGTCATAGTGAAAATGTGGTCATAGTGAGGTGTGGTCATAGGGTGGTCATACTGAGGTATGATCATGCTGAGGTTTTGATCTACTGAGGTATGGTCATACTGAGGTGTGGTCATACTGAGGCGTGGTCATAGTGAGATGTGGTCAAGCAAGGTGTGGTCACAGTGAGGTGTGTTCATAGTCAGGTGTAGTAAATAGCAGGTGTGGTTAAGTCAGGTTTAGTCATAGTCAGGTGTAGTCATAGCCCGTGTGGTTAAAATCAGGTGTGATTATAGTGAGGTGGGGTCATAGTGAGGTTTTGGTCATAGTGAGGTGTGGTCATGTAGAGGTGTGGTCATAGTGAGGTGTGGTCATAGTGGGGTTTTGATCATAGTGAGGTGTGGTTATAATCAGGTGTGGTATAGTCAGGTGTGGTCATAGCCAGGTTTAGTCATAGTTAGGTGTAAGTCATAGTCAGGTGGTTATAGTCAGGTGTGATTATAGTCGGGTGTGGTTATAGTCAGGTGTTATTATAGTCAGGGTGATTATAGTCAGGTGTGGGTACATAGTGGGGTTTGTGGTCATAGTCGGGTGTGGTTATAGTCATGTTGTGGTTATAGTCAGGTGTGGTCATAGTCGGTTTAGTCATAGTGAGGTGTGGTCATAGTCAGGTGTTGTCATATGAGGTGCGGTCATGTCAGGTGTGGTCATAGTCAGGTGGGGCCATAGTAGTGTGTGGTTATAGTCGGGTTGTGGTGATAGTCAGGTGTGGTCATATTTCAGGTGGGGTCACAGGTGTGTCATAGCGGGTTTTGGGTCATAGTCCAGGTGTGGTCATAGTCAGGTGTGGTCATAGTCAGGTGTGATCATAGTCAGGTGTTGTCATAGTAGGTGTGGTTAGTAGTGTAGCGTAACCTCGCTGTGGTGGGGCCCCACTCAAAAAAAATTACCCTAATGAAATATCAGCTCTCGTTCCATGACCATTTCCACTAAAGTTTTATTATCTCTAATGTCGTGGACCCTCAGGTTATATCTCACTATGTCGTGGACCCTCAGGTTATATCTCACTATGTCGTGGACCCTCAGTTATATCGGCTATGTCGGGACCCTCAAGTTATATCTCACTATGTCGTGGACCCTCAGGTTATATCTGCTATGTCGTGGACCTCAAGTTTTTCTACTATGTCGTGGACTCTGGTTATATCTCACTATGTCGTGGACCTCAGTTATATCTGGCTATGCGTGGACCTCAGCTTATCGCTATGTCGTGGACTCCCAGGTTTATATTGGCTATGTCGTGGACTCCCAGGTTATATCTCACTATGTCGTGGAACCTTCAAGTTATATCCACAATGTTACGGACCTCAGGATATACTACTATGTCGTGGACCCTCAGGATATATCTCACTATGTCCTGGACCCTCAGGTTATGTCTCACATGTGGGTGGCCCCTCAGGTTATATCTCACTATGCGTGGACCCTCAGTTTTATCTAGTATGTCGTGGACCCTCAGGATATATCTCACTATGTCCTGGACCCTCAGGTATGTCTCACAGTCGTGGACCCTCAGGTTATATTGGCTATGTCGTGGACCCTCAAGTTATATCTGGCTATGTCGTGGACCCTCAGGATATATCTCACTATTCCTGCCCCTCAGGTTATGTCTCACTATGTCGTGGACCCTCGGGTTATATCTGGCTATGTCGTGGACCCTAAAGTTATATCTGGCTATGTCGTGGACCCTCAGGTTTATATCTAGCTATGCGTGGACCCTCAGGTTTAATATCTCATATGCGTGGACCCTCATTATGTCTCACTATGTCGGGGCCCCTCAGGTTATATCTGGCTATGTGTGGGCCCTCAAGTTATATCTCACTATGTCGTGGACCCTCAGGTTATATCTGGGTATGTCGTGGACCCTCAAGTTATATCTCACAAAGTCGTGGCCCCTCAGGTTATAATCTGCTATGTCGTGGACCCCAAGTTATATCTCACTATGTCGTGGACCCTCAGGATATATCTCACTAGTGTGGGACCCTCAGGATATATTGCTATGTCGTGGACCCTCAAGGAAATCTCACAATGTCGTGGCCCTCAAGTTATATCCCCACTGTGTCGTGGACCCTCAGGATATTTAGCTATGTCGTGGACCCCCAGGAATGCTCTCTATGTCGTCGATCGTCAGGATAAATCTCGCTATGTCGTGGATCCTCCGATCACGCTATGCGCACGAGCTTCAATTCCTCGGATCATGACTACATCATCAAGATTTTTTTTTTATTTTCTCAAAGTTATATTTAGTTACTTAAATTTTTGGCAAAGTGGCTCAGAACTGTAAAGGTCCGTTTCCTAGTATAAAGGGGTTTTTAAATATGAAAATAGTCCTATTTCCTCGGATCAAAACTGCGTCATCAGGATTTTGTTTTTATATTTTCTCAAAAGTCGAGTAACTGAAATTTTGGCGTTTGTTGTCCCCAGAGTTTATTACTCTAGTTAACGTTATATGTTAAGTTCTTTTCTGTCATGTACATAAGGTAGCTCCTGAGGTCCCAAAGTTGATCCTCAAGGTGATAAGCTACAGCTCTTGGTCTCATAGTTTAACAAAGGGAAGCTCCTGGGACCAACGGGGTAAAATTATCTAGGAAAAACCCAACCCAAAGAGTAACAAGTGTCCAGAGTCCCGACCCTTTATGAGAAAAGCTACAGCTCTGGGTCCAGCATTTTAGAGGTTTTGCAGTATCAAACAATGGGTAAATAATAATCAATAGCGCTTTTACTATTTTATTCATTAATCTCTTATTAGTAAAAAAAAACAAAATACAGTATATACATTTTACAATGTTCTTTAAGAATATATAAGTGAGTGTAAAACCCGCGTTTAATTTTTATCTCCCGCTGCTCTTGTTTTTTCTATAACATTTAAACGCTGGGCGTTTTGCATACTGTCGTCAGAGCGACCGATGGTGACACCATATTGAATGATGTGGGGGGGGGGAGGGGGAGGTGATGGTGTTACAGCACAATACTTTATGATGGTAATGTTGAGAGCAAGTGATGGTGATAAGCACAATACTTTTTGAAGGTTTAATGTTGAGAGCAAGTGATGGTGATACAGACAAAACTTTATGAAGGTTTAATGTTGAGAGAAGTGATGGTGATACAGCACAATACTTTATGAAGGAAATGTTGAGAAAAGTGATGGTGATACAGCACAATACTTTATGAAGGTTTAATGTTGAAGCAAATGATGGTGATGCAGAACAATACTTTATGCAGGGAATGTTGAGAGCAAGTGATGGTGTTACAGCGTGCTGGGGCTCTACAGGTGTGGGTGCTGGTCTCTACAGGTGAGGGTGCTGGTCTCTACAGGTGTGCGTGCTGTTTTCTACAGTGTGGGTCTGGTCTCTACAGGGGTGGGGCTGGTCCCCTACAGGTGAGGGTGCTGGTCTCTACAGGTGTGGGTGCTGGTCTCTACAGGTGAGGGTGCGGTTTTTACAGGTGTGCGTGCTGGTCTCTACAGGTGTGGGTGCTGGTCTCTACAGGTGTGGGGGGCTGGCCTCTACAGGTTGTGTGGGTCTCTACGGTGTGGGTACTGTCTCTACAGGTGTGGGTGCTGGTCTCTACAGGTGTGGGTACTGGCCTCTACAGGTGTGGGTGCTGGTCTCTAAGGGGTGGGTGCTGGTCTCTACAGGTGTGGGGGCTGGTCTCTCACAGGTGTGCGTGTGGTCCTCAAGGTGTGGTACTGGTCTCTACAGGTGTGGGTGATGGTTTCAACAGGTTTTGGGGTGCTGGTCTCTACAGGTGTGGGTGTTGGTCTCAAAAAGGTGATGATGCTGGTCTCTACAGGTGTGGGTGCGGTTTTTACAGGTGTGGATGCTGGTCTCAACAGGGGTGGATGCTGGTCTCTAAAAGGTGTGGGGGCTGGTTTAACGTGTGGGTTCTGGTCTCTACAGGTGTGGGTGCTGGTCTCTACAGGCGCGGGTGCTGGTCTCTCTACAGGCGTGGGTGCTGGTCTCTCCCCAGGTGTGGTTGCTGGTCTTCTACAGGTGTGGGTGCTGGTCTCCCTATAGGGTGGGGGCTGGTCTTTACGGTTGTTGGTGCTGGTCTCTCTTACAGGTGTGGTGTGGTATCTACATGTGTGGGTGCTGGTATCTACATGTGTGGGTGCTGGTATCTCTACAGGGGTGGATGCTGATCTCTACAGTGTGGGTGTGATTTCTACAGGTGTGGGTGCAGGGCTCTCTACACTGTGGGTGCTGGTCTCTCTACAGTGTGGGGGGCTGGTCTCTCTACAGGTTGTGGTGCTGGTCTTACAGGGTGGGTGCTGGTCTCTACAGGTGTGGGTGCTGGCTCTCTTCAGGTGTGGGTGCTGGTCTCTCTAC
This sequence comes from Cherax quadricarinatus, assembly GCF_026875155.1. Taxonomy (NCBI): domain Eukaryota; kingdom Metazoa; phylum Arthropoda; class Malacostraca; order Decapoda; family Parastacidae; genus Cherax; species Cherax quadricarinatus. Next base: position 17,439,415 of record NC_069497.1, read on the forward strand.
AGGTGTGGGTGCTGGTCCATCTACAGGGGTTTGGGGGTGGTCTTACAGGTGTGGGTGCTGGTTCTCTTAACAGGTGGGGTGCTGGTCTCTCAACAGGTGTGGGTGCTGGTCTCTAACAGGTGTGGGGCTGATCTCTACAGGTGTGGGTGTGGTCTCTCTACAGGTGTGGGTGTGGCCTTACAGGTGTGGGTGCTGGTCTTACAGGTGTGGGTGCTGGTTTCTACAGGTGTGGGTGCTGGTCTCTCTACAGGTGTGGGTGTGGTCTCTACAGTGTGGGGGCTGGTCTCACCGTTGTGGGTGCTGGTCCCTACAGGTGTGGGTGCTGTTCTCTCTACAGCGGGGTGCTGGTCTCTACAGTTTGGGTGCAGGTCTTACAGGTGGGTGCAGGTCTCTACAGGTGTGGGTGCAGGTCTCTACAGGTTTGGATGCTGGGCTCCTACAGGTGTGGGTGTGGTCTTTTCCAGCTATGACAATGCTGGAGTCACTTTTAAATCAGACATGAAAAGTCTCCAGGTTTCCACCTTGAGCCCATTGATGTCAACCGCTAATAATCACTCCTCAAAAAAACCATACCCCCCGGGCCGGGGTTTTAACCCCCGGTCATAGAGTCCAAAACTCCAGCCCGTCGCGCTAACCACTAGACCAGCTAGCCACAATAAGATTCATCCAACTAGGTATATTTCTACACCTAGGGAAAGGGTTTGACAGGCACCTCTGTACCACAAATGCAAGTTTTACAGACGAATCTCAGCTGGTGGCCGTGACGAACTCTAGCTCAAGTCCCTTCACTGCCGTCAACATGACTTAAGAAAACGTAATGACACGATTGCAAATAAAAAAAAACCCCCCGGCCGGGATTGAACCGGGGGTCATAGAGTCTCAAAACTCCAGCCCGGGCGCGCTAACCACTAGACAGCTAGCCACAATAGATTCCCTCCAACTAGGTATATTTTTTACACCATAGGAAGGGTTTGCACAGGCCCTCTGTGACCCCCAAATGCAAGTTTTTACAGACGAATCTCAGCTAGCGTGGCCGTGACGATCTAGCTCAAGTCCCTTCACTGCCGTCAAATATTAAGAAATCGTAATGACACGATTGCAATAAACCATACCCCGGCCGGGATTGAACCCGCGGTCATAGAGTCTCAAAACTCCCGCCCGTCGCGCTAACCCCTAGACCAGCTAGCCACAATAAGATTCATCCCAAATAGGATATTTCTACAAACCCTAGGAAGGTTAGCACAGGCACCTCTGTGACCCAAAAAACAAGTTTTTACGCAAACCCGCGGTGGCCTACGAATTTGCTCAAGTCCCTTTTACTGCCCTCAACAGACTTTAAAAAACGAAGACACGATTTCAATAAAAACCCCCCCCCGGCCGGGGGTTGAACCCGGGGTCCCTAGGTCTCAAAACCCACCCCTCGCGTAAACCACTAGAACCCGTAGCCACTAAATTCAAACCAAATAGGAAATTTCTACACCATAGGAAGGTTACACAGGCACCTCTTTTACCCCAAAAGAAGTTTTTTACAGAAAATCTCCAGTGCGTGGCCGTGAGAACTCACTCAAATCCCTTCACGGTCAACATGACTTAAAAAAAATCGTAATGACACGATTGCAAATAAACCATACCCCGGCCGGGATTGAGTTTTGAGACTCTATGACCGCGGGTTCAATCCCGGCCGGGGGTATGGTTTATTTGCAATCGTGTCATTACGATTTCTTAAGTCAATCACTCCCTCAGATGAACTCCCACGGTTTCCCAGGTTCCCGCACGCAAGCACGCACTCACGCACTCACGCAAGCACACACGCACGCACGCAATCACGCACGCACATGCACGCACACGCACACACATCACAGTGGGCACCTGTGACGAGCGGAGTCCACAGGGGTCGGTCCTAGGACCAGTGCTATTTTTGGTATATGTGAACGACATGATGGAAGGGTTAGACTCAGAAGTGTCCCTGTTCGCAGATGATGTGAAGTTAATGCTGAGAATTAAATCAGATGAGGACAGGGCAGGACTTCAAAGAGACCTGTACAAGTATTGCCAGAATATACTATGGTGAGGAAGAGCAATTAACAGCTGTCTAATAAGACCAGTGAACGAGTGTTGACTAGTCGGCTGGTAAATTCACTCTGCTCCAAGACGAACACCTAGCTTGGACGTTGGGTAGGTCACGTGACACTGACCCGGCAAACACCTAACCAAATATACAGTGGCGGGGGTAACAACAGTGGGGGGTAAACAACAGTGGGGGGTAACAACAGTGGGGGGTAACAACAGTGGGGGGTAACAACAGTGGGGGTGTAACAACAGTGGGGGTAACAACAGCAAAAAACTATGTTCAGCCATACTTTTGGATGATTGGATTATTTTATATTAATTTACCTCCTTTACATAAAACAGACACATAATAAAACTACACATATACAGCCAGATATAAATACATATTGGTCACATACAGAAATAATTGTACAAACAAGTAATAATAATACAAGGACGTTCATTTCCAATTTAGCTAATAAAGGAAATGAACGAGGGTGTATAGACGGCGCAACAGTGGGCGAAACGTTGTCAATAAAAATCGCATTATATTGAATGTGAGTATACTTTTCCATCATGTATAGCATTTATCTCCATGTTATGTTAATAGCTTATTAACATAATGTAACATATTACATAATAAAATGTATGACAAAACAAAATATAACAAAACAATACAACCCTCCCTCCAAAGAAAAAAAAAAAACAGTATAAAAGAAGGTAGGAAGGTTGGTGGTCAAGTTGGATCATCGGGAGGTAAAGTGTTGTATTTTAACCTCATTCAGACTACGCTGATATACAAGGCCACACTGTGGCATAAAAAAATTGAAAGTTTGATGGAATTGTCAACCACAAAGTTAGTTCTGGGTTACCAGACCCAGCCATCTGTGGCGTCTTTACGGTCCACTCACCAGTTACTCTATCAGGATTTCCTGAAGAGAAACTTTTAAGTGCTTTTACTTTAAATATAATTAAGTCTTCCTCTTTAAACGGCGACAATCAAATGTTGATGCATCTTAGGACAAATTGTCTCTATGTAAATTAGTAAAAACACTTGGAATCGTTGGGATCAGTTCCAAAAACTAAAAATCACCTTTGATATATTTACACAACGATTTCACTGAGCTTAGAAACGATGGTGAGTCACGGTGTTAGATAACGGGGTGTTGTCACTGAGTTTTTAAGGGAGAGTGTGTTACGAGTTTAGATAACTATGATGATTCACTGACTTAAATAACATAGTGATTCCTGTCTTTGATAACCAGTGATCCCATTGAGTTTTAAATTTAACGATAAATATGTCACTGGTTTAGAAAACGATGGTGTGTCACTGAGTCTTAGTTGTGATGTTGAGTCTTTGAAACGATGGTAATGTCACTTATGTTTGAACAGAGTGAAGCCTGACGTGGGAGCTAGTTCCCTTTGTTGAATCTCTTAAATTATTATATAATAATTATCTCTTTTTTTCTACAAGTACGACCTGCTGACTTACTGACATAGAATAAAAAATAATATACAGAACCCCCCAGGTACCTATTAAATTGCAAAATGAACAGAAAAGCGGGTTTAAAGGGAAATTTTCCTGAATCGTTTCCCCACATAATAATTATTAAAAATATTATTATTCTTATTAGTTTTTTGTTTGGAGGCCGTTTTTTATGCTTCCCCAGGTTCTTGCCCAAGAGTCCATCGTGCCCCCTCAGATATTCCCCCTTTCCCCACACTTCCTTTCCCTATACTATCTTCCCTTTCCCCAGGTTCATGGTCCAGGAGTCCATCTGTGTCCCCTCAATATTCTCCCTTCCACATTCCCTGCCCTATTCTTCTACCTTCCACGGGTTATGTGTCCAGGGTCCATTGTGCCCCTCGAAATTCTCCCTTCCACACTTCCTGTCCTTACTATCTACCTTCCCCAGGTTCATGTGTCCAGGAGTCCTCGTGCCCCCTCAGATATTCTCCCTTCCCCACTTCCTGTCCTTTTATCCTACCTTCCCCAGGTTATGTGTCCGGAGCCCAATCTTGCCCCCTAGATATTCCCCTTTCCCAACTTCCTTCCTATACTATCCCCCTTCCCAGGTTCATGTGTCCAGGAGTCCATCTGTGCCCCTCAAATTCCCTTTCCCCCCCTTTTTCCTTCCTATACTATCCTACCTTCCCCAGGTTCATGTGCCCAGATCCATCTGTGTCCCCTAGTTTCTCCTTCCCATTTCCTGTCCAATATCCTATTTCCCCCAGGTTCATGGTCCAGGACCCATCTGTGTCCCTCAACATTCCCCCTTCCGCACTTCCTGTCCTAACTCCCCCACCTTCCCAGGTTAGGCCAGGATCCATCTGTGCCCCCTCAGTTTTCCCCCTTCGCATTCCTGTCCTATACTACCTCCTTTCCCCCGGGTTCATGGTCCGGGGAGTCTATTGGTCCCCTCAGATATTCTCCCTTCCGCATTCCTGCCTTTTTATTCCCTCCCTTTCCCCCGGTTCAGTGTCCGGAGTCCATCTGTGTCCCTCAATATTCCCTTCCCCCACTTTTGCCCTTTTCTATCCTACCTTCCCAGGTTCTTGCCCGGGAGCCTTTCGTGTCCCTCAGTTCTTCCCCCCCCCCACTTCCGTCCTATACTACCCTCCCTTTCCCGGTTCATGTGTCGGGAGTCCTCTTTGCCCCCTAAATTATTCCCCCTTTCCCGTTTTTCCTGCCCTATACTATCCTACCTTCCCGGTTCATGGCCCGGGAGTCCATCTGGCCCCCTCAGATATTCTCCCTTTCCGCCTTCCTTCCTATCCCACCCTACCTTTCCCCCGGTTCATGTGTCCCCTCAAATCCCCTTCCACACCTGTTCTATCTATCCTCCCTTCCCCCCGGGTTCATGTGTCCAGGAGTCCATTTTGGTCCCCCAGATATTCTCCTCCGCATTCCCTGTCCATACTATCCTCCCTTTCCCCCAGGTTTGTGTCCCCCTCAGATATTCCCCCTTCCACACCTCCTGTCTAAAATATCCACCTTCCCCGGGTTGTTCCAGGAGTCCATCTGTGTCCCATCAGATATTCCCCCTTCCACCCCCCTGTTCTTTTCTACCTACCTTGCCCAAAAGGGTTCATGTGTCCGGAGCCCCACTTGCCCCTAAATATTCTCCCTTCCACACTCCTGTCCAAACTTCCTACCTTCCCGGTTCATGGTCCAGGATCCACTGGTCCCCTCAGATATTCTCCCTCCGATTTCCCTTTCCTATACTATCCTCCCTTCCCCCAGGTTCTGTGTCCAGAGTCATCGTGTCCCCTCAAAATTTTCCCCCCCCGCACTTCCTGTCCTATATATCCTAATTTCCCCCGGTTCATGGTCCAGGAGTCCATCTGTGTCCCCTCAGTTTTCTCCCTTTCCCCCACTTCCTTCTATGTTTTTCCTACCTTCCCCAGGTTCAGTGCCCAAAGATCCCACGTGCCCCTCAATTTTCCCCCTTCCCCCTTTTCCTGCCCTATACTTCCTACCTTCCCCGGGTTTCATGTGTCCAGGAGCCCCATTTTTGTCCCCTAGATTTTCCCTTCCGCACTTCCTGTCCTTACTATCCTACCTTCCCCAGGTTCAGTGCCAGGAACAATCTGTGCCCCCTCAGATATTCTCCCTTCCCGCATTCCCTGCCTATACTACCCTACCTTTCCCCCAGGTTCATTTTTGCCCCCTCAGTACTCCCTTCACATTCCTGTCCTATACTATCCTACCTTCCTCATTTTCTTTTTCCAGGAGTCCATCTGTGCCCCCCCAGATATTTCCCCCCCCACTTCCTGTCCATACTATCAAACCCCTTCCCAGGTTTTGTGTCCAGGAGTCCATCTGTGTCCCTCAAAATTTTCTCCTTCCCCCACTTCCTACCTAATATCCTACCTTCCCAGGTTCATGGTCCAGGAGCCATCTAGTCCCAGATTTCCCCCTTCCCATTCTGTTGTTTTTTTTTCCCCTTTCCCCCAGGTTCATGAGTTAGGAACTATCCGGGGGCCCCCCGGTGTTTCCCTTCCTCTAAACCCCTGGAAACTCTTTCGTTTTTGATCCCAAACCCCCGCCCCCCCCCAATCACAGCCCCAAACCCATGTCCGTGGTTCCAAGTGTTCATCCAAAACCCCCTTCCCCTTCCCCGATGTCAGCAAGTCCCCCCTCAGGCCCGGGGTTCCCGGGTTCCATTTTTCACCACCCCCCAGAGGTCAGCAGTCCCCCCCCGGGCCCCCATAGTTCCAAATGTTATCCTACCCCTTCCCATTTCCCCTGGGGCAGCATTTCAGCCAGCCTTGAAGTACTGTCCATTATGATATTCTACAAAGTGTATTAGTATAGTATACGAAGGTAGATTTTATTACAGAGGAGGACACGCAAAAATTTTCTGGCTCTGTAATAACATCCTCGGGACAGACTCGAACGTCGACTACCGAACAAGAGAGATTTCTATCACAGTTACCCCACCAGGACGGCTACTTAGTGAAAATTTGGAAACATATATTTATTTTTAATATTGTCCCTATGTCATTTATGCTTATTCAATTATTTTTTCGAATAGTGCATTTGTTAGGTTTTTATGTGCTAAATTATTTGGGGGGTGCGGAACCTTTGTGTTCCCTGCACGATAACTTAATTAATTGTTATTGTTATCTTTTTTTCCTTGTTGATTTTTTTTGGCATGGTACACTAGGTTTTCAAGCACACACTCTTCTATTACAAAATTTCGGGATTTTCCATACAAACCCTCACAACATATACAAAGCACGAAAAAAGAACACAAAAACCTTTTCATCGGTATAAAACATACACGTATATTTATTCAACAATGCAGGAGGAAAAAAAAGTCAAGGCCCAGGAATCAGCTGAGGAAGGGTGATGGGGAATTCACAAGGAAACGCCCCGAGAGGTTTTCAGGGTCAAAACAAATTAAAATGTATTTACAGTGGAAACCCAGTGGGACCCCAAAAAATCAAAAACGGGGGGGCACACCAAAAAAAGTGCTGGATGAGGTACAATAACAAGGGGAGGGAAAGAAGCTGCTATGCGAATTGACACCCTCAAAGGGGGGGGACCAGAAAACTTCCCCATGGGTCCTTAAAGGGGGAGCAGAGATATTGTGTGAGCCATTAACAAACTCTTCAACACATTTTTGAAAGGGGGCAACCCCCTGATATGGAAAATGGAAAAATGTAGCCCCAATTTTTAAAAAAAAGGAGACGTAGGGGGGGCACTAAACACAGACCTTATCTCTAACGGATAGTATGCGGTCATGGAAAAGTATCGGGAGGAGAGGGGGTGGGGCACCGGGAAAAGAAACAAGTGTTAATTCCCCCGCACGGTTTCGGGGAAAGGGAAAATCCTTGTCCAACCTACTAGGGGTTTTAGACAAGTAAGAATAAAAAGGAGAGGGGGGTGGATCGACTGCGAAATTTTTGGCTGCAAAAGGCTTTGACACAGTTCCTCACAAGGGGTTACTGCAAAAGCTAGAGGATCAGGCACACAAAACCGGAAAGGCACTGCAATGGGCGAGAATATCTGACAGGGAGGAAACAACGAGTCATGGTACGCGACGAGGTTCAGAGTGGGCGCCTGGCAAGCGGGGTTCCACAGGGTCGTCGGGCCCTGTGCTGTTTTTTGGTATACGTGAACGAATAAGGGAAGGGTAGACTCAGAAGTGTCCTTTTTTGCAGACGATGGAAAATTAATGAGAAAACGAATCGGACGAGGATCGGCGGGGACTACAAGAGCCCGGGGAAGGGCTACAAGCCTGGTCCAGCAACTGGCTCCTTGAATTTAAACCCCCCAAATGAAAGTCATAAAATTTTGGGGAAAAGGAAAGAAGAGCAGAACAATATAGTTTAGATGGCCAAAAGCTGAAAACCCCCTAAAGGGAAAAAATGGGGGGTGAGATAACCCCGAGCATATTCCTGAGGCGACATCAATCAGAAACTGCTGCGCATACGGGGCCTGGAAAAACCTACGGATACGCCCCGATACCTCAAAAGGATTGTTTAAGCTCGTCCATCTACGTCACCCCATACTGGAGTATGCGACCAGTTTGGAAAACCAACCTAGTCAAGCACGTCAAGAAATTAGAGAAAGCCCAAAAGGGTTTTGAAACAAGATAGCCCCAGGCTACGGGATTGTCCTATAAAGAAAGGTTAGGGAAATCGGCCTGACAAAACCTGGGGGCCAGGAGGGTCGGGGGAGACATGAAAACGACAATAAAATATGCGGGGAATAACGAGGTGGAAAAAGAGGGGATTTTCCCAAAGGATGGGAACGAAAAGGGCCCAAATTGGAATTTTGAAGACTCAGATAAATCAAAGGGATGTTAGGAGTATTTCTTCAGTATAGAGTAGTGGGCCCCAGGGAATAGCTAGAAAGTGATTGGTGGGGGGCAGGAACCATACATATTTTTAAGGCGGGGGTATGATAGAGTCATGGGGCAGGGAGAGAGGGGACCTAGTAGCAATCACAAAGAGGCGGGGCCAGAATTGTACTCGACCCCTGCAACCACAAATGGGTGAGTACACACAGGGCACCACTTTTAAAATTGGTTCAGACTAGTTCCTGTGATTATATTATCACTCATTATTAACTTTTAAGTTTTTTTTTCTATTAAAGGTCCAAAACTTACTGAAAAGTATTCCCCACTCAGTCTCGTTTTGCTCGTTATTTTAAATTAATGTTAGTTTTTAAATCTTTCATGATTTAAGAAATTTGACAGCTCTATAATATGAATATCCTTTAAACATGGCTATCACCCAAGAACAACATTCTGTTTACTATGATGAAAAACCTACAAACAACATTCGTTCACTTGATGAATGAACACATACAAAACAACTTCAGTTCACTATGTGAATGAAACCCTACAAGAACAAATTTTGTTCACATGATGAAAAAACCATAAAAACATTCATGTTTACATGATGAATAACACATACAAGAACAACATTCATGTTCACTTGATGAATTTACAAAACAAGAACAACTTCATGTTCTAGTTTTGAACACATACAAGAAAAACAATCATGTTCACTATGATGAAAAACACACAAGAAAAACATTCAGTTCCTATGATGAATAAACATTTCAAGAACAACATTCATGTTCACTTGTGAATGAAACATACAAGAAAAAACATTCATGTTCACTTTTAAAGAACACATACAAGAACAACCTTTTATGTTCACATGAGAATGAAAGCAACAAAACAATACTGATATTCATCTTTACATTTAAAATCAGGGTTTACATGAACAACACTGACGTGAAAACACTGACATAACAAAAACCCTGAACAACACCGACGTGAACAACTCTGCGGAAAAAACACTGACAGAACAACACCAATATGAACAACACCCACGTGAACAAAATGACTTTAACAGCACGACAGAAAACCCAAAATGAACAACAGACGTGAAAAACACGACGTGAAAACCACTGACATGAACAACACCCACGTGAAAAACATGACAGAAAAGCACCCGACAGAACGCACCGACTTAACAACATGACAAACACATACTGAACAACACTGACTGAACAACACGCATTTAAAAACCCGACATGAACAACACTGACAGAAAACACTGCATGAACATGAAACCAACAGAACAAAAAATGAACAACACCAACAGAACAACCCAACATGAACAACACTGGGGCATGAAAACCCAACATGAACATGAACACCCACATGCAACAACATAAAACCCAAAAGAAAACAACAGAACAAAACCCAAAATGAACAAAAACTGACATTAACAACACCGACAGAACAACACCAACTGAACTGAACACCAAAAGAACAACAAATGAGCAACACCCAAAATGAACAACACCCCTGAACAACATGATATTAAAAACACCAACCAAAAAAAACTTAACAACACCGACTTAACAACACCCAAAATGAAAACACCCCATTAACAAAACCCAAAAGAAAAACACAGAGCAACACCCAAAATGAACAACAAAACATGAACAACACGGCTTTAAAAACACCAACATAACAAACCACATTAACAAAACCAACGAAAAAACAGACATTTAAAAACACTGACATGAACACAGACATTAACAACACTGCATGAAAAAAACCAAAATGAAAAACACCCCTGAACAAAATGACATTAACATGAACACCACATGAACAACCCCATGAACAACACCAAATGAACAAAACATGAACAACACCCAAAATGAACAAAAACCCACATGAACAAAAAACATGAACAACCCAACATGAAAAAACAACATGAAAAACACCAACATGAAACAAAACCCCAAAATGAACAACACGACATTAACAACACTGGGGCATGAACATGAACACCAACTGAAAAACAAAACATGAACAAAACGACATTAACAACGCAACATTTTCAACACCGACTGAAACAACACTGACATTAACAACACTGACATGAACAACCTGCATTTAAAAACACTGAAATGAAATGAACACCAACATGAAAAAAACACCAACATGAAAAACACTGAATTAAAAAACACCGACATTAAAAAACTGCATGAAAACACTGACATAAAAAAATGACAGAACAACATGACTTAAAAACACCGACATGAACAACACTGAATGAAACAACACCCAAAAAGAACATAAACACCAACATGAACAACAACATGAACAAAAAAAAATGAACAACCCAACTGAACATTAAAAACAAAAAACTGAACAACACCAACATGAACAACACCAACATGGGAAAAACAACAGCAACGTCAAATGAAAACACTGGCATGAACAACATGGTACATAACAAACTGGTACATAAAATATAAAAGTTGTCATTTTTAAACTTTTAAAAAAATTATTTTTTTTATGGTTGATTCATAGCTCCTGGACAGCTTCCCCGCTTTATTTACCGATTTTGTTGATTTTATACTACTGGAACGATCATATCCATTTTGAAGTGTGTATATTTTTTACCCCACCCCTCACCACCGTTGACCTAGTACAGTCCCCTTTCCACAATAAAGGGAAAAATAATTAATTCGGACACAGGTGATTCACAAATGCAAAACAACAACTGTTATGAAAGTTAAGGAATCTCAATGTTTTTCTTGATACTAATTTACCCGGTTACAAGTAAGACTTGAAGTAGATAACCTTTGTCTTTCTTCAAAGTTATATTATTTTTAAAACTTATATAACCAGTGTTTTCTTTATTTTCAATCGCTGCGATTTGGGCATCCAGGGTAGAGCTTTTTGATTTGGGAAAAGATCCCCGTCTCAGGGGGGTAGTAGACATTACGACTGTCACCCCTAAAAACTGAATTGTGGTGATACAACCCAAATAGTGACGGTTTTCAGAACATGGATGAAACCGCCACCAGGATAACAACCACATTTCTTTTAAAACATATCAGAAGACCCTCCTGGGGGAAAAAATACTCCTGTCCCAAAATCTACTGGGACCATCGGCCAATTTTTTTTTTTATTTTTTTTTAATTAAATCTTAGAAAAAAATTTAATTATTATCATCAAGTTGTTCATTGTTATTTTTCCATTATTTTTTTTCAGGAGGGAAGGCGTTGCTGACGCTTGTACACAGAGACCAGTCAACACAGAAAACGAATGCAGTTCGTAAAAAGAAGACCAGTACAAAAAACACAGAAATGGGTAATACAGAATACAGAAGAAGGGTCAGTCAGTAAAAAAGAGACGCCATGCAGTAAGAGAAAAACCCTACAGAAAATTGAAACAAAAAAAAGGTAGAGTACAGTACATAATTTCAGTACAGTAGAAAGAAAAAAAATCAAACAGAGAAGAACAATAAGGTTTATCATACGGGGGGACCTTTTAAGGGTACAATGTTACATTCACTGCCTCGCTTTGGGTCTGCATTAAAAATGAAGAACTCTGTTTTAGGCGAAACGTTTTGATTGAAAACACCTAACTGTTGGGTCCACCTCCAGCAAAACCAGGTTTTTTCCGGTCCGGGGCTTTTTCCAGATGACCCACGTTATGTTGGTACCAGACATGTGTACCCCGGAACCGCCAACTTCACCTCGTCTACGCTCTGCAAATATATTTCTCCGTTCTATTGTTTTCAATGTTATCTTGTTTGGGTAATAACAAATGAACAATATTTTTATTAAATTTTTTTTTTTTATGTTAACTCGGTGAATGAACAAAATAAGAAAAAACTACCGTGGTCCATGAGGTGACTGGATGGGAATAATTCCCCTGTCAGACATTTGAATACAAAATTAGCAAAACTGAAATTTTAATAATTAATAATAATAATTAAAAATAATAATAATAATAAATAATAATAATAATTTGCGACCCTGTCAGCCTCAGATTATCTCTGAGTTTCCAACCTTGCCCCTGGAGACCGTGGTTCGTTTTAAGGTCCCCCCCCCCCTTGCCTTCCCCATGTTTTTATGTGTCCAGGAATCCCATCCGGGGCCCCGGATGTTCCCCCTTTTCACTTCCCTAAGGGCACCTCGTCTCTTCTCTGCCCTTTCCCGCCTCAGCCCTTCCCCAAGTTAGTATCCAGGAATTTTTTCCCCTCTGCCGCCGGGGTTTTTCCCCTTCTCACTTCCCCCAAAAGGGCAGCCTCACCAACCTGTATTCTTGCCTCCCCAGGGTTCCCGTACCCGGAATCCATCCGTTCGCTCCCCGGATGTCTTCCCTTCCGCACTTCACCAAGGTCAGCCCCCAACGCAGTATTCACTTTCCCCCGGTTCCTGTTCCGGAATCCATCCCTTTGCTCCCGGGGTCTTCCCCTTCCCATTCCTAGGTCAGCGAGTTAGGGCAGTGCCTTCCCCGGGGTCCGTCTCCGGAGTCCCCCTTGTGTCACCCAGACGGACTCCCTTCCCCCCTTCCCCCGGGGTCAGCGGGTTTCCCCCCTGTAACTTTACTGAGTGGAAACTTGGATTGCTAGCTGGTCTCGGTAAGATTTCCAGGTGGGTGGAATTACTGGGGGGGGACACACAGAAACCGCATCAGTAATTACCCCACCAAGACACCTTTCAGTAGGTTTTGTGGACAGCGAAGCTCGCAAACCCCGCTTTGGGGACCCGGGGAGGGTAATTTTAAAAAACTATTTTGGAATTCCTTTATTTTTACACTTGAATTTTTACTGAGAACAAGATTTTTTAACTTATTTAGCAGTTTAAATGTATTTGTGGAAAAAATTTTTTTTATGAAATATGTAAAATTAAAGATGGACCTTTTGAGCACTATGGGGGCGTGAGTCTGTGTAACATGTTATTTTTTAATATTATTATTTAAAACAAAAAGAAGCGCTAAGCCACAAGGGCTATACGCGTTATTTTATAAAAAAAATTAATGACTACGTGTTATTTTCTGGGTGTCATAGTACCGTTTTGTGTGTTGGAATTTTCATGTGTAAGTTATTATATTGAATGAGTATCAAAAAGCGAATTTTTAAATCTCCCCCCTATGAAAACTAAAAAAAATTAATAATAAAATTGTTTTTGGTGTTTCGTAAATGAATTTGAAGGTCGGATATTTACATACTCCGCACATGTATATATGTATAAATATATATTTGTGCTATATTATATTTTTATATAATATTTTTATATATTTATATATATATTTATATTAAATTTTTAAAAATAAAATATATAACCCCCTGTAAAAACATTTCCGGATAACACTCCCCCAAACCCCCCCGCATAAAAACTCCGCAAAACACTCCCGCAATAACCTCCCGCAATAAACCCAAAATCCCTGCAAAACACTTTTCCGCGAAACACTAGCGATAACCTCGCGCTATAACCCCCTGCAAATAAACTTCCCCATAACACTCCCGATAACACTATAAATACAATCACTTAAAACAATTCATTAGCTTTCTACCCTTAGTTATAATCATTACGATATAAAAATCGATAATAAAAGGCATTCTGTATGAATTTGAGGCGCTAAATCCTTAGGGATCATACACAGTCTGAGCATTTTTGAACTTTTTATATACACGATATACACCCGTATATACACAGAGATGTGTGTTGATATACACGGGGTGATGTACACTTTCAATGTATAACTTTTTTCTGAAATATAATTAAAAGCATTACACCTAGTTACCACCCATGTGTGTATCCCAAAACACATCCTGGGTGTATATAAATTGAAGGTATGCACATTTTAGTGATTTTCCCGTTAAAGGAAGTGAGGAGCACCCTCCTGTTTTCTGGACAATCACAGTGAGGACAAAAGCTTCGTCAAGCTCAGGTTCGAAGCTGACTTGAAGCCTTTGAACGGTCGTTTTCCGGTGTTTTTAACTTCCTGAACACGGGGTTTCACCCCGCGCTGTATTTTCCTCCTTGTATACACCAGGATTTAATTCCCCAAACTAAGAATTAATATTCCTGACTGGGGGTTAAGGGTTGGGTTTAAAAGGGTTTGAAACCTATCGATACACAAGTGTTGGCGGTAACCTATCCCCCGCCGCAGGAATTTTTAAAACCCAAAAAATTAAACAAAATTCTTAACAAAATATACCCCGAGAAATTGCAACTGTCAGGGTATTAAAACCCGGGAGGTGTTGGTCTTGCAGCCCTGATAAACCCTTGTGTAGTAGATAACTTTAAACCCCACTAAACCCTCAACCTTATGACCCTTGTAATAACAGACTTGAAACCCCCCCAAATTTAAAATATTAAAATTTTAATTCTTTATTTCTGCAATTTTAGACCATAGTACATCAAGACCTACTACTAATAGTGACATCAATGAAACTTTATAGCTGACTCAATGACATACTACTTATAGGCATCATGACCTCTTCTATATAACTGACATCAATGACATACTATAAAGCTGACATCAATGATATACTTTATATAAAAGTCCCTTTTGAAGGTATTTCGGGGAAAATTTGGGCAATTTTTCCTCCCATTATGCGACCCACCGGGGGTTTACCCAAAACCCCCGGTACCCTTTTAGTGCAGGGGAATGTGGGCAGAGGATCTTATGGAAAAAGTTCTTTTTGTTTCCACCCCCTTTGGGAAACGAACCCAGCCTCAGTGTTGTGAGCTGAGGCTTACCCAATCAGATGCGGCACCAAAATTTTATGTGTTCTTAACGAAGATTCGCGTATCAGTGTATTCCCCCCTTTTTCTCGCTCCCCCTCTCTTCCTCTCTCTCCCACCTTTCCTTTTCTCTCCTCTCTCCGTCTCCGTTGAGGATCCCTACTTTTTGACAAGCTATTTACAGGTTAAAGGGTTCCCAACTTTATTGGCAAGCTAAGAGCTGTTCCCACATAGTCATTTGAGAGCTTTTTTTTGTTTTGAGACATACAATAGGGAAAAGGATGAAGTTGGAGCCTCTGTGGGCCAGCATTTTCATTTTATTAAATGTTTATTCGTTGAATCATATGCTTACGAATGGTTCCCTACCGAGTCATCCTGGGTATATTTGATCTCAGTGGAGGATGTTTTGGGAAGGATAAAGCCAGAGTGAAGTTTCTTTTTCTGCCCCTCTTTTGGCATAAAAGCTGATCACGCGTCCTCGAAATGGATCCAAGTGTGGTACTTTGACAATATTGGCCTTGTACATACAGTAGGGCCACCCACATCCCTCCTGTATTGAAGGCTCTGCTGAAATGACAGATCTATCCAGGATGGGTCCAGGCGAGATATTGAGACGTCTTGCTCTGTTCTCTACTCTGTCGAGCAGTCGCAATAGAGAGGGGGGCAGGCAAACCAAGAAAGTGGAGCATACTCAAGGTGTGAGCGCACTTGTGCCTCGTACAGAATCTTGCAACCCCTACTGTCAAGCAGATACGAGATACGGCGAAGTGCTGTAAGCTTCCTGGCTGCCTTGTTTGCAAGATTTACAACATGGTTCTTCATGGTTAGTTTGGAGTCAAATTTCACCCCAAGGATATCAACGTCTTCTCCAGGTGCCAACACCCTCCCATTCATCCTTACTACTGCACCAGCATTACCATCACGGTGCCTAGAGACCATCATTTGCGTTTTCTCAGGTACAAATATTACTAGCCATCTATTTCCCCAAGTTGATATAGCTCTCAGCTGGTGATTGATGTAGCTTAGATCAGCTGGCATTTCTTTTCTTGGATAAGTGAATGTCAGTGTACAGTCGTCTGTATATGCGTGGGATTCTGGGATGAGATGAAGAAGGTCGTTGAAGTAGACATACCATAACAATGGTCCCAGCACGCTTCCTTGTGGAACACTTGCCCCAATAGGATGTCTTGCTGATTCCGTTCCACTGAGAACTACCCTTAGATATCTACCATGAAGGTAATGACTGAGGAGACATAGTGTAGAGCCTGCAATTCCCAGTGCTTGAAGTTTTGCTAAGGGGCCCGGGTGCCACCCCCCGGTCGAAACCCCACAATGTCCAGTGTCCCACACAGCTGATTTGGTTTCATCCATTGAGGGTGCCACTTAGTGGAGAGTTAACAGATCACTGCAGAGTAACCTTTTAAAGCCTATTGACGATCACAAAGTGTGAGTGGTAGAAAAAAAAACTCTGTCATTTGTCTTAGATCATTGTTCAAGGATCTTACCAGTAATTGACAGGAGTGTACTGGTCTGTATTGCTGATTTCGCTCTGCTCTTTTTTTTTGTGAACGGGCTCTTTTGCCTTTCTTTCCACAGAGGGGGCCTTTACCTGTATAGGCAGTGCAAAAAAGATGCGAGTTAGTGGTCTGCTACTGGTCTACATTTCCAGCAATCTTGGGGGGTCAACTTGCTGGGCCCACACCTTTTTTTGGTCAAGCGATTTAAAAGGGAATGCCCCTCCCCCTGCCTTATTGCACCACTGACATTTTGACACAGTTTTTACAGCTACCCAAGGAACTTGCATTTTATGCGAGGGTTTGGAAAGAGGTCCGCTTCTCTTGTTCTAGTGAGGGGGTCCATCCCGTCGATTTAGAGGCGGAAAGGTTCATCAGGGAGTAACCTTTTCTGTCCTTGAGGGGGGCCCCGGTTTTGGAGCCTCCCTCCCGAGCTAGCTTTTCTTTTTTTGTCCGCCCCCCATTTAGCAATGCCCACTTTGAAAAGTCACTCATAGCTAAGGGTTGCCTGGCAAGTTCCTGTTATAGGTGGTAGGATGCTTTATACCTTCGCCTGCTTTTTTATTAGCAGTAGCGCCTCTCTACAACGAAAACCAAACCAAGGCTGATCTGTAGGCTTTGTCACATATTGCCGGTGGGAAAAGGTTCTTGTTTTAGATTTAAAGGGTGTTTTCCCCTGAAAGGTTTCACTTGGTTGTAACATCCCCCTTTGGGAAAAAAAACATTCAAAAGGGGTGGCGAGCTCAGGCAAGGGCTGCCCGTTACCTCTTTCCCCCAGCCAGGGGTGGTGGGACTCCCCACCTCGGTTGGATCTTAAGTGCCTAAAAAAAAGCCTTGTGGGGGATGATCCAAAATAGCCGAGGGGTTGAAATGACTAAAAATTCTGCCAGATCCTCAAACGGGTCAAGGGGGGACCCAGAGATTTGAGCGGGAAATCAACAAGTTTCTCTGTAACTACTGAAAGAAGATCATCAAAGTCCCTCGTATAAGGTTTTGGTTTGAGGTCACCAACAAATTTATGATATGTTGACAGTTGTTTGTAGCAGAAGGAGTCCTTTTTTTTCCCCATTGGGAAATTTGAGGGGTTTGCTGTTGCCACTAAAGGTTGTACACTGCAATGCTGTCAGAGGTACTATGTTTATCAGAGCTTAAATCATCTTTTAAAGAGATGGGATGGCAACATAAAAGGGCTGGGCATGAACACTTTTGGGAAAAGCACCAGCAAAAACCTCCTCCTTGCCTTGTTTTCTTTTTCTTCCTGGGTGCAGCCGAAATTCTTGCAAGATTTTCGGGAGTCCTGTCGTCCAAAAAGTTTCAAATTTTATGCACTAAAAAAAAATAATGTTAGCAATTATTTATAAATGGAATTTTTATATTTTTAATTTTGGTATGAGCAGCAAAATGTTAGTTAAGAAGTAAAACACCTCTAAACATTAAACGTTAAGTATTATTTAAATTAAAATCATTAAGAAAAAAAAGAAATAAATTGTGTTCCACCCCTTCAGGTAAAAATACGATAACATTTAAACATAGTGTAAATTTAACACAAACATTTTTTTGATAATATTCGCTAACTTCAAACTCACAATACTGACAGAAAGTTGAATTTTTGTAAGACGAGACGTACTGACCATTTGCAGCACCACCGCAAAATATTTTCGTTAATAGTCAAATGTCAACGGGTTTTAGTTTTTTATTTTTTCCCAAAATTTTATTTGTGTGTGTGTGTGTGTGTGTGTGTGTGTGTTTTGTGTGTGTGTGTGTGTGTGTGTGTGTGTGTGTGTGTGTGGTGTGTGTGGGTGTGTTGTGTGTGTTGTGTGAGGTTTTATGTGTGTGTGTGTGTGTGTGTGTGTGTGTGTGTGTGTGTGTGTGTGTGTGTGTGTGTGTGTTGCGTGTTTTGTATGTGTGTGTGTGTGTATAGTTTTGTTAGTGTATGAATGGTGGTGAATCTGCAGGCTGCCTATGCGGAAATGCGCAAATGAGCGTAAAAACAAATGTGTGTAAGTAAGTTTAATTAAGTTCAGGTACTCGTAAATACACTTACACAAATTATCATTCCTAGTAACATATGTGTACATTACCCAGGATAACCCAAAAAGTCATACAATGTAACTTTCATTGTGCCCAAGCGCATATAACTCACTGCGCATCTTGTAAATACATAAGAATAATAAATAAATAAAAATATGAAATTCAACACTTACTGCAGTTTTCGAGAAGGTAGACAAACAGATTAACACATGAACACTCATAAAGTCACAACAGAACTTCACAAACCCACTTAAATTAGTAAATAAGTAAAAAATCTTATATTTAATGTAAATAAAGCGTATAACATAAATAGAACTCCCAAAATTTCATTGACTAGCCAGACCTTGGTGGCCGAACTGGACGGTAGCTTGGCTGTGTCTAGCTCACTTACGGTCTAGGCTGTCTTGGTGGTGTAATTACAGGACGCAGATTTCTGTGTGTCCCCTCCTGTAATTCCACCCACCTGGACAGTCTCTACCGTAGACCAGCTAGACAAGGCCTCGTTCTCATCTGGCTAGATCACGGAGGGTGGTTGAGCTGACTTCGGGATACATAACCTGGGGAAGGCTGAGACTGGAAAATAATCTAAGGGAAGTGAGGAAGGGGAGACATCTGGGGGCCCACGGATGGATTCCTGGACACATGGACCTGGGAAAAGCGAGAATACCTTGGGGAAGTGGGAAAGGGAGAATATCTGAGGCGGACAGATGGACTCCTGGACACATGGACCTGGGAAAGAAGGAGATACTGGTTGCTTAGGCAGACCTTGGGAAAGTGGGGAAGGGAGAATATCTGAGGGGACACAGATTGACTCCTGGACACATGGACCTGGGAAAGAAGGAGATACTGGTTACTGAGGCAAACATTGGGAAAGTGGGGAAGGGAGAATATCTGAGGGGACACAGATTGACTCCTGGACACATGGACCTGGAAAAAGCGAGAATACCTTGGGGAAGGGAGAATATCTGAGGGGACACAGATTGACTCCTGGACACATGGACCTGGGAAAAGCGAGAATACCTTGGGGAAGTGGGGAAGGGAGAATATCTGAGGCGGACAGATGGACTCCTGGACACATGAACCTGGGAAAGAAGGAGATACTGGTTGCTGAGGCAGACCTTGGGAAAGTGGGGAAGGGAGAATATCTGAGGGGACACAGATTGACTCCTGGACACAAGGACCTGGGAAAGAAGGAGATACTGGTTCCTGAGGCAAACCTTGGGAAAGTGGGGAAGGGAGAATATCTGAGGCGGACAGATGGACTCCTGGACACATGGACCTGGAAAAGAAGGAGATACTGGTTGCTTAGGCAGACCTTGGGAAAGTGGGGAAGGGAGAATATCTGAGGGGACACAGATTGACTCCTGGACACATGGACCTGGGAAAAGCGAGAATACCTTGGGGAAGTGGGGAAGGGAGAATATCTGAGGGGACACAGATTGACTCCTGGACTCATGGACCTGGGAAAAGCGAGAATACCTTGGGGAAGGGGGAATATCTGAGGCGGACTTGGGAAAGTAGGAGATACTGGTTGCTGAGGCAAACCTTGGGAAAGTGGGGAAGAGAGAATATCTGAGGGGACACAGATTGTCTCCTGGACACATGGACCTGGGAAAGAAGGAGATACTGGTTGCTTAGGCAGACCTTGGGAAAGTGGGGAAGGGAGAATATCTGAGGGGACACAGATTGACTCCTGGACACATGGACCTGGGAAAAGCGAGAATACCTTGGGGAAGGGGGAATATCTGAGGCGGACCTGGGAAAGAAGGAGATACTGGTTGCTTAGGCAGACCTTGGGAAAGTGGGGTAGGGAGAATATCTGAGGGGACACAGATTGACTCCTGGACACATGGACCTGGGAAAGAAGGAGATACTGGTTGCTTAGGCAGACCTTGGAAAAGTGGGGAAGGGAGAGTATCTGAGGGGACACAGATTGACTCCTGGACACATGGACCTGGGAAAAGCGAGAATACCTTGGGGAAGTGGGGAAGGGAGAATATCTGAGGGGACACAGATTGACTCCTGGACACATGGACCTGGGAAAGAAGAAGATACTGGTTGCTGAGGCAAACCTTGGGAAAGTGGGGAAGGCAGAATATCTGAGGGGACACAGATTGACTCCTGGACACATGGACCTGGGAAAGCAACCAGTATCTGGTTGCTTAGGCAGACCCTGGGAAACTGGGGAAGGGAAAATATCTGAGGCGGACAGATGGACTCCTGGACACATGACCCTGGGAAAGGAGATACTGGTTGCTTAGGCAGACCTTGGGAAAGTGGGGAAGGGAGAACATCTGAGGGGACACAGATGGACTCCTGGACCTGAGGAAAGCATCAAAAACACAGTAAGTGGGTGGGTGGACCTTAAAGACGAACCACTGGCCTCCACGTGGCAAGGTCTGGTAACTCAGAGATAACTCTGAGGATGACAGTGGTCGCAAATAATAATGACAATTTTGATTTCTTAGCATTTCAGGTAAGCTTAAATTTTTTATTAGAGATGATGTGTAGGATGATGTCGAAGAATTGAGACACTTATGCAACGTATGAGAATGTTTATTGAAATGTTTCGCCACACAGTGGCTTCATCAGTCCAATACAAAGCCGGAAGGAGGAGTTTGAGGTAATCAGTCTGTCACAGCATAGGGCCAAAGAGGTGACTTATATACTGCAGTGGAAGCAGGAGGAGGCGGGATCACAGTGGGACCTGCCACTAGTGTCAGTAGGTCTTCGTCTGAAGGTTGGAATGAAGTTAAAATTCTTCATGTATCCTCTGATACAATGACAAAATGATAAGCGTTGATATATAAAAAAAAATATCTAAAAATGTTTTAGATGGTAGCATAAGAAAGTCGCATAATTGATGGTGGTGATGTGATTGATGGTGATGATGTGATTGATGGAGATGATGTGATTGATGGTGATAATGTGACTGATGGTGATAATGTGTTTGATGATGTGATTGATGGTGATAATGTGTTTGATGATGTGATTGATGGTGATGATATGTGTGAACGACATCATCAAATGAATGGTTTTGAAAAGGGTCAGGTTGAAGAATTGAGACACTTATGCAACGTATGGGAGACTTTACTGAAGAAACGTTTCGCCACACAGTGGCTTCATCAGTCCAATACAAAGTCGGTTTTCGAAACCATTCATCACGTCTGTCAGACACTACAACATCACGGGATTTTGATACAGAGAATTCTTCAACACTTGTCCAACCTTTGGACGAAGACCTACTTACACTAGTGGCAGGTCCCACTGTGATCCCGCCTCCTCCTGCTTGGTCTCACCTGACTGCAGTATATAAGTCACCTCTCTGTGTGCTGTACTTCCTACAAGAGTGATGGACTGAGCACATCGACTCCAGGCTGAGGGACTGATTACCTCAAACTCCTTCTCTCCTTATACCTCCTGCTTTGTATTGGACTGGAGAAACGTTTCTTCAGTAAAGATTCCCATGCGTTTCATGTCTCAATTCAACTTGTCGGATTTCAGAACCATTCATTGGATGATGTCGTTCATACATATCATCACCATCAATCACATCATCATCAAACACATCATCACCATTAATTATGCGACTTACTTATACTACCATCTAAAAACTTTTTATATATTTTTTTTTATATATCAAGGCTTATCATTTTTATTATTGTATCATAGGATGCATGGAGAATTTTAACCTCAGTTCAGCTACCTATTCTTCAGTCTGGAGAGTTGAGGAAAGGTTAGAATACCAACACCATGGTCACGTTATCTTCAAAGAATTTTAAAGATCATGATTTTGCTTAATTTTTAATTTTTGATGAATACAGAACATGTCTGGGCATGTTATCTTTGTCTCCATCCTCCGCACGGGATTACTAACATAAACTTAGTCTTCTATGTATTTTTCACCTAACTGAGTGAATTTGGTTGAGATATTCCTTCAAGGAATAGAGAACATCTCTAAGTGTAAATAGTCCAGATCTTCATCAAACTAGTTAAAAACAGCAAAAGGAATGAAGAGATTTTAGTGTGGAAGTGGTGAGAGTGTAGTGTGGAAGTGGTGAGAGTGTAGTGTGGACCTGGTGAGAGTGTAGTGTGGACCTGGTGAGAGTGTAGTGTGGACCTGGTGAGAGTGTAGTGTGGACCTGGTGAGAGTGTAGTGTGGACCTGGTGAGTGTGTAGTCTGGACCTGGTGAGAGTGTAGTGTGGACCTGGTGAGAGTGTAGTGTGGACCTGGTGAGAGTGTAGTTGTGGACCTGGTGAGAGTGTAGTGTGGACGTGGTGAGAGTGTAGTGTGGACCTGGTGAAAGTGTAGTGTGGACGTGGTGAGAGTGTAGTGTGGACCTGGTGAGAGTGTAGTGTGGACCTGGTGAGAGTGTAGTGTGGACGTGGTGAGAGTGTAGTGTGGACGTGGTGAGAATGTAGTGTGACCTGGTGAGAGTGTAGTGTGGACGTGGTGAGAGTGTAGTGTGGACCTGGTGAGAGTGTAGTGTGGACCTGGTGAGAGTGTAGTCTGGACCTGGTGAGAGTGTAGTGTGGACGTGGTGAGAGTGTAGTGTGGACCTGGTGAGAGTGTAGTGTGGACGTGGTGAGAGTGTAGTGTGGACCTGGTGAGAGTGTAGTGTGGACCTGGTGAGAGTGTAGTGTGGACCTGGTGAGAGTGTAGTGTGGACCTGGTGAGAGTGTAGTGTGGACCTGTGAGAGTGTAGTGTGGACCTGGTGAGAGTGTAGTGTGGACCTGGTGAGAGTGTAGTGTGGACCTGGTGGAGTGTAGTGTGGACCTGGTGAGAGTGTAGTGTGGGCCTGGTGAGAGTGTAGTGTGGACCTGGTGAGAGTGTAGTGTGGACCTGGTGAGAGTGTAGTGTGGACTTGGTAAGAGTGTAGTGTGGACCTGGTGAGAGTGTAGTCTGGACCTGGTGAGAGTGTAGTGTGGACCTGGTGAGAGTGTAGTGTGGACGTGGTAAGAGTGTAGTGTGGACCTGGTGAGTGTGTAGTCTGGACCTGGTGAGAGTGTAGTGTGGACCTGGTGAGAGTGTAGTGTGGACCTGGTGAGAGTGTAGTGTGGACCTGGTGAGAGTGTAGTGTGGACGTGGTGAGAGTGTAGTGTGGACCAGGTGAAAGTGTAGTGTGGACGTGGTGAGAGTGTAGTGTGGACCTGGTGAGAGTGTAGTGTGGACCTGGTGAGAGTGTAGTGTGGACGTGGTGAGAGTGTAGTGTGGACGTGGTGAGAATGTAGTGTGACCTGGTGAGAGTGTAGTGTGGACCTGGTGAGAGTGTAGTGTGGACCTGTGAGAGTGTAGTGTGGACCTGGTGAGAGTGTAGTCTGGACCTGGTGAGAGTGTAGTGTGGACGTGGTGAGAGTGTAGTGTGGACCTGGTGAGAGTGTAGTGTGGACGTGGTGAGAGTGTAGTGTGGACCTGGTGAGAGTGTAGTGTGGACCTGGTGAGAGTGTAGTGTGGACCTGGTGAGAGTGTAGTGTGGACCTGGTGAGAGTGTAGTGTGGACCTGGTGAGAGTGTAGTGTGGACCTGGTGAGAGTGTAGTGTGGACCTGGTGAGAGTGTAGTGTGGACCTGGTGAGAGTGTAGTGTGGACCTGGTGAGAGTGTAGTGTGGGCCTGGTGAGAGTGTAGTGTGGACCTGGTGAGAGGGTAGTGTGGACCTAGTGAGAGTGTAGTGTGGACTTGGTGAGAGTGTAGTGTGGACCTGGTGAGAGTGTAGTGTGGACCTGGTGAGAGTGTAGTGTGGACCTGGTGAGAGTGTAGTCTGGACCTGGTGAGAGTGTAGTCTGGACCTGGTGAGAGTGTAGTCTGGACCTGGTGAGAGTGTAGTCTGGACCTGGTGAGAGTGTAGTCTGGACCTGGTGAGAGTGTAGTCTGGACCTGGTGAGAGTGTAGTCTGGACCTGGTGAGAGTGTAGTGTGAACCTGGCGAGAGTGTAGTGTGGACCTGGTGAGAGTGTAGCGTGGACCTGGTGAGAGTGTAGTCTGGACCTGGTGAGAGTGTAGTGTGGACCTGGTGAGAGTGTAGTGTGGACCTGGTGAGAGTGTAGTGTGGACCTGGTGAGAGTGTAGTGTATACCTGGTGAGAGTGTAGTGTGGACCTGGTGAGAGTGTAGTGTGGACCTGGTGAGAGTGTAGTGTGGACCTGGTGAGAGTGTAGTGTGGACCTGGTGAGTGTAGTGTGGACCTGGTGAGAGTGTAGTGTGGACCTGGTGAGAGTGTAGTGTGGACCTGGTGAGAGTGTAGTGTGGACCTGGTGAGAGTGTAGTGTGGACCTGGTGAGAGTGTAGACTAGACCTGGTGAGAGTGAAGTGTATACCTGGTGAGAGTGTAGTGTGGACCTGGTGAGAGTGTAGTCTGGACTTGGTGAGAGTGTAGTGTGGACCTGGTGAGAGTGTAGTGTGGACCCGGTGAGAGTGTAATCTGGATCTGGTGAGAGTGTAGTGTGGACCTGGTGAGAGTGTAGTCTGGACCTGGTGAGAGTGTAGTGTGGACCTGGTGAGAGTGTAGTGTGGACCTGGTGAGAGTGTAGTGTGGACCTGGTGAGAGTGTAGTGTGGACCTGGTGAGAGTGTAGTGTGGACCTGGTGAGAGTGTAGTCTGGACCTGGTGAGAGTGTAGTGTGGACCTGGTGAGAGTGTAGTGTGGACTTGGTGAGAGTGTAGTTTGGACCTGGTGAGAGTGTAGTGTGGACCTGGTGAGAGTGTAGTGTGGGCCTGGTGAGAGTGTAGTGTGGACCTGGTGAGAGTGTAGTGTGGGCCTGGTGAGAGTGTAGTGTGGACCTGGTGAAAGTGTAGTGTGGACCTGGTGAGAGTGTAGTGTGGGCCTGGTGAGAGTGTAGTGTGGACCTGGTGAGAGTGTAGTGTGGACCTGGTGAGAGTGTAGTGTGGACCTGGTGAGAGTATAGTGTGGGCCTGGTGAGAGTGTAGTGTGGACCTGGTGAGAGTGTAGTGTGGACCTGGTGAGAGTGTAGTGTGGACCTGGTGAGAGTGTAGTGTGGGCCTGGTGAGAGTGTAGTGTGGACCTGGTGAGAGTGTAGTGTGGACCTGGTGAGAGTGTAGTGTGGACCTGGTGAGTGTATAGTGTGGACCTGGTGAGAGTGTAGTGTGGACCTCGTGAGAGTGTAGTGTGGACCTGGTGAGAGTGTAGTGTGGACGTGGTGAGAGTGTAGTGTGGGCCTGGTGAGAGTGTAGTCTGGACCTGGTGAGAGTGTAGTGTGGACCTGGTGAGAGTGTAGTGTGGACCTGGTGAGAGTGTAGTGTGGACCTGGTGAGAGTGTAGTCTAGACCTGGTGAGAGTGTAGTGTGGACCTGGTGAGAGTGTAGTGTGGACCTGGTGAGAGTGTAGTGTGGACCTGGTGAGATTGTAGTGTAGACCTGGTGAGAGTATAGTGTGGACCAGGTGAGGGTGTAGTGTGGACCTGGTGAGAGTGTAGTGTATACCTGGTGAGAGTGTAGTCTGGACCTGGTGAGAGTGTAGTGTATACCTGGTGAGAGTGTAGTCTGTACCTGGTGAGAGTGTAGTGTGGGCCTGGTGAGAGTGTAGTGTGGACCTGGTGAGAGTGTAGTGTATACCTGGTGAGAGTGTAGTCTGGACCTGGTGAGAGTGTAGTGTGGGCCTGGTGAGAGTGTAGTGTGGACCTGGTGAGAGTGTAGTCTGGACCTGGTGAGAGTGTAGTGTGGGCCTGGTGAGAGTGTAGTGTGGACCTGGTGAGAGTGTAGTGTGGGCCTGGTGAGAGTGTAGTGTGGACCTGGTGAGAGTGTAGTCTGGACCTGGTGAGAGTGTAGTCTGGACCTGGTGAGAGTGTAGTGTGGACCTGGTGAGAGTATAGTGTGGACCTGGTGAGAGTGACAACACAGGTCACCGTCCCCACAATGTGGCTACAGTTCTTTGTACTCAGTCACTTTGAAGGAGGTGTCTCATCGGTGAAGAGATCTTGATCCAGAGATTTGGAGTTTCTCTCCACTTCCTTCTTTCGAATCTGATTTCCTCCTATTCATCAAGCATTACGCATTTATTGCTCAACACATTTCATAAAAATCTTCCCGGTTAATTAACATCAATGTTCGTACCACCACCTCTGGTATAACATAAATCAACAAATCGTGGGTGGTTAATGGGTAGCAGAAATTATGGCTGGTTGATGGTAACTATCGGTTTCTTCTTTCTGTTGTAATATGCACATTAATATTAAAAAATGTCTTGTAAATTATCGATGTTCAGTGTTCACATGTCTGTGCTTTCCTCAGTGATTATAATGACTGTTAATTTTTCTGGTGTTTCCTTTCCACTTGACATGGATAAGCAGCTTAGAATTCTTTCCCTGTAAGTCAGGTTTGTAAGTTAGGTTTGTCAAGGTGACCTCTTCTTGACTAGAGGAAGATATTTTTTCAGCTACTCTGCTTGGGGAACAATTATGAAATGTAGACTTAGACTGAACACAAAAACAAAACAAACCCACTCGATGGTTTAAAAAAAAAATGTGAAGAACGTATGAAGTTATGAGGGACCTATGAGACATCATACAATGAAGTTATGAGGAACCTATGAGACATCATATAATGAAGTTATGAGGGACCTATGAGACATCATACAATGAAGTGATGAGGAACCTATGGGTCACCATACATAAGTAGTGTGAGAGACCCTTGAGTAAAAGCGTAGAAAGTTTGTGTTTAACCAGTAAATACTTGATTTAAGACAAGATTTTCTTAATCCAGCAACAAACAAATTGAACACAGGGTTTTCTTAAGAAATTCAAGCTAGGTGGAAAATTTTCTTGACTTTATTCTCACATACAATATTGATCTGGTACATAAATAACAAAAAGGCACAATACCGTGACTGGAACGATACACAAATAACCCGCACATAAAAGAGAGAAGCTTACGACGACGTTTCGGTCCGACTTGGACCATTGACAAAGTCAGTGTGACTTTGTCAATGGTCCAAGTCGGACCGAAACGTCGTCGTAAGCTTCTCTCTTTTATGTGCGGGTTATTTGTGTATTGATCTGGTACAGATCACGTACTGAACGCGTTATGAGCCAGAACACACACAGAATTGATTTGATGGGTGATTGATGATGAGTTGCTGTTGATGATGAGTTGCTGTTGGTGAGTTGTGGTGATGGATAGTTTATAGTGAGTTGAGGTAATTGATGGTTGATGGTGAGTTGTGGCGACGAATGGTTGATAGTGAGTTGTGGAGATGAATGGTTAATAGTGAGTCGAGATGATGAACGATGTATACTGAATTGAGGTGATGGATGGATTATGCCGACATTTGGTGATGGATGGTGTACAATGAGTTGTAATTATGGATTTGTTTATAGTGAGTTGTGGCGATAGATGGTTGATGATGAATTGTGGAGAAGAATGACTGATGATGAATAGAAATTTTCAGAGTTAATGCTGATTTGTAGTAATGGATAAATAATGAATTCCTTGCTTCTGTCTTTAATCTCGTGTATGTACATCGTGGTAAAGTATGATAGAAAAAACCCAGCTTCGTGATGAATTGTGTTGGTGTTGTCTAACCTGGTCTCTTCTTCCACTAGGTTTTGTCTTGAGTTTGATGTGATCTGCACCCAGGCATCAGACGAGCCTGGCCCCAAGAAGGACTTTGGGAGTATAACAACACTGGGAACTTATCAAAGGTATATCCCCTACCAGGCTGTCCATATTTCTGATCAGATGAGTGAAGTCTTCCACCTCAGTTGGTTCTGCAATCTTCGTCTGAACTTATTCGTCTGATTTATTGAGGTGACTAAGCTGATTTGAATAACTATAGACCAATATCTAACTTACCACTGCTCTCTAAAATCTTTGAAAAATTAATTCATAGAGGGATCTATTCTTACCTAGATCAGTCACAACTTTTAAAACCCCCCTGAAAGTTTGGATTCAGGAATAAAAAAAGCAAATGATGCATCATAACATGCAGAACTAATATATCCGTCCTCGAAAAAAAAGAAACCCCCCGGAGAATTTTCATGTTTTACGAAAAGCTTTTGATACAATCGACCATGAATGTGTACATAGGTAAAAAGAGGCCCTCCCTCAATTACCTAAAGTCTCCCTTAGTCCCAGAACCCAATTGTGTCACAAATGGTGAAAAACCCTTCCAAAAACCGATCCAGTAGGAGTCCCACGGGGAAGTGCCTTGGCCCACTCCTCTTTCTCATCTACTCAAGCCCCTACCAAAATAAAATCACAGTACCAAAACCCATTTATTTGCGGGTGACATACATAGTCTTCTCCCACCCAAACCCGTATACGGCCCAACATTGTAAATGCCGAATTGCAAAAGTTTCTGCCTGGATGTAAGAAAAATTACCCTGAATACGTAAAACCCATTTCTTCCTTGGGACAAAGTTGCAAATGTTCCACTTGACTAACGCTAAACGGATAAACCCCTCACAAGATCCCGAGGGAAAATTTTAGGAATTTTTCCTCTGAAAAACTTTTGGTAGCCCCTTTTGAGTGAGCCCCTTGACAGTGCCTCAAATCAGAACTATACAACAAAACACCCAAAAATTCTAGGTACATGTTCCACAAACAGCTCTCCGCCTGTACCATTCACTCATCTACCCATTTTACATTGGAATTTGTGGGGGGACAACAACATTTAATCACCTAAGACATAAAAACCGCAAAAGGCAGCAGTGAAAGAAAACAAATCCCACTCCCCCCGCATACTCCACCAATTTTCAAAAGCTAAAAACTGCTCACCAAAAAGAAAACCATGCTTTTTTTTTACCTACTAATACAAGAACATACACCAAACAAAACCCTCCCCACCAAATTTCCCTCAAATTACGGGCACACACCAAACACAAGAACAGACTCTTTTTGATGTCCCCCTGTCCATATCCCCAGTGTAAAAACTCTATGCACATAAGGGCCCTAAAATTTGGATTCCATTACCCCGGGAAAAAAATAAATAACCCGGCTGAAAAACAATTTTAAAACTTCCAAAAGCCATTAATACCCTAGACGAAAAGTCAATACCAATTTCCATAATATAATTTCAAAATTTTTTTTTCAACCCATTTTCTTGTCCCACAGGAATATAATTGAATCATGTTTCACAAAAGAGTTTTGAAATATAATATTCCTTTGGTTTTATAAATTAATTCACTTTTTAAATTTAATAGAATACTGTGCAACTACAAAAAATTTATTTAGGTTTTAGTCAGTCAGACAATAATAAGTCGGCCCATAATGGCCAGGCATAATAGAAGTTCTCTTAGGAACTGGAACCCATATATTGAAAATTACATATCTCAATGTACCTACATGCAAAGAATACATAAATTTTGAATTTGAATTTGAATATAATTTTCAATCTAGCCGGAAAGAGAAGAACAAAATATAATGCACAAAAAAGCCGCACATAGGAGAGAGAACAGCTTATGACGACGTATCGGTCCGAACCTGGACCATTACAATATTTAACATCTATCAAAGCATCTGTGCCTACACCTTGAGAAAATAGTACGCAGTTTTTCAGTTAGTTTAAAAAAACAATCGACGATCATCCTCAGGTGAAGAAATTCCATTCTTAATTTCTACTACCAAGGGGTTTACTAAATCCATTAAACCCCCAGGTCTGCACTTCCATTAATCCATAGGCAAAAGGATTCCACTTCCATTAACTCCCTCTCTTCTCTGAAAGGGTTTTTAAATCTTCCATTACACCACCAGATAAACTTAAGGAAAGGCGTTCAGAAATTCGGAAGGGGATTCGATCTCCCAGAAAACCCCCAGGAAATAGGATTAAAATTGACCTCGTAAACTAATGAGGGTTTCATTAATCCATTACCTACAAGAAATGAGTGCACCCTTCTCCATTATTCTTCAAGTTGGGGAATTCAGGAAAGATTCCACCGTTTACCATTACCCTCGGGTACAGGATCCAACTCTTCACAAACATCAGGAATGGAGACTCCTATTACCATACCCACAAATATATGGGAATTTTCAGAATTTAAACCGATAAAAAAAGAGTTCCTTACGCATTACCACAAACAGTCAAGAGTGTCTTCCACTACCACTGCCACAGTTAGGTAAGTTCTCACAATCATTACGCAGGATGAGTAGCACAGGGGTAGTAGCACAGGGGGATACGCACAGGTGAATTCCACAGGGGGTGAGTGCCACATGTGTGATTACCACAAAGAGTACCACGGGGGTGAGTACCACAATTAAATGAGTAACCCCGGTGGTGATACCCAGGGGTGATTACCACAGGGTGCGTTAGACAGGGGGTGAGTACCGCAGGGTTGAGTTCAACAGGGGATGAGTACACAAGGGTTAAGATCCAGGTTTGGAAGATTGCCACCACCATAACTCCATGTCAGTAGGCGGTGTGACGTCTTGTAACTACTACTCTCCTGCCGCCAGTGTGTGTGTGTGTGTATACTCACATATTTTTACTCACCTATTTGTGGTTTCTGGGGCCGAGACTCAGCTCCTGGCCCTGTGTCTTCACTGATTGCTGCTAGGTCATCTCTCTCCCTGCTCCATGAGCTTTATCATACCTCGTCCTAAATCAATGAATGGTTCCTGCCTCCACTACCTCACTTGTTAGACTATTCCACTTACTGACTACTCTATGGCTGAAGAAATACTTCCTAACATCCCTTTGACTCATCTGAGTTTTCAACTGTGTCCCTTCTGTGGAACATCCGTCTCTGTCTACCTTGTCTATTCCACGCAGTATTTTGTATGTTATCATATCTCCCCTAACCCTCCTGTTTTCCAGTGTTGTCAGGCCAATTTCCCTTAACCTTTCTTCGTAGGACATTTCATTCCCTTTAGCTCTGGAACTAACCTTGTCGCAAACCTTTGCACTTACTTTAATTTCATGACATGCTTTACCAGGTGTGGGTTCCAAACTGGTCCTGCATACTCCAGTATGGGCCTGACGTACACGGTGTACAGTGTCTTGAACAATTTCTTATTAAGGTATCGGAACGCTGTTGTCAGGTTTGCCAGGCACTCATATGCTGCAGCAGTTATCTGGTTGATGTGTGCTTCCGGAGACGTGCTCGGTGTTATACTCACCCCAAGATCTTTCTCCTTGAGTGAGGTTTGCAATCTTTCGCCACCTAGCCTATAGTCTGTCTGCGGTC
>NC_069497.1:17476170-17501170 GCF_026875155.1 Cherax quadricarinatus
ACAGAACAACATACATATACAGAACAACATACAAAACAGTAAAAATACAAATGCTTTCAGTAACACAAAACAGACTACAGAAAACCCCTAACCCGATTTACAGAACAAACACAGACTTTCAGTAAAAATCTACATAAACCCGAACAAAAATTACACGCTTTTCAGTAAAAAAACATTACAGTAACAAAAAACTTTACAGTAACCCGAAACGACTTACAGAAAACAACATAAAATGCTACAGTAAACCCAAAAATTACAGTAAAAACAAATGACTTCAGTAAACACAAAGACAAAAAGTAAAAAAACACTACATGATTTCGTAACAGAAAAAAACAGTAACACAAATAGACAACTGAAAAAGGGTAAGTAACAAAAAACAGTATAGTAACACAAAACAATAAAAAAAACAGTTAAAATAACACTAAAAGGAAGTACAAAAAAAACAGTAAGTAATCAAAAAAAGAAAGAAGTAAAACAGGAAGTAATAAAAATTTTGTAAACCCAAAAAAAGATTTGTTATAATAAAAAAGAAAAGAAAAGAAAAACAGGAAAAAAACAATAACACAAATGAAAATACGTAAGTAAAAAAAGAAAAACAAACAGAACACAAAGAACAGTCAGTAAAAAAAAACGTACAGTTAAAGAAAACCAAATTACAGTAACCAGAAGAAAGAAATAACAAGAAAACATCAGTAAAAAGGGGAAAAAGTACAGTAAAAGAAAAACAAAAAACAAGAAGAACAGAAAAGTAACACAGAAGAACAGAACAGTAAAAGAAGAAAAGTACGTAAAAAAGAACAGTAAGTAAACAGAAGAACAGAAAACAGTAAAAGAAAAACAGACGTAAAAAGAAAAAACTCATAAAAGAGAACAGTACAGTTAAAAGAAGAACGAAAGTAACACAGAAGAACAGACAGTACACAAAAAAAAGAAAAGTAAAGAAAACAGTAAGTAAAAGATGAACGACATAACACAAAAACAAACAGTAAAACAGAAGAAGAACAGAAAGAAATACATTTAAAAAGAAGAAAAAAGTAAGTAAACACAGAAAAAAAATACAGTAACACAGAAAAACAGAAAATAAAAAAAGAACAGTCAGTTAAAAAGATGAAAAAGTACAGTAAAAAGAAAGAAAAACAGTAAAAACGAAAAGTACAGTAACACAGAAAAAATTTCGTAAAGGGAAAACCAGTAAATAACCAGAAGAACAGAACAGTAAAAAGAGAACCGCGTAACACAGAAAACATACTAAAAGGATGAAACATACATAACACGAAGAAAGAAAAGTTTAAAAAGAAGAACAGAAAGTAAAAAAAAGAAGAACAGTACAGTAACACAGAAGACCAGTACAGTAACACAGAAGACCAGTACAGTAACACAGAAGACCAGTACAATAATACATAAGAATAGCTCAGTAACACAGAAGCACAGTACAGTAACACAGAAGAAATGTACAGTAGCACAGAAGAACAGTACAGTAACACAGAAGAAATGTACAGTAGCACAGAAGAACAGTACAGTAACACAGAAGAAATGTACAGTAACACAGAAGAACCGCAAAGTAACAGAACAGTACAGTAACACGTAAGTACAGTAACTCAGAAGAAAAGTAAAGTAACAGAACAGTACAGTAACACGTAAGTACAGTAACACAGAAGAACAGTACAATAACACAGAAGAACAGAACAGTAATACAGTACAGTAATACAGAAGAACAGTAATGTAGGGGATAACTTTCTGGAATCGCTACAGCGACTGATATTGATCAAGTTACTTTAATATTAACTCTGGAGAGTCCATTAATGTTGTTCCTCTTTACGTTAATGAACAATATGAACAACACTGCTGGTCAAACTTTTGGTTAATGTTAACTCTGGTGAATGAAGAGAAATATGAACACTACCGTGACTCCATCAGGGTGGCTGGAGTGGGAATAACACCACTGTGACTACTGTCAGGGAGGCTGGAGTGGGAATAACACAACTGTGACTACTGTCAGGGTGGCTGGAGTGGGAATAACACCACTGTGACTACTGTCAGGGTGGCTGGAGTGGGAATAACACCACTGTGACTACTGTCAGGGTGGCTGGAGTGGGAATAACACCACCGTGACTACTGTCAGGGTGGCTGGAGTGGGAATAACACCACCGTGGCTACTGTCAGGGAGGCTGGAGTGGGAATAACACCACTGTGACTACTGTCAGGGTGGCTGGAGTGGGAATAACACCACCGTGGCTACTGTCAGGGTGGCTGGAGTGGGAATAACACCACCGCGGCTACTGTCAGGGTGGCTGGAGTGGGAATAACACCACCGTGGCTACTGTCAGGGTGGCTGGAGTGGGAATAACATCACTGTGACTACTGTCAGGGTGGCTGGAGTGGGAATAACACCACTGTGACTACTGTCAGGGTGGCTGGAGTGGGAAAAACACCACCGTGGCTACTGTCAGGGTGGCTGGAGTGGGAATAACACCACCGCGGCTACTGTCAGGGTGGCTGGAGTGGGAATAACATCACTGTGACTACTGTCAGGGTGGCTGGAGTGGGAATAACACCACTGTGACTACTGTCAGGGTGGCTGGAGTGGGAAAAACACCACCGTGGCTACTGTCAGGGTGGCTGGAGTGGGAATAACACCACCGCGGCTACTGTCAGGGTGGCTGGAGTGGGAATAACACCACCGTGGCTACTGTCAGGGTGGCTGGAGTGGAAATAATACCGCCATGGCTACTGTCAGGGAGGCTGGAGTGAGAATAACACCACCGTGGCTACTGTCAGAGTGGCTGGAGTGGGAATAACACCACCGTGGCTACTGTCAGGGTGGCTGGAGTGGGAATAACACCACCACGGCTACTGTCAGGGTGGCTGGAGTGGGAATAACACCACCATGGCTACTGTCAGGAAGGCTGGAGTGGGAATAATACCGCCGTGGCTACTGTCAGAGTGGCTGGAGTGGGAATAATACCGCCATGGCTACTGTCAGGGTGGCTGGAGTGGGAATAACACCACCGTGACTACTGTCAGGGTGGCTGGAGTGGGAATAACACCACCGTGACTACTGTCAGGGAGGCTGGAGCGGTAATCACACCACCGTGACTACTGTCAGGGAGGCTGGAGTCGTAATCACTCCAACGTGACTACTGTCAGGGAGGCTGGAGTGGTAATCACACCACCGTGACTACTGTCAGGGTGGCTGGAGTGGGAATAATACCGCCATGGCTACTGTCAGGGTGCCTGGAGTGGGAATAATACCGCCGTGGCTACTGTCAGGGTGGCTGGAGTGGGAATAATACCGCCGTGGCTACTGTCAGGGTGGCTGGAGTGGGAATAATACCGCCGTGGCTACTGTCAGGGTGGCTGGAGTGGGAATAACACCACCGTGGCTACTGTCAGGGTGGCTGGAGTGGGAATAACACCACCGTGGCTACTGTCAGGGTGGCTGGAGTGGGAATAACACCGCCGTGACTACTGTCAGGGAGGCTGGAGTGGGAATAACACCGCCGTGACTACTGTCAGGGAGGCTGGAGTGGGAATAACACCACCGTGGCTACTGTCAGGGAGGCTGGAGTGGGAATAATACCGCCGTGGCTACTGTCAGGGTGGCTGGAGTGGGAATAATACCGCCGTGGCTACTGTCAGGGAGGCTGGAGTGGGAATAACACCACCGTGGCTGCTCTCAGGGTGGCTGGAGTGGGAATAACCCCTCCGTGACTTCTGTCAGGGTGGCTGGAGTGGGAATAACACCACCGTGACTACTGTCAGGGAGGCTGGAGTGGGAATAACACCACCGTGACTACTATCAGAGGCTGGAGTGGAATAACACCACCGTGACTACTGTCAGGGGCTAGAGTGGAATAACACCATCGTGACTTCTATCAGGGGCTGGAGTGGAATAACACCACCGTGACTACTATCAGGGGCTGGATTAGAATAACACCACCGTGACTTCTATCAGGGACTGGAGTGGAATAACACCACCGTGACTACTATCAGAGGCTGGAGTGGAATAACACCACCGTGACTACTATCAGGGGCTGGAGTGGAATAACACCACCGTGACTACTATCAGGGGCTGGAGTGGAATAACACCACCGTGACTACTATGAGCGGCTGGAGTGGAATAACACCACCGTGACTACTATCAGGGGCTGGAGTGGAATAACACCACCGTGACTACTATCAGGGGCTGGAGTGGAATAACACCACCGTGACTACTATCAGGGGCTGGAGTGGAATAACGCCACCGTGATTACTATCAGGGGCTGGAGTGGAATAACACCACCGTGACTACTATGAGCGGCTGGAGTGGAATAACACCACCGTGACTACTATCAGGGGCTGGAGTGGAATAACACCACCGTGACTACTATCAAGGGCTGGAGTGGAATAACACCACCGTGACTACTATCAGGGGCTGGAGTGGAATAACGCCACCGTGATTACTATCAGGGGCTGGAGTGGAATAACACCACCGTGACTATCAAGGGCTGGAGTGGAATAACATCACCGTGACTACTAACAGGGGCTGGAGTGGAATAACACCACCGTGACTACTATCAGGGTGGCTGGTGTGGGAATAACACCACCGTGACTACTGTCAGGGTGGCTGGTGTGGGAATAACACCACCGTGACTACTGTCAGGGAGGCTGGAGTGGCAATAACACCACCGTGACTACTATCAGGGAGGCTGGAGTGGCAATAATACCACCGTGACTACTGTCAGGGAGGCTGAAGTGGTAATCACACCACCGTGACTACTGCCAGGGAGGCTGGAGTGGCAATAACACCACCGTGATTACTGTCAGGGTGGCTGGAGTGGGAATAACACCACCGTGACTACTGTCAGGGTGGCTGGAGTGGAAATAACACCACCGTGACTACTGTCAGGGAGGCTGGAGTGGCAATAACACCACCGTGACTACTGTCAGGGTGGCTGGAGTGGGAATAACACCACCGTGACTACTGTCAGGGAGGCTGGAGTGGCAATAACACCACCGTGACTACTGTCAGGGTGGCTGGAGTGGCAATAACACCACCGTGACTACTGTCAGGGTGGCTGGAGTGGGAATAACACCACCGTGACTACTGTCAGGGAGGCTGGAGTGGCAATAACACCACCGTGACTACTGTCAGGGTGGCTGGAGTGGGAATAACACCACCGTGACTACTGTCAGGGTGGCTGGAGTGGGAATAACACCACCGTGACTACTGTCAGGGAGGCTGGAGCGGTAATCACACCACCGTGACTACTGTCAGGGAGGCTGGAGTCGTAATCACTCCAACGTGACTACTGTCAGGGAGGCTGGAGTGGTAATAACACCACCGTGAATACTGTCAGGGAGGCTGGAGTGGGAATAACATCACCGTGACTACTGTCAGGGAGGCTGGAGCGGTAATCACACCACCGTGACTACTGTCAGGGAGGCTGGAGTCGTAATCACTCCAACGTGACTACTGTCAGGGAGGCTGGAGTGGTAATCACACCACCGTGAATACTGTCAGGGAGGCTGGAGTGGTAATAACACCACCGTGACTACTGTCAGGGAAGATGGTTGACGCTTTAGAATCCAAATTAGCAATTTCTGAATTATAAGTAACAATATTTGAAATAATGAAATTATTATAATAAAAATAATAATAATAAAATTATTATTTGCGACCACTGTCGGCCTCAGAGTTATCTCTGAGTTACCAGACCTTGCCACGTGGAGGCCAGTGGTTCGTCTTTAAGGTCCGCCCCCCCTCGCCTTCCCCAGGTTCATGTGTCCAGGAATTCATCCGTGGGCCCCCGGATGTCTCCTCTTTCTCAGTTCCCTAAGGTCAGCCTCACCTCTCTTTCTCTCTCTGCCTTCCAGCCTCAGCCTTCCCCAGGTTCATGCATCCAGGAATCCATCCGTCCGCCGCCGGATGTTTTCCCTTCCTCACTTCCCCAACGTCAGCCTCACGAACCTGTATTCTTGCTGTCCCCAGGTTCATGTATCCAGGAATCCATCCGTCTACCGCCAGATGTCTTTCCTTTCCCACTTCCCCAAGGTCAGCCTCAACTGAATGTATTCATGCTTTTCCCAGGTTCATGTGTCCAGGAATCCATCCGTCTACCGCCAGATGTCTTTCCTTCCCCTCTTCCCCAAGGTCAGCCTCAACTGAATGTATTCATGCTTTTCCCAGGTTCGTGTATCCAGGAATCCATCCGCTCGCTCCCGGATGTTTTCCCTTCCCCACTTACCCAAGGTCTGCCTCAACAACAACCTTCCCCAAGTTCATGTATCCAGGAATCCATCCGTTCGCTCCCGGATGTCTTCCCTTCCCCACTTACCTAAGGTTAGCGAGTTAGGTCAGTGCCTTCCCCGGATCAGTTTGTCCAGGAGTCCACTTGGTGTCACCTCAGGTGGACTCCCTTCCCCACTCAACCAGAGTCAGCGGTATTCTTGCCTTCCCCGGGTTCATGTGTCCAGGAATCCATCCGTCTACCGCCGGATGTCTTCCCTTCCCCACTTTCCCAAGGTCAGCCTCAACTGAATGTATTCATGCTTTCCCCAGGTTCGTGTATCCAGGAATCCACCCGTTCGCTCCCGGATGTCTTCCCTTCCCCACTTACCCAAGGTCTGCCTCAACAACAACCTTCCCCAAGTTCATGTATCCAGGAATCCATCCGTTCGCTCCCGGAAGTCTCCCCTTCCCCACTAGGTCGGCGGTGCCTTCCTTGGATCAGTGTCTCCAGGAGTCCACTAGTGTCACGTCAGGTGGACTCCCTTCCCCACTTCCCCAGAGTCAGCGGTTGCCACCCCTAGTGACCTTGCTGGATGGAAACTTGGTCTACGGTAGAGACTGTCCAGGTGGGTGGAATTACTGGAGGGGACACACAGAAAACTGCGTCCAGTAATTACATCCACCAAGACAGTCTGGAACCGTAGACCAGCTGGACGAGACGAAGCTCGCTCACAGCTCGACCACCAGGGAGAGGCTAGCTAAAGAAAATTTGGAATTCCTTTTATATTACACTATGAATTTATACTTTACTTATTTATTAGTTTAAAAGTATTTATGAGCGGTTTATTTAATAGAAATGAATGGCCAAGTGTTGATGAATTGATCCACCTCCATCAAAACTGTATTAAATATTAAACTGTTTTCATGTTCATATGTTTATTCGTCTTTTGCATTTCACACTCAGAAGCTAACAAGCTCACAAACATACGCGTATGCAAGTATTTTCACATACATACGCTTCAACACACGCACCTTACGCATACACCATTACACATGCACTTGCATGCATAAAAAAACACACATACAATCCAATGTGTTAGAAATACGCAAAAATTCAAGCAACACTGTACACAATTTTCTTCTCTCAATCTAACATGTATGATGTCACACATATATAAACATACACACATCACTCGACACTCCTGCCATGAACACTCATGCGCACATATATGTGTACACATTCTCATAGACATATTTGTACTCGTCCACATGATGGTTAAAATTAACAATGTAGTAGAGGCTACGTAAGAGAAATAAGGAAATATTAATGTACTTCAATATTCAGAATATATATGTTATTATATGTTACTATATATGAATGAATGTAATGCTTACGTGTTATTTTGTATGTGTGTCATATGTACATGTTGTGTACACACACAACACACATGTTGTGTACACATGTGTACACACACATGGGTACTTATTCATATATGTTATAATTTATTAATGACTATATTTACGTAATGTGTATGGGTGTCACGTGTCCATGTTATTGTGTATTAATGTGTATGGCTGAGTGAAATGTTTAGATATTGTTGTGTGTTGATGAGTGTCAAATGCGAATCTCTAAATCTCCTCCATGAAAACTGTAACAAATTTATAATAATCTCTGTTTCTCGTATCTAGTAAATAAAATTGGAGGTTGCAGATGGAATCAATTGTAAATACATGCATATATACATACATACGTGCACGTTTATATATACATTGTCTCAACGTCCACAGCAGGACTCGAACCTGCGTGTATATATATATATATATATATATATATATATATATATATATATATATATATATATATATATATATATATATATATATATATAAGTGTTCTTCACTTACATAATTCAGTGTTTACATATGATCCACATATTTCTTTCACTTTCTGAATTCACAGACTTTTTTGTTACACATATTTTGTCTTTTCCATCACTTCATTGATCATAATTCTGACATACACTTTACATTATAATTATTACACTCTTTTAATTTTTTTTCCTTTTCTTCTTTAATAAACATTATGAACACAGTCATGAATTATTGCAGTAATTTATTACAACTGCGTCACACACTTCATTCTTAATACATTTTAAATTTCCTATAATTTCATTTTCTTTAATAATATGGAATGAGGGTTACAGTATTTTGATGAAATATTTTGGGAAAAGATGAAAATATGTGAAGAAGTGACTGACTTGAGAGGTTTATTGTTCAGACAAAAATGATATTCTTATAAATAATTTTAATAAATACTTTGTTAAGAAGAATTATTTATTATATAAGTCTCTCAGTTTTCTCGCAAACTCTTCTTTCACCTCTTTATTAATGAAGTAAAAAATAAAATATTCACAGCCACAGATGTAAAAATAAAAACTTTCTGGATGGTTTGATCTGTTGACAATAAGAATTTTGGTGGTGGCTGCCACAACCTGGCCAGTACGACTGTGTGTTGCCACAACCTGGCCAGTACGACTGTGTGTTGCCACAACCTGGCCAGTACGACTGTGCTGCCACAACCTGGCCAGTACGACTGTGTGTTGCCACAACCTGGCCAGTACGACTGTGTGCTGCCACAACCTGGCCAGTACGACTGTGTGTTGCCACAACCTGGCCAGTACGACTGTGCTGCCACAACCTGGCCAGTACGACTGTGCTGCCACAACCTGGCCAGTACGACTGTGTGTTAATGTCTCCCATACTGTTGTTATGTACTGTGATGTATCAGTGTTAACATATATTGCACACTGAATGTTGTGGTGCACTATGTTGCAGAGATATATTGCACAAAGTCAGTGAGTAATGAAAAAGACACAATTGTAGAAAGGAACTATTGAATGAATCAGTTTGTTTCACAGGTGAAAGT
The DNA here is from genome assembly GCF_026875155.1 of Cherax quadricarinatus. Taxonomy (NCBI): domain Eukaryota; kingdom Metazoa; phylum Arthropoda; class Malacostraca; order Decapoda; family Parastacidae; genus Cherax; species Cherax quadricarinatus. The sequence goes on from NC_069497.1 coordinate 17,485,308, forward strand.
TCCTCTCTGTTGTTATGTGTTTTTTCACCACCATCGTTGTGTTGTGATGTGTATAAAGTCTGTCTGATACACCAGAGTTAATAACACTCTATGTAAACTGTCTGGTAAATACCTGGTAGATATGTGTGATACGCTGAGATACACACACACACACACACACACACACACACACACACACACACACACACACACACACACACACACACACACACATTCCAGTGTATATCTGTGTATGGTTTAAAGTAAATTCTGAGCATAGAAGACTTATTGGCAGGATTCTTTTCTTAGGATTCTGTCGGTAGGATTCAAGTGTATCAGACTGGATGATAGAGGAAGAATACCACTGAAAGGATTGTTACCAGAAGACTATTAGTAGAAGACCTCTGGTAGGTTTCTGCTGGAAATATAGTGCTGGCAGGACTCTGTTGGTAAAACACTTTAGGTAGCGGTTCGTTTGTGTTACAAAACTCGTCTTCTTAAACTTCTCCAAAGTATGGTATTGCAAAGTAAAGTATTGCAATAATAATTCGGGACTGCAAAACAAATAACTAAAATTTAAAACCTTTACTAGTAAAGTTTAGCTGAGTATATATACTTATATAATGTTAAGACCACGTACATAAAATGAGGATTTTAACACCTACACTTCTCTTGGTATGTACAAAAAATATATAACTTCATTAACTATAAAGATCCAGATGAACCAGCATATTAATATAAATAAATCAACCTTATAAGTTCAGACTTTGTACTATCTTCATCAATTATATCAACCACAAGATAACCTACAATGGTTACGAAGACTTATTCAGTCAGCTGAACCACTAATTCACAGCATAACTTATAATAGCTTTGACCACAATATAAAACTGAAGAGCCGACAAGGCTTATTCAGTTAACTGAACCATTAATCCACCTTAGTATGGATAACTCGAAAGTGACAGACTTAATAGAGGAAATCAACTAAAAAAGTAAATCGACCACCGGAGAGAGAACTTGATATGTCTCTTATGAGAGGTCAGAGGGTATGAGTGAGGTATGTCCCCTTGACTCTATTCAGACCCAGACTGACCTGAGGTCACTCCTCCAAGCCTTACAATACCTTATGACACCTGTACTACACTGGCGGTGCAAAGAACCACCAGACACTAACAACCTAACGCCAGTTAGCCAGGTTGTTACTCACATTGAAGCGCCTCTCACTTACAATAAATATCCTACCTATCTACCTAGCTAAGAATATAAAGGCAGATAATACTATAAAGCACAATATCATCATTTTAGCTATTAATAATGCCATCGGCAATATAGTATTAAGTGAATCAGAAAATATATGCATACAACATTAATTATTAACCTTGAGTCCAAGCAGAGGACGCAACAGTTTGTTATGTATAAAATGAATCAAGTCAGCTGGTATTATACGTCTGTGTGATGGTGGTGTCTCCATCCAGATTATTACTTCAGCGACTTTTTCTTCAGTTCCTTCCTGGTGGGAAAGATAATTTTGTCTCTTTTTGTAACATCGCAGATGTAAACGGTGCAGATGCTTCCTCTAGTAAATTAATGATGGACGATTTATGTGAGCGAACACAGGAAAGGTGACCATTATCATTAAATGGCTGTGTCTTCTTTCATCCGCAGCAAAACAGTACTCGATAATAATAAAGCTGGCAACGACGAATATATCCCAAGAAGTAAAGAATGGCACCAAGCCCAGCAGCTTGACACCAACTGCTAATGAAATGGTGACCAATAGAAAATTCGCTCTGCAGATAAACTAGAACTGGGAGGCAGTGATATTGTTCTTAAAATTAAGAATATTGTAGTATTGTTCTTAAAATTAAGAATATTGTAGTATTGTTCATAAAATTAAGAATATTGTAGTATTGTTCTTAAAATTAAGAAACACAGAACTATAAGATTTCCTGGAATGATTGATGTCATTTGATGTGGGATATACGGGGACACTTTGAGGAACAAATAACAGTGAGAGGAAGGTCAAAGGATGATTTTGAAAAATACATTATATTAATTAAGAAAATAAAAAAAGAAAAATACGGTTAACAGTATTACAATGTTATTAACTATCACTTATTTAGTTAACTGGAGTGAAGAGATATTACAAGATATATGTAAATCAGTCAGATCAAGGAGTACATTTTATAGTCAGTGATAATTTCAGCAGTGACAGAGGCTGGTTGAAATTTTAAGATACTAATCAACATCTCAGTGATATAAGACCTACAAATACATGACTAGTGGAGGAAGGGAAGGTATGGACGATACTGTTAAAGGAAGAGTGAGTGAAGAAGCAGTGGTGACACAGGAGGGACACGATATTTTATATTTATTCTCACACAACAACACACGCATTACGAAGGGTGTCGTAATTGCTTCCTTTTTTAGGGTCTTACTTATCACCATTTAACATTTTTCATAAGAGTGCAGTTATATATGCAACGTTTTCTACAATCTACATTACGGTCAGACTGAGGCTCAACATAGCACAAGATCACACTAACGCAACACCACAAAATTAATGTGCTTCAGTAATGTAAATAAAGTTACTTAAATTTAAGCTAACCAAAAATATATTGGGAAGGCTTAGACTAAATTACATTACTGTTATATTAATTTTAGTTTAAGTTGCTAGGTTAGCTTTGGTACACAATAAATAAATGTATAATCATAATACGATAACTCATAAAAAATACACCTATCAGTGAATAAAACAAAAACTCGGATGATCTGTTGTTGGGCAGCTAGGCCTGTTAAACTGGCTGTTGTTAGGCAGCTAGGCCTGTTAAAATAGAACTCAAAGTAGCGAAATTGAGGCAGCATAAACTGCGCCTAGACTGCTAACTTTGTGCTGCTATAAAGTAATGGTATAAAACAGAGATTTAATGGAACATGATAAAGTCAACACAGGAGTTTTATCTCGTCACAGATCAGTTTGTCTTGATGACGTCACTGTTAGGGGCGAAATCGTTAATAAAAAATCACATTATAACAAATTTGAAGAATGAGACACTTGTTCAATATTTGGGAATTATTATTGAGGAAATGTTTCACCAGCCAGCGGCTTCTTCAGTCCAATACAGAGAAGAACTGTGGAAGTTGAGGAGTTTGTAGTAATCAGTCCCTCAGCCTGGAATTAATGTGTTCAGCCCAGGCTGAGGGACTGATTACCTTACACTCCTCATCTCCCACACATCTTCTCTGCACTGGACAGAAGAAGTCTCAGGTTTACAAAACGTTCCCTCAATAAAGATTTCCAAATGTTACAAACTGTCTCCTTCTTTAACTTTGGTTTTCTAAACTATTTATATCATAACGAATTTGTCTCTTTATTAACCAGGTTTGAGTGATATTCAAAGATATATGACAAGAGATAAATTTAATAATTAAAACTTATAGGAATTTCATAAAAATTATCGTAATCTAGTTCTCAGTGGTGAAGCTGTTTTCTCTAGTTCATCATTCTTATCAAAGTGAATTACATTGGAAGTAGAGCATTTCTTACCTTAAAAAATACGCAGATACTCCCACCACACCCAGTCATCCAACCACCACCACCACCACCACCAGCGCTAATACAACACCCAGTCATCCAACCACCACCACCAGCACTAATACAACACCCAGTCATCCAACCACCACCACCACCATCAGCAATAATACAACACCCAGTCATCCAACCACCACCACCACCAGCACTAATACAACACCCAGTCATCCAACCACCACCACCACCAGCACTAATACAACACACGGTCATCCAACCACCACCACCACCATCAGCAATAATACAACTCCCAGTCATCCAACCACCACCACCAGCACTAATACAACACCCAGTCATCCAACCACCACCACAACCACCAGCACTAATACAACACCCGGTCATCCAACCACCACCACCACCATCAGCATAATACAACTCCCAGTCATCCAAACCACCACCACACACCAGCACTAATACAACACCCAGTCATCCAACCACCACCACCCCCACCACCAGCACTAATACAACACCCATTTCATCCAACCACCCACCACCACCATCAGCAATAATAGAACACCCAGTCATCCAACCACCACCACCAGCACTAATACAACACCCAGTCATCCAACCACCACCACCACCACCAGCACTAATAAAACACCCAGTCATCCAACCACCACCACCACCAGCACTAATACAACACCCAGTCATCCAACCACAACCACCCCCCAGCAATAATACAACACCCAGTCATCCACCACCACCACCACCAGCAATAATACAACACCCAGTCATCCAACCACCACCACCACCAGCACTAAATACAACACCCAGTCATCCAATCACCACCACCAGCACTAATAAAACACCCAGTCATCCAACCACCACCACCACCAGCACTAATACAACACCCAGTCATCCAACCGCCACCACCACCAGCAATAATACAACACCCAGTCATCCAACCACCACCACAACAAGCACTAATACAACACCCAGTCATCCAACCACCACCACCACCAGCACTAATACAACACCCAGTCATCCAACCACCACCACCACCAGCACTAATACAACACCCAGTCATCCCAACCACCACCACCAGCACTAATAAAACACCCAGTCATCCAACCACCACCACCACCAGCACTAATACAACACCCAGTCATCCAACCACCACCACCACCAGCACTAATACAACACCCAGTCATCCAACCACCACCACCATCAGCAATAATAAAAACACCCAGTCATCCAACCATCAACAACACTAATACAACACCTAGTCACCCAAACCCACCAACAACGCTAATACAACACCCAGTCAACCAACCACCACCACCATCAGCAATAATAAAACACCCAGTCATCCAACCACCAACAACACTAATACAACACCCAGTCAACCAACCGCCACCACAACCAGCGCTCTTTACAACACCCAGTCATCCAATCACCACCACCACCAGCACTAATAGAACAACCCAGTCATCCATCCACTAACAACACTAATACAACACCCAGTCATCCAAACACAAACAACACTAATACAACACCCAGTCATCCAACCACCAACAACACTAAATACAACACCCAGTCATCCAACCGCCACCAGCGCTAATAACACACCCAGTCATCCAACCACCAAAAACACTAATACAACACCCAGTCATCCAATCACCACCACCACCAGCACTAATACAACACCCAGTCATCCAACCACCACCAGCACTAATACAACACCCAGTCATCCAACCGCCACCAGCGCTAATACAACACCCAGTCATCGAACCACCAACAACACTAATACAACACCCAGTCAACCAACCGCCACCACCACAAGCGCTAATACAAACACCCAGTCATCCAACCACCACCACCACCACCAGCAATAATACAATACCCCAGTCATACAACCACCACCACCACCACCAGCAGCACTAATACAACACCCAGTCATCAACCACCACCACCATCAGCAATAATGCAACACCCAGACATCCAACCACCAACAACACTAATACAACACCCAGTCAACCAACCACCACCACCATCTGCAATAATAAAACCCACCCAGTCATCCAACCACCAACAACACTAATACAACACCCAGTCAACCAACCACAACCACCATCAGCAATAAAAAAACACCCAGTCATCCAACCACCAACAACACTAATACAGCACCCAGCCCATCCAACCACCACCAGCACTATTACAACACCCAGTCAACCAACCGCACCCACCACCAGCGCTCATACAACACCCATTCATCCAATCACCACCACCACCAGCACTAATACAACACCCAGTCATCCAACCATCACCACCATCAGCAATAATACAACACCCAGTCATCCAACCACCAACAACACTAATACAACACCCAGTCAACCAACCGCCACCACCACCAGCACTAATACAACACCCAGTCATCCAGCCACCCCCACCATGAGCAATAATACAACACCCAGTCATCCAACCACCAACAATACTAATACAACACCCAGTCAACCAACCACCACCACCATCAGCAATAATAAAACACCCAGTAATCCAACCACCAACAACACTAATACAACACCCAGTCAACCAACCGCCACCACCACCAGCGCTCATAACAACACCCAGACATCCAATCACCACCACCACCAGCACTAATACAACACCCAGTCATCCAACCACCACCAGCACTAATACAACACCCAGTCATCCAACCGCCACCAGCGCTAATAACAACACCCAGTCATTCAACCACCAACAACACTAATACAACACCCAGTCAAACAACCGCCACCACCACAAGCGCTAATACAACACCCAGTCATCCAACCACCACCACCACCAGCACTAATACAACACCCAGTCATCCAACCACCACCACCACCATCAGCAATAATACAACACCCAGTCATCCAACCACCAACAACACTAATACAACACCCAGTCAACCAACCACCACCACCATCAGCAATAATAAAACACCCAGTCGTCCAACCACCAACAACTTTAAAATACAACACCCAGTCAACCAACCGCCACCACCACCAGCGCTAATACAACACACAGTCATCCAATCACAACCACCAGCAATATTAAACACCCAGTCATCCATCCACTAACAATACAAATACAACACCCAGTCATCCAAACACCAACAACACTAACACAACACCCAGTCACCCAAACCCACCACCACCACCAGCACTAATACAACACCCGTCATCCAACCACCACCACCACCACCAGCACTAATAAACACCCAGTCATCCAACCACCACTACCACCAGCACTAATACAACACCCAGTCATCGAATCACCACCAACACCAGCAATAATAAAACACCCAGTCATCCATCCACTAACAACACTAATACAACACCGTCATCCAAACACCAACAACACTAATACAACACCCAGTCCTCCAACCACCAACAACACTAATACAACACCCAGTCATCCAACCGCCACCAGCGCTAATACAACACCCAGTCATCCAACCACCAACAACACTAATACAACACCCAGTCATCCAATCACCACCACCACCAGCACAATACAACACCCAGTCATCCAACCACCACCAGCACTAATACAACACCCAGTCATCCAACCGCCACCAACGCTAATACAACACCCAGTCATCCAACCACCAACAACACTAAAAACCCCAGTCAACCAACCGTCACCACCACAAGCGCTAATACAACACCCAGTCATCCAACCACCACCACCACCACCAGCAATAATACAACACCCAGTCATACAACCACCACCACCACCACCAGCAATAATACAACACCCACTCATCCAACCACCACCACCATCAGCAATAATACAACACCCAGTCATCCAACCACCACCACCACCAGCACTAATACAACACCCAGTCATCCAACCACCACCACCATCAGCAATAATACAACACCCAGTCATCCACCACCAACAACACTAATAAAAACACCCAGTCAACCAACCACCACCACCATCAGCAATAATAAAACACCCAGTCATCCAACCACCACCAGCACTATTACAACACCCAGTCATCCAACCGCCACCACCACCAGCGCTCATACAACACCCAGTCATCCAATCACCACCACCACCAGCACTAATACCACCCCCAGTCATACAACCACCACCACCATCAGCAATAATACAACACCCGTCATCCAACCACCAACAACACTAATATAACACCCAGTTAACCAACCGCCACCACACCAGCACTAATACAACACCCAGTCATCCAAACACCACCACCATCAGCAATATTACAACACCCAGTCATCCAACCACCAACAACACTAATACAACACCCAGTCAACCAGCCACCACGCCCCCCAGCGCTCATACAACACCCAGTCATCCAAACACCACCACCACCACCAGCACTAATACAACACCCAGTCATCCAACCACCACCACCACTAATACAACACCCATCATCCAACCGCCACCAGCGCTAATACAACACCCAGCCCATCCAACCACCAACAACACTAATACAACACCCAGTCAAACAACCGCCACCACCACAAGCGCTAATACAACACCCAGTCATCCAACCACCACGACCACCAGCAATAATACAACACCCAGCCATACAACCGCCACCACCACCAGCACTAATACAACACCCAGTCATCCAACCACCACCACCACCATCAGCAATAATACAACACCCAGTCATCCAACCACCAACAACACTAATACAACACCCAGTCAACCAACCACCACCACCATCAGCAATAATAAAACACCCAGTCATCCAACCACCAACAACACTAATACAAACACCCAGTCAACCAAAACCGCCACCACCACCAGCGCTCATACAACACCCAGTCATCCAATCACCACCACCACCAGAAATAAAAAAACACCCAGAAAATCCATCCACTAACAACACTAATACAACGCCTTGTCAACCAAACACCAACAACACTAATACAACACCCAGTCATCCAACCACCAACAACACTAATACAACACCTAGTCATCCAACCACCAACAACACTAATACAACACCCAGTCATCCAATCACCACCACCACCAGCACTAATACAACACCCAGTCATCCAACCACCACCAGCACTAATACAACACCCAGTTATCCAACCGCCACCAGCGCTAATACAACACCCAGTCATCCAACCACCAACAACACTAATACAACACCCAGTCAACCAACCGCAACCACCAAAAGCGCTAATACAACACCCAGTCATCCAACCGCCACCACCACCAGCAATAATACAACACCCAGTCATCCAACCACCCCACCACCACCACCACCACCAGCACTAATACAACACCCAGTCATCCAACCACCACCACCATCAGCAATAATACAACACCCAGTCATCCAACCACCAACAACACTAATACAACACCCAGTCAACCAACCACCCCACCATCAGCAATAATAAAACACCCAGTCATCCAACCACCAACAACACTAATACAACACCCAGTCAACCAACCGCCACCACCACCAGCGCTAATACAACACCCAGTCATCCAATCACCACAACCACTTGCAATATAAAACACCCAGTCATCCATCCACTAACAATACTAATACAACACCCAGTCATCCAAACACCAACAACACTAACACAACACCCAGTCATCCAACCACCACCACCACCAGCACTAATACAACCCCCAGTCATCCACCACCACCACCACCACCAGCACTAATAAAACACCCCAGTCATCCAACCACCACCACCACCAGCACTAAAACAACACCCAGTCATCCAACCACCACCACCACCAGCATAATACAACACCCAGTCATCCAACCACCACCACCATCAGCAATAATACAACACCCAGTCATCCAACCATCAACAACACTAAATGCAACACCTAGTCATCCAACCACCAACAACACTAATACAACCCTAGTCAACCAACCGCAACCACCACCAGCGCTCATACAACACCCAGTCATCCAATCACCACCACCACCAGCAATAATAAAACACTCAGTCAATCCATCCACTAAAAACACTAATACAACACCCAGTCTTCCAAACACCAAAACACTAATACAACACCCAGTCATCCAACCACCAACAACACTAATACAACACCCAGTCATCCAACATCCACCAGCGCTAATACAACACCCAGTCATCCAACCACCAACAACACTAATACGACACCCAGTCATCCAATCACCACCACCACCAGCACTAATACAACACCCAGTCATCCAACCACCACCAGCACTAATACAACACCCAGTCATCCAACCGCCACCAGCGCTAATACAACACCCAGTCATCCAACCACCAACAACTCTAATACAACACCCAGTCAACCAACCGCCACCACCACAAGCGCTAATACAACACCCAGTCATCCAACCACCACCACCACTAGCAATAATACAACACCCAGTCATCCAACCACCACCACCACCAGCACTAATAGAACAACCAGTCATCCAACCACCACCACCATCAGCAATAATAAAACACCCAGTCATCCACCACCAACAACACTAATACAACACACCAGTCAACCAACCACCACCACCATCAGCAATAATAAAACACCCAGTCATCCAACCACCAAAAACACTAATACAACACCCTGTCAACCAACCGCCACCACCACCAGCGCTCATACAACACCCAGTCTTTCCAATCACCACCACCACCAGCAATAATAAAACACCCATCGTCCATCCACTAACAACACTAATACAACACCCAGTCATCCAAACACCAACAACACTAATACAACACCCAGTCATCCAACCACCAACAACACTAATACAACACCCAGTCATCCAACCGCCACCAGCGCTAATACAACACCCAGTCATCCAACACTAACACTAATACACCACCCAGTCATCCAATCACCACCACCACCAGCACTAATACAACACCCAGTCATCCAACGACCACCAGCACTAATACAACACCCAGTCATCCAACCGCCACCAGCGCTAATACAACACCCAGTCATCCAACCACCAATAACACTAATACAACACCCAGTCATCCAACCACCAGCACTAATACAACACCCAGTCATCCAACCACTAACAACACTAATACAACACCCGTCATCCAACCACCACCAGCACTATACAAACACCCAGTAAATCCAACCACCACCGGCACTAATACAACACTCAGTCATCCAACCACCACCAGCACTAATACAACACCCAGTCATCCAACCACCACCAGCACTAATAGAACACCCAGTCATCAATCACCACCAGCACTAATACAACACCCAGTCTTTCCACCACCACCAGCACTAATACAACACTCACTCGTCCAACCACCACCAGCACTATTACAACACCCAGTCATCCAACCACCACCAGCACTAATACAACACCCAGTCATCCAACCATCACCAGCATTATTACAACACCCAGTCATCCACCACCACAAGCACTATTACAACACCCAGTCAACCAACCGCCACCACCACCAGCGCTCATACAACACCCAGTCATCCAATCACCACCACCACCAGAAACTAATACAACACCCAGTCATCCAACCACCACCACCATCAGCAATAATACAACACCCAGTCATCCAAAAACCAACAACACTAATACAACACCCAGTCAACCAACCGCCACCACCATCAGCAATAATACAACACCCAGTCATCCAACCACGAACAACACTAATACAACACCCAGTCATCAACCACCACCACCATCAGCGATAATACAACACCCAGTCACCAACCACCAACAACACTAATAGAACACCCAGTCAACCAACCACCACCACCATCAGCAATAATAAAACACCCAGTCATCCAACCACCAACAACATTAATACAACTCCCAGTCAACCAAACCGCCTCCACCACCAGCGCTCATACAACACCCAGTCATCCAATCACCTCCACCCCCAGCACTAATACAAAACCCAGTCATCCAACCACCACCAGCACTAATACAACACCCAGTCATCCAACCGCCACCACGCTAATACAACACCCAGTCATCAACCACCAACAACACTAATACAACACCCAGTCAAACAACCGCCACCACCACAAGCGCTAATACAACACCCACTCATCCAACCACCACCAGCAATAATACAACACCCAGTCATACAACCACCACCACCTCCAGCACAAATACAACACCCAGTCATCCAACCACCACCACCACCATCAACAATAATACAACACCCAGTCATCCAACCACCAACAACACTAATACAACACCCAGTCATCCAACCACCAACAACACTAATAGAAACACCCAGTCAACCAACCACCACCACCATCAGCAATAATAAAACACCAGTCATCCAACCACCAACAACATTAATACAACTCCCAGTCAACCAACCGCCTCCACCACCAGCGCTCATACAACACCCAGTCATCCAATCACCTCCACCCCAGCACTAATACAACACCCAGTCATCCAACCGCCACCAGCGCTAAATACAACACCCAGTCATCCAACCACCAACAACACTAATACAACACCCAGTCAAACAACCGCCACCACCACAAGCGCTAATACAACACCCACTCATCCAACCACCACCAGCAATAATACAACACCCAGTACAAACAACCACCACCACCTCCAGCACAAATAACAACACCCAGTCATCCAACCACCCACCACCACCATCAACAATAATACAACACCCAGTCATCCAACCACCAACAACACTAATACAACACCCAGTCAACCAACCACCACCACCATCAGCAATAATAAAACCCCCAGTCATCCAACCACCAACAACACTAATACAACACCCAGTCAACCAAATGCCACCACCACCAGCGCTCATACAACACCCAGTCATCCAATCACCACCACCACAAGAAATAATAAAACACCCAGTCATCCATCCACTAACAACACTAATACAACGCCCAGTCAACCAAACACCAACAACACTAATACAACACCCAGTCATCCAACCACCAACAACACTAATACAACACCCAGTCATCCAATCACCACCACCACCAGCACTAATACAACACCCAGTCATCCAACCACCACCAGCACTAATACAACACCCAGTCATCCAACCGCCACCAGCGCTAATACAACACCCAGTCATCCAACCACCAACAACACTAATACAACACCCTGTCAACCAACCGCCACCACCACAAGCGCTAATACAACACCCAGTCATCCAACCACCACCACCACCAGCAATAATACAACACCCAGTCATCCAACCACCACCACCACCACCAGCACTAATACAACACCCGTCATCCAACCACAACCACCGTCAGCAATAATACAACACCCAGTCATCCAACCACCAACAACACTAATACAACACCCAGTCAACCAACCACCACCACCATCAGCAATAATAAAACACCCAGTCATCCAACCACCAACAACACTAATACAACACCCAGTCAACCAACCGCCACCACCACCAGCGATAATACAAAAACCCAGTCATCCAATAAACCACAACCACCTGCAATATTAAACACCCAGTCATCCATCCACTAACAATACTAATACAACACCCAGTCATCCAAACACCAACAACACTACACAACACCCAGTTATCCAACCACCACCCCCCACCAGCACTAATACAACACCCAGTCATCCAACCACCACCATCACCACCAGCACTAATAAAACACCCAGTCATCCAACCACCACCACCACCAGCACTAATACAACACCCAGTCTTCCAACCACCACCACCACCTGCATTAATACAACACCCAGTCATCCAACCACCACCACCATCAGCATAATAAACAACACCCAGTCATCCAACCATCAACAACACTAATACAACACCTAGTCATCCAACCACCAACAACACTAATACAACACCCAGTCAACCAACCGCCACCACCACCAGCGCTCATACAACCCCCAGTCATCCAATCACCACCACCCCCACCAGCAATAATAAAACACTCAGTCATCCATCCACTAACAACACTAATACAACACCCAGTCATCAAACACCAACAACACTAATACAACACCCAGTCATCCAACCACCAACAACACTAATACAACACCCATTCATCCAACCGCCACCAGCGCTAATACAACACCCAGTCATCCAACCACCAACAACACTAATACGACACCCTGTCATCCAATCACCACCACCACCAGCACTAATACAACACCCAGTCATCCAACCACCACCCAGCACAATACAACACCCAGTCATCCAACGCCACCAGCACTAATACAACACCCAGTCATCCAACCACCACCAGCACTAATACAAAGCCCAGTCATCCAACCGCCACCAGCGCTAATACAATACCCAGTCATCCAACCACCAACAACACTAATACAACACCCAGTCAACCAACCGACACCACCACAAGCGCTAATACAACACCCAGTCATCCAACCACCACCACCACCAGCAATAATACAACACCCAGTCATCCAACCACCACCACCACCAGCACTAATACAACACCCAGTCATCCAACCACCACCACCATCAGCAATAATACAACACCCAGTCATCCAACCACCAACAACACTAATAAAGCACCCAGTCAACCAACCACCACCACCATCAGCAATAATAAAAACACCCAGTCATCCAACCACCAACAACACTAATACAACACCCAGTCAACCAACCGCCACCACCACCAGCGCTCATACAACACCCAGTCATCCAATCACCACCACCACCAACAATAATAAAACACCCAGTCGTCCATCCACTAACAACTCTAATACAACACCCAGTCATCCAAACAGCAACAACACTAAACAACACCCAGTCATCCAACCACCAACAACACTAATACAACACCCAGTCATCCAACCGCCACCAGCGCTAATACAGCACCCAGTCATCCAACCACCAACAACACTAATACAACACCCAGTCATCCAATCACCACCCCCAAACCAGCACTAATACAACACCCAGTCATCCAACCCCCCACCAGCACTAATACAACACCCAGTCATCCAACCGCCACCAGCGCTAATACAACACCCAGTCATCCAACCACCAATAACACTAATACAACACCCAGTCATCCAACCACCAGCACTAATACAACACCCAGTCAACCAACCACTAACAACACTAATACAACCCCCAGTCGCCCAAACCCCACCACCAGCACTAATACAACACCCAGTAAATCCAACCACCACCGGCACTAATACAACACTCAGTCATCCAACCACCACCAGCACTAATACAACACCCAGTCATCCAACCACCACCAGCACTAATACAACACCCAGTCGTCAACCACCCCCCAGCACTAATACAACACCAGTCATTCCACCACCACCAGCACTAATACAACACTCACTTATTCCAACCACCACCAGCACTATTACAACACCCAGTCATCCAACCACCACCAGCACTAATGCAACACCCAGTCATCCAACCATCACCAGCATTATTACAACACCCAGCCATCCAACCACCACCAGCACTATTACAACACCCAGTCATCCAACCACCACCAGCACTAATACAACACTCACTCATCCAACCACCACCAGCACTATTACAACACCGAGTCATCCAACCACCACCAGCACTAATACAACACCCAGTCATCCAACCACCACCAGCACTAATACAACACCCAGACGCCCAACCACCACCAGCACAAATACAACACCAGTTCAATTCCACCACCACCAGCACTAATACAACACTCACACATCCAACCACCACCAGCACTATTACAACACCCAGTCATCCAACCACCACCAGCACTAATACAACACCAGTCATCCAACCATCACCAGCATTATTACAACACCCAGTCATCCAACCACTACCAGCACTATTACAACACCCAGTCATCCAACCATCACCAGTACTATTACAACACCCAGTCATCCAACCATCACCAGCAATATTACAACACCCAATCATCCAACCACCATTAGCACTAATACAACACTCAGTCATCCAACCACTACCACCACCACCACACTAATACAACACTAAGTCATCCAACTACCATCAGCACTAATACAACACCCAATAATCCAACCACCACTAGCACTAATACAACACCCAATCATCCAATCACCATCAACACTAATACAACACCAAATCATCCAACCACCACTAGCACTAATACAACACCCAATTATCCAACCACCATCAGCACTAATACAACACCCAATCATCCAACCACCACCACCACTACTAGCACTAATTCAACACCCAGTCATCCAACCACCACCAGCACTAATACAACACCCAGTCATCCGGCCACCTCCACCACTACCAGCACTAATACAACACCCAATCATCCAACCACCACTAGCACTAATACAACCCCCAAAATCATCCAACCACCACCATAC
>NC_069497.1:17506170-17574900 GCF_026875155.1 Cherax quadricarinatus
TTGTGGTCAAGAGTAACATCCAGGTTTGTTCCAGCTGAACCGTTCCTGTATGTTACTGTTGTGGTCAAGAGTAACATCCAGGTTTGTTCCAGCTGAACCGTTCCTGTAGGTTACTGTTGTGGTCAAGAGTAGCATCCAGGTTTGTTCCAGCAAAAACGTCGGTCCTGATTATTAAAACTGACCACCTGGGTGCCAGCCTCACTCTTGACTTATATAGTAAAACTGAACTACTGAAGATAATGGCTGTGGTGCAGTGGTTAGCACAGCCGCCTTTGAAGCTGTAGAATTAGGTTCGACTCCTCGCGGAGACTTCTTTTATCATTTTTTCTTCTTTTCGTTACACTGAGACATATTATATTGACCTAATTTTTAGAACTGATGTGAAAGTTCAAACTTTTCGGGTTGATGGATAAAAATGACGGCAGCTGAAACACCTTAGAATAATTGACCTTCACCAGCATGGGAAAACTTTATATTTTCATAAATGTATATATTTTAACAGATTTATACATTATCGGCGTTATTAGTATGTTTACTGTTAGCACTCAGTTTCAGGGCATTCTAAGAAGTGAATGGATTATGTATTTACCCAACTTTGTAGACTCGGACTATTGTTAGGATTGTATAGATTTAGTCTGTGTTTGTCATTGATGAGATGGTACGCACATACACTGTGTGGACTCGGGTAGAGTGCTAATGAGTTGTACTCCCTGATACTGTTGTGAGTCCTAAAAGTTTTGTGTGATGGACCTTTAATATTGTTAGTCTGGTGTTGAACTTTGACAAGTTGATTAACTCATATTTGGTATATGGGTTGTTTTTGACTTATGATCAGGTGTTTCGTCAGATTTGATCTGTATTGTGATTATTTCTCATTCAGAATGTAAACAAAATTGTTCAAAATGTCTTGATTCAGATGTATATTGTACTTGTTATAAGAGATCCCTTAACTGGTGAATAGAAGTGTAATTCTGTGTTTATGACCCTCAGGTGTTTCCCTACAAGAAGCACTCCTTTAAAACTGTCATAGTTATTGTACTCGTAGACCTTAATGCTGCTGGAAGGAAACTTTAAAACTGTCGAGACTATTCATGCCTTGTTGCTGTAGTATAATAATTTCCGAGTTAGCAAACAGACGAGAATAACTAAAACACGGTTCATCAACAGATAAACACAGTGCTAGACAGAATTGAAAACATTGTTTTTTAAGTAAAATGAACAGTAGATGTTTGTGTATTATTTGCTGAGTATACCAGACAATGTGTATGTCAGAACTGTGACTGACACACTGATGTCCAACACAAAGTTTAAACAATGAAGACCAGACATAGGCTAACAAAGGCAGAGAATATACGGATCATATTGAAGAGCAGAGACTAACAAGGGCAGAGGACCAGCATAACGTAGCACAAGTTAAACATACAAAAGAAGCGAATTGTTGCGAAAGAATACATTGTTGTTGCTAGGATTGGAAATGTTTAGTATAGAAACATGTAAGTGCATAAAACAGCAGTGTAAGAGACATAAATAATGAAGTGAATTTGCAAGGTTGCAGGATCAGCTGGTGAAATCTGTTTTGTAAAGATGGAGACAACCATGATGGTCGACTTTATAACTGGAGAGTTATTGTTTTGTGTTGTATATAGTGTTATTTGTATTATTTATGTATTGGAGAGATGAGTGTGGATGAGAGAAGAATATGGATCCTGAGAAGTGTTAAGTGAAGGTTTTGGGAATTTTGACTCAACATAATAGTTTTGGGAAACATGAATGTCAATACGGGAGACACTTGTGGAAGATGTGATAGGGAACTACAGCATGTAAGAACAGTACATCAGCATACAAGAATGGTAACAAACAAGAACAGTACACTAACAAATAAAAAAAGCACCGTAAACCACACAGACAGTGCAGTGACACAGAAGAAAAATACAGTAACACAGAACAACGATACTCTAACATGCAAGAACAGTAACATGATGAACAGTATGGTAACAAGTATAATAACTTTAAAACAATGCTGTTACAAAAGAACAATACACAAATGATCCGCACATAGGACCATTATGGTCCAATCACTATGTTGTATTTTTTTCAAAACCAGTACAGTAGTGTATAAAAACAGTACAAAAATCCACGAAAACAGTAAAAGAACAGACGAGAACTGTACAGTAACACACAAGAACAGCACAGTAACATACAACAGTACAGCATCACTCAGGTATCTACAACAACATACAATAACAAAACAATTATATATAGTAACAGTAGAGGAACATACTTCAGTAGTTAATATAATATTGTAAGATACATTAACAAGAAGACCTGCCGGCCAAGTCGTAAGATGCGTCGCTGAAGTTCTCTTTTGTCAGGACGTCGAGTCTCCCAGACTGAAGATTTTATTTTCTTCACCAGAGTTTCATTGTTTTATCTGAGAGTGTGAGTATGTAGTTATCTGAGAGTGTGAGTATGTAGTTATCTGAGAGTGCGAGTGTGTAGTTATCTGAGAGTGTGAGTGTGTAGTTATCTGAGAGTGCGAGTGTGTAGTTATCTGAGAGTGTGAGTGTGTAGTTATCTGAGAGTGCGAGTGTGTAGTTATCTGAGAGTGCGAGTGTGTAGTTATCTGAGAGTGTGAGTGTGTAGTTATCTGAGAGTGCGAGTGTGTAGTTATCTGAGAGTGCGAGTGTGTAGTTATCAATGTTCTAGTCTTCATAAGAAAGTTAGAAAAGTGAAGATGTGAAAAGAAAAAAAACTGAAAGAGACTTATTTAACAAATATTTTTATGACAATTCTTTACTTTTCGTAAGATAATTTGCAAGAGTCTTTTATGTCTTATCTAATACAAGTGTCTCTCACTTGTCACTTATTTATATCATCACATTTCTCATTATTGATATCTTGAAAATACTCTATAACAACATTCCACACTTGGTTTGTTTAGAATTTAATCAATATTTTTACTTAAGAATTTATTTCTTTTTCATTGCCTGTACAATATAATTTATTTTTAACAGCTGTGTAAGAAAGTGCAGATAAGTGTATAAGAATGTGTGTATGTTTGTGTACGTTAGTAAGGCGTGTATACCTGTGTAACTGCAACAGAGGTTTGAGATTGATATACTGTTGGTGGGTGTATGTGTGTGTACTCACCTATTTGTACTCACCTATTTGTGGTTGCAGGGGTCGAGTCACAGCTCCTGGCCCCGCCTCTTCGCTGATTGCTACTGTGTGTGTGTGTGTGTGTGTGTGTGTGTGTTTGTGTGTGTGTGTGTGTTTGTGTGTCTGTGTGTGTGTGTGTGTGTGTGTGTGTGTGTGTGTATGTGTGTGTGTGTGTGTGTGTGTGTGTGTTGTGTGTGTGTGTGTGTGTGTGTGTGTGTGTTTATGCGTGTGTGTGTGTGTGTTTATGTGTGTGTTTGTACTCACCTGTTTGTACTTTCCTATTTGTGGCTGCAGAGATCGAGTCACGGCTTTGATATGTTTTCTACTGCGAATGTTTCAATACCTGCCTTCATTTTTCTGGCACCTGGCACCTGGCACTTGGCACCTGGCACCTGGCACCTGGCACTGGTCTGCTTCATGCCATCTCATTCTAGCTGGAGTCGATCCCTTGAACGAATGTACCTGGACTTCCTACACATTTCTGTAATGTTGTAGAAATACGTAGTTGTTTTGTGTATATATACATGTGTGTGTGTGTGTGTGTGTGTGTGTGTGTGTGGTGTGTGTGTGTGTGTGTGTGTGTGTGTGTGGGTGTGTGTGTGTGTTTTATAACATTCATTATAGTTTAAGAGGCGATAAGTGTGCTTCATACATATGTATGTGTCTGCGCGTGAGTGTTATCTTGTGTGTTTATGAATGAGGGTGAATCAGCAAGTTTCCTTTGTGGAAATGAGCAAATGCGTGTGAAAATAAGTGTGTGTGTAAGTAAGTAAGTTTTTTAGTTACGCAAATTATCATGCATAATATCTTATGTGTAAATTTCCTAGGATAACTCAAAAATGTCAAACAAAGTGACTTATTTCCATTGTGCGCGGCGCTTGTAACTGCTCGTCCTGCAAATTCAACAGATAAAAAGCCAAATAATAATATAAAGTTCAAGGTTTATTGCAGTTCTGGTTGAGGTGGACATACAAATTAATTCACGAGAACTCATAAACACACAACAAAACATTATCAACACAGTTAAACTACTAATTAAGTACAAAAAACTATATTTAATGTATATGAAATGTATAATATAAATAGAACTCCTAAAATTTCACTGAGTGGCCAGGCCTTGGTGGCCGAACTGGACGGTAGCTTGGCTGCGTCTGGCTGACCTAGATACTGGTTGTTGAGGGAGACCTTGGGGAAGTGAGGAAAGGAGAATATCTGACTGGACACAGATGTACTCCTGGACACATGAACCTGAGGAACGCATCAAAAATACAGTAAATTGGTAGACGGACCTTAAGACGTGCCACTGGCCTCCACGTGGCAAAGTCTGGTAACTCAGAGATGACTCTGAGGCTGACAGTGGTCGCAAATAATGATAATGATAATTTAGATGTCTTATCAACTGACATGTGACTATTTATCAAGCAAGCAGATCTTACCATTATTTTGATAACAGATGATGTGCTGGATGATTTCCTTCCCACACCCTACATTGATCTTGGGTTCGACCTCATTAAAACATACTTATACCACCATCTAAAACGTTATTAGTTTTCTTTTTTACATATGAACATCTGAATTGATGTTCAGATGTTTTGGAGTGTCCTCAATTATTACAATGGCATCCAAGGATTTCAGCGGAGATATAACTTCATTCAGTCTCCAGAGTTTTTTAAATCAGCAAAAGGGAATGATGAGAATGTAGTCTGGACCTGATGAAGGTGATCGTCACCACAATGAGGCTACAGTTCTCGCTGCTTAGTGAGTTTGAGGGAAGTGTCTCGCCTGGTGAAGAGTTCTTGATCTAGAGGTCTGGAGTTTCTCTCCTCTTCCTTGTTTCGAATCTGATTTCTTCCTGTTCATCATTTGTTGAATATTGCCCAACACATTTCATAATCTTCCCGGTTCATAAACATTAACCTCTCGCATAACAGTTAACCGTGTAGTGGTGCTATATATTTGTGAGTTATAGTGAGGGATGGCTGATGATTAGTTGAAATTATGGTGATGGATAGTTAATAAATTGCTTGTTTCTTCTTTCTGTCCCAAGATAAGTAGATCTTATAAACTCACGAAGTTCCGTGTTCATATATGTGTGTTTATCCACTTCTACTTCCTCCTCCTCCTCGCTGTCTTCCCTCTCCCTCTTTTATTCACATAGCCCGTTACTATATTCATTTGACCCCTGCCTTTCTCTCTCTCTCTCTCTCTCTCTTACACACACACACACACACACACACACACACACACACACAACACACACACACACACACACACACACACACACACACACACACACACACACACACACACACACACACAGGATCCAAATATAGCTTTAAGCAGAGGTATGATAAAGCTCACGGTTCAGGGAGAGTGACCTAGTAGCGACCAGTGAAGAGGCGGGGCCAGGAGCTTGAACTCCATCCCTGCAACCTCAACTAGGTGAGTACACACACACACACACACACACAAACACATACACAAACACACACACACACATACATACACAATCCGAAGAGCAAAGTAGTAGAGACGGGATTGCACACAGCTTTAAGAAGAGGTACGATAAGACTCTTGAATCAGGGGAAAAGAGCTATGAATCAACACCTGCAACCACATATTGGTCAGTACGTACGTACACGCACACACACAAAGGGCAAGTTCAGTGGCACAACCAAGAGCTAAGAATCGACCAATACAACCACAAATAGACGAGTAAACTGAGTGTACACACACACACACACACACACAACGCACACACACACACACACACACACACACACACACACACACACACACACACACACACCAGGCACCAGGCACATCTCCTGAAGCGCACATCAACCAAATAACTGCTGCAGCATATGGGCGCCTAGCAAACCTCAGAACAGCATTCCGACATCTTAATAAGGAATCGTTCAGGACGCTGTACACCGTGTACGTTAGGCCTATATTGGAGTATGCGGCACCAGTTTGGAACCCACACCTAGCCAAGCACGTCAACAAACTAGAGAAAGTGCAAAGGTTTGCAACAAGACTAGTCCCAGAGCTGAGAGGTATGTCCTACGAGGAGAGGTTAAGGGAAATCAACCTGACGACACTGGAGGACAGGAGAGTTAGGGGGGACATGATAACAACATACAAAATACTGAGAGGAATTGACAAGGTGGACAAAGACAGGATGTTCCAGAGATTGGACACAGTAACAAGGGGACACAGTTGGAAGCTGAAGACACAGATGAATCACAGGGATGTTAGGAAGTATTTCTTCAGCCACAGAGTAGTCAGTAAGTGGAACAGTTTGGGAAGCGATGTAGTGGAGGCAGGATCCATACATAGCTTTAAGCAGAGGTATGATAAAGCTCACGGTTCAGGGAGAGTGACCTAGTAGCGATCAGTGAAGAGGCGGGGCCAGGAGCTCGGACTCGACCCCTGCAACCTCAACTAGGTGAGAACTAGGTGAATACACACACACACACACAGAGAACTGGCAGGGAAGTCAATAAACGAGATGATGGAATACGTGACAACAATATGCAAGGAAGTTGAGCAGAGGTTTGTTCCCTAGGGTAACAGGAATAATGAAAAAGCCAGGATGAGCCCATGGTTCACATAGAGGTGCAGGGAGGCCAAAACCAAATGTGATAGGGAATGGAAGACACATAGAACGCACAGGGCTCAGGAAAATAAGGAGAGCAGTCGTAGAGCCAGAAATGAATATGCACAGGTAAGAAGGGAGGCACAACAATATGAAAATGACGTAGCAGCGACAGGCAAATCTGACCCGGAGCTGTTGTACAGCCACATCAGGAGGAAAACAACAATCAAGGACCAGGTAACCAGGCTAAGGAAGTAGGAGAGACCACAAGAAACGATCGAGAACTATGTGAGGAACTCAACATGGGATTCAAAGAAGTGTTCACAGAGGAGACAGAAGGGACTCCAGAAAGACGGAGAGGCGGGGGACACCACCAATATATTCAATACATACAACCGAGGAAGAAGTGTAGACGCTGCTGAGCGAGCTAGATACCTCAAAGGCGATGGGGCCGGATAACATCTCTCCATGGGTCCTGAGAGAGGGAGCAGAGGCGCAGTGTGTACCCCTAACAACAATATTCAAGACATCTAACAAAACAGGGAGATTGCCTGAGGTATGGAAGATATCAAATGTAGCCCCAATTTTTAAAAAAGGAGACAGACAAGAAACACTAAATTATAGACCTGTGTCACTGACATATATAGTATGCAAAGTTAAGGAGAAGATTATCAGAAGAGTGGTGAAACACCTAGAAAGAAATGAGCTTATCAACTACAGTCAACACAGTTTCACGGACCGGAAATCCTGTGTCACAAACCTATTGGAGTTCTATGACAGGGTGACAGCAGTAAGGCAAGAAAGAAAGGGGTGGGTAGATTGCATTTTCTTGGACTGTACGAAGGCGTTTGATACAGTTCCACACAAGAGATTAGCGCAAAAACTGTAGGACCAAGCAGGGATAACAGGGAAGGCACTACAATGGATCAGCGAATACCTGTCAGGAAGAGAGTTTTTGGTATTCGTGAACGACATGACGGAAGGAATAGACTCCGAAATGTCCCTGTTTGCAGATAATGTGAAGTTGATGAGAAGAATTCAATCGGATGAGTACCAGGTAGAACTACAAAGGGATCTTGACAGGCTGCAGGCCTGGTCCAGCAATTTGCTCCTGGAGTTCAACCCTACCAAGTGCAAAGTCATGAAGATTGGGGAAGGGCAAAGAAGACCGCAGACGGAGTACATTGTAGGGGGCCAGAGACTACAAACCTCACTCAAGGAAAAAGATCTTGGGGGGAGTATAATACCAGGCGCATCTCCTGAGGCGCACATCAACCAAATAACTCAGAACAGCATTCCGTCATCTTAATAAGGAATCGTTCAGGACCCTGTACATTGGGTACGTTAGGCCCATGTTGGAGTATGCGGCACCAGTTTAGAACCCACATCTACCCAAGAATGTAAAGAAACTAGAGACAGTGCAAAGGTTTGCAACAAGACTAGTTCCAGTGCTAAGGGGTATGTCCTACGAAGAGAGGTTAAGGGAAATCGACCAGACGACACTGGAGGACAGGTGAGATAGGGGGGACATGATAACGACATATAAAATACTGAGAGGAATTGACACGGCAGACGGACACAGAATGTTCCAGAGATGGGACACAGCAACGAGGGGACTCAGTTGGAAGTTGAAGACACAGATGAATCACAGAGAAGTTAGGAAGTATTTCTTCAGTCACAGGGTAGTTAGGAAGTGGAATAGTTTGGGAAGCGATGTAGTGGAGGCAGGATCCATACATAGCTTTAAGCAGAGGTATGGTAAAGCTCATTGTGCAGGGAGAGTGACCGAGTAGCGGCCAGTGAAGAGGTGGGGCAAGTAGCTATGAATCGACCCCTGCAACGACAACTAGGTGGGTACACACACACACACACACACACACTCACACACACACACACACACACACACACGCACACACACACACACACACATACACCAACACACTCGCACACACACATACACAAACACACACATACGCAAACACACACACACGCACACACACACACACACACATACACCAACACACACACACACACACATATAGACACACACACACAAGCATATACACAAACACACACACATACAGACGACAGTCAAAGACCAGGTAATCAGGTTGAGGAAAGAAGGTGAGGAACTCACAAGAAACGATCAAGAGGTATGTGAGGAGCTCAACATGAGATTTAAGGAAATATTCACAATGGAGACAGGAAGGACTCTGGAAAGACAGGACAGAGGGGGACACCAACAGGAAATAAACCAACAGGTGCTGGACGACATGCACACAACTGAGGAGGAGGTGAAGAAGTTGCTAAGTGACCTTGATACCTCAAAGGCAATGGGACCGGACAACATCTTCCCGTGGGTCCCCAGGGAGGGAGCAGGTATACTGTGTGTGCCATTAACCGCAATCTTCAACACATCCCTTGAAACTGGGCAACTACCTGAGGTATGGAAAACGGCAAATGTAGTTCCCATTTTTAAAAAAGGAGACAGAAAAGAGGCACTAAATAACAGACCAGTGTCATTGACGTGTATAGTATGCAAAGTCATGGAGAAGATTATCAGGAGGAGAGTGGTGGAGCACCTGGAACGGAACAAGATTGTAAACGATAACCAGCACGGATTCATGGAAGGTAAATCCTGTGTCACAAACCTACTGGAGTTTTATGATAAAGTAACAGAAGAAAGACACGAGAGAAAGGGGTGAGTTGATTGCATTTTCTTGGACTGCAAGAAGGCCTTTGACACAGTTCCTAATGAGCAACTAGTGTAGAATCTAGAGGATCAGGCGGGTATAACAGGAAGGACACTGCAATGGATCAGAGAATACCTGACAGGGAGGCAACAACGAGTCATGGTACGGGATGAGGTATCACAGTAGGCACCTGTGACGAGCGGGGTCCCACAGGGGTCGGTCCTAGGTCCAGTGCTATTTCAGGTATATGTGAATGACATGATGGAAGGGATGGACTCAGAGGCGTCCCTGTTCGCAGATGATGTGAAGTTAATGAGGAGAATTAAATCAGATGAGGACCAGGCAGGACTTCAAAGAGACTTGGACAGGCTGGACACGTGGTCCAGCAACTGGCTTCTTGAATTCAACCCTGCCAAATGCAAAGTCATGAAGATCGGAGAAGGGCAAAGAAAACCGTAGACATAGTATTGATTAGGTGGCCAAGGATTGCAAACCTCGCTCAAGGAGAAAGATCTTGGGGTGACCATAACACCGAGCATATCTCCGGAGGCACACATCAACCAGATAACTGCTGTAGCATACGGATGCCTGGCAAACCTGTGAATAGCGTTCCGATACCTTAATAGGAATCGTTCAAGACACTGTACACTGTGTACATCATGCCTGTACTTGAGTATGCAGCACCAGTTTGGAACCCACACCTGGTCAAAGACGTCAAGACATTAGATAAAGTGCAAAGGTTTGCAACAAGGCTAGTTCCGGAGCTCAGGGGTATGTTCTACGAAGAAAGGTTGAAGGAAATCGGACTGACGACATTGGAGGACAGGCGGGTCAGGGGATACATGATAACGACATACAAAATACTACGTGGAATAGATAAGGTAGACAGAGACAGGTTGTTCCAGAGAGGGGACACAGAAACAAGGGGGTCACAATTGGAAGCTTAAGATTTAGACGAGTCAGAGGGATGTTAGGAAGTATTTCTTCAGTCATAGAATCGTCAGGAAGTGGAATAGCCTAACAAGAGATGTAATGGAGGCAGGAACCATACATATCTTTAAGACGAGGTATGACAAAGCTCTGGAAGCAGAGAGAGAGAGGACCTAGTAGCGATCAGTGAAGAGGCGGGACCAGGAGCTGAGTCTCGACCCCTGCAACCACAATTAGGCGAGTACAATTAGGTGAGTACAGAATCCGTAGAGCAAAGTAGTAGAGTCGGGATTGACACACAGCTTTAAGAAGACGTACGATAAGACTCTTGAAGCCGGGACAAAGAGCTATGAATCAACACCTACAACCACATATTAGTCAGTACGCACGTACACACACACACAAAGGGCAAGCTTAGTGGCAGAACCAAGAGCTAAGACTCGACCCTTCCAACCACAAATAGACGAGTGGAGTGAGTGTACACACACACACACATACAGACACACAACAATGTGCAAGGAGGCTGAGGAGAGGTTTGTACCCAAGGGTAACAGGAATAATGAAAAAGCCAGGTTAAGCCCATGATTCACCCAAATGTGCAGGGAGGCAAAAACCAAGTGTGCTAGGGAATGGAAGAAGTATAGAAGGCAAAGGACCCAGAAGAATAGGGAGAGCAGTCGTAGAGCCAGAAATGAATGTGCACAAATAAGAAGGGAGGCCCAGCGACAATATGAAAACGACATAGCAGCGAAAGCCAAATCTGACCCGAAACTGTTATACAGCCACATCAGGAGGAAAACAACAGTCAAGGACCAGGTAATCAGACTAAGGAAGGAAGGAGGAGAGACAACAAGAAATGACCGTGAAGTATGTGAGGAACTCAACAAGAGATTCAAAGAAGTGTTCACAGAGGAGACAGAAGGGGCTCCAGAAAGACGAAGAGGTGGGGTACACCACCAATTGCTGAAGACAGTACACACAACCGAGGAAGAAGTGAAGAGACTTCTGAGTGAGCTAGATACCTCAAAGGATATGGGGCCGGATAACATCTCTCCATGGGTCCTGAGAGAGGGAGCAGAGGCACTATGTGTACCCCTAACAACAATATTTAATACATGTATCGAAACAGGGAGATTGCCTGAGGCCTGGAAGATAGCAAATGTAGTCCCAATCTTTAAAAAAGGAGACTAAACTACAGACCAGTGTCACTTGCGTGTATAGTATGCAAAGTCATGGAGAAGATTATCAGAAGAGTGGTGGAACACCTAGAATGGAATGATCTCATCAACAGCAGCCAACATGGTTTCAGGGACGGGAAATCCTGTGTCACAAACCTACTGGAGTTCTATGACACGGTGACAGTAGTAAGACAAGAGAGAGAGGGGTGGGTGGATTGCATTTTCTTGGACTGCAAGAAGACGTTTGACACAGTTCCACACAAGAGATTAGTGCAAAAACTGGAGGACCAAGCAGGGATAACAGGGAAGGCACTACAATGGATCAGGGAATACTTGTCAGGAAGACAGCAGCGAGGTGTCAGAGTGGGCGCCTGTGACCAGCGGGGTCCCACAGGGGTCAGTGCTAGGACCAGTGCTGTTTCTGGTATTTGTGAACGATATGACGGAAGGAATAGACTCCGAAGTGTCCTTGTTTGCAGATGACGTGAAGTTGATGAGAAGAATTCATTCGATCGAACACCAGGCAGAGCTACAAAGGGATCTAGACAGGCTGCAGACCTGCCTCAGGTCAATGTCATTTTCGAGTAAAATAACTTCCTGATTCCTCACTGTTGATACATAGGAATAGATTAATAACCCATTATGGTATTTTAAACAAAAAATAAAGATCCTGCAATCTGTCAGGCATGTCTTTATGCAGGTCAGTCAGGTGTGTACAATACACTTGAAGATCATCGTCTGGTTTGCTCTTCAATTTTGAGGCTGGGAAACTGGAAGAACTCACGACGGGCTGTGTTACGTTTGAATAACTGAAAACTGGACAGAACAGTGGAAAGGGCTGATTTGACTCTGATATGATTAACCTCATTTCCTTGCAATTGCATATTAATTTCTTTGAACTTTGTGAATACATCTGACAAATAAGCAATATCATGCTTGATGTTTCTCGGCTCAACACAAAACAGAAATGCAGTCTTGGAAGAATTCAACAACTGTTTAAAAAGTGTAGAGAAACCCATCAGGGAGTTTCCCTTTGACAGCCATCTAACTTCTGTGTACAACAACAATCATTCAAAATCTCCTTCATTCTCAGCAAAGAGCTGACGAAAACAGTCGGGGATTGAGAGCGTGTGCCTTGATTTTATTTACTGCTGTGAGAACAGTGCTTAATGATTTGTGAAGTCGACCAGTTAGGTTTTTTGTAACCAGCTGTTATCTGTGGATTACGAAGTGCACCGTAAACACACCAGGTACAGCTTTTTTTCAAGAAACTGATGAAGCCACAGTAACAATCTGTCATGGATGGTGCCTCATCTGTTGCACAAAAAGAATGTTGGTACACGGGATGTCCGTCTCTTTGAAAAAAGTCTCAACAACACGAAATACTGACTCCCCTTTTGTATTTGTTTCTAGTTTCTTTGCAAATAACAGCTCTTGAACCAAACTTTCATCTCTGATGAAACGAATATAAACAGGAAGGAAAGATTCATTGCCTGACAAAGTGGACTCACCTAAGTCAAATTCTGTTGTCTTAGGGATGCTGCACAGTATCCTTAGTGTTTTCAGCAATTTCATCCACTCTTCTTAGAACAGACTTATCACTCTGAGAAATAACTTTAATAATTTGTTCAGCAGACCTGTTTAAAACTGTGCTCTGAACCTCACTTACTGCTGCCAGAATAAGCTCTTCCCCAGCTGTATGAGGATTGCATCATACAATATCTCATACAATGAGATATTGTATGATGCACACAAACCATCACTGGATTGCTGTGAAGTGATACCAAATATATTTCTAATTGTCTTCAGTTTCTGTAAGTTTTCAAGAAGTGACTGAAAATATGCTAAATTTTCGTCTGCTTTGTCAGAGTGTATATTCTTTAAATTTTCCAGAAGCCTGGGAGGTTTCATGGCTTCATTTCAAAAGTCTTTCACCCAGTAGGCACATTGGTTGCTGCTGGTTATTTAATGCTGATACAAATCCATATTTTAGATATTCCACAATGTATTGCTAATACTTCTTTTTTGTCTTCTGTGCTGCGGCCATATTTTATTCTGAACAAAAAAAATATGTTCTTTGTAAAATCATGCCAACCACAACAAAATGCAGCGGAAATATATAGCAATCCATTTACTAGAAGAAGTACATTACACAATAATACAAGCATAAATGTTAAATGCTAGGACGTGTAGCTGGTAACACAACATAGCCTATATATGTATAACATGTACATGTACATTCATAAAATACATGTTCACGCTGCCTGATGTTACATAAGCATAATTGAAAACACAGTATGCTATTACATAGAACGACAAAACAAATCATTTTAAAAAAAAAGAAAATGTAAAAACAGCAGAGAAACAAAGAAATACTGTGGGGACCCCAACAAACCTGGCGACGGGTGAGAATGTCTGGTTTTGGGTGAGAGAGAACAGCAAAACAAAACATTTGTATCAAATATAAACTTACGTAAAAAGAATGGAGACCACAAAAAATGTACCAGAAAACCATCAGATGCTGTGGGGTGTTGCTTTATTATCAAAGAAAGTGTTACAGCTAAAAGCAAAGACAGTCCAAATCACAGCCTTAGCACAGCAACACTGACACAACCTCTGACGTCCCTCCATCAATAACACTCAGTCATATCTTTATTATAATCTACTTTAAAATCTACATTACAAGACTGAAGATAACTTGTAGTGTGTACAGACTTAGAGCCTTGGCACTTGTAGACTTGAAAACCAGACCACCACCACCACTGTCTGCTCTGGCTGGTGTGTGGTGCGTCCCAACAAAAGTTCGGACTTTTAACTCTGACTTTGGACCACAAAATAAAATAAAAGTATACTTTCTTGTATAACTCTATGTTAATTTTATTCTTTGTAAAGCACTTGTGTTATTTAAGTTTTCGTGACTCAGATTTTGTCACATAGGTTTTATAAAACAACGCTCCCTTGGATCTG
Organism: Cherax quadricarinatus; assembly: GCF_026875155.1. Taxonomy (NCBI): domain Eukaryota; kingdom Metazoa; phylum Arthropoda; class Malacostraca; order Decapoda; family Parastacidae; genus Cherax; species Cherax quadricarinatus. Next base: position 17,520,696 of record NC_069497.1, read on the forward strand.
ATGCCAACTTTCCGCACCCTTTCCGACCCCTTTTTTCCTCAATTTCCCCCCCCCCTCCACCGCCCACTTGGAAGTCACTGATCTAAAGAAAAAGGCAGCACCATTTTACATTGCCAGAATCCCTTTCAGCACACATTTTGCCCTGCTGTATGTATTATAAGTAAGAAAAAGGAAAATCGTGTGAAGAAATAAAAAAATGGATATATGACAAACTTAGCCTGGCCGAAACAACAGTTGGAGGTTAGTTATTTAGTATATTTAGTTATTTAGTATATAAATAATGAGTAGACTGAATTAATGAGACTGGTAATGGTCAGTCTGACTAGACTGACAAAGGTCAGATAAAATGTTTCCATTCATATTCAATTTACTCATGAGTATAATTAATTAGTCATGTGAACAATAGCTGAACTATTGACACAATTGTGTAGCTGTCGTAATACATTTTGAACCTTCATAATGTGAAGTACAAGACATTAGTGAATCGAACTGAAGATATGTCAGAAAAAACTTTTCGGTATTCAAGTTGATTTGTTGGTGTTTAGAATAAAAAGATCACGGTATATATACTGTTATTTCCAGGCAAAGTGCGCTTCTGCAGGCAAGCTGCGTGCTGCTGCAGGCAAGCTGCGTGCTGCTGCAGGCAAGCTGCGTGCTGCTGCAGGCAAGCTGCGTGCTGCTGCAGGCAAGCTGTGTGCTGCTGCAGGCAAGCTGCGTGCTGCTGCAGGCAAGCTGCGCACTGCTGCAGGCAAGCTGCGCACTGCTGCAGGCAAGCTGCGCACTGCTGCAGGCAAGCTGCGCACTGCTGCAGGCAAACTGCGCACTGCTGCAGGCAAGCTGTGTGCTGCTGCAGGCAAGCTGCGCACTGCTGCAGGCAAGCTGTGCGCTGCTGCAGGCAAGCTGCGCGCTGCTGCAGGCAAGCTGCGCACTGCTGCAGGCAAGATGCGCGCTGCTGCAGGCAAGCTGCGCACTGCTGCAGGCAAGCTGCGCGCTGCTACAGGCAAGCTGCGCACTGCTGCAGGCAAGCTGCGCACTGCTGCAGGCAAGCTGCGCACTGCTGCAGGCAAGCTGCGCACTGCTGCAGGCAAGCTGCGCAGTGCTGCAGGCAAGCTGCGCGCTGGTGCAGGCAAGCTGCGCGCTGCTGCAGGCAAGCTGCGTGCTGCTGCAGGCAAACTGCGTGCTGCTGCAGGCAAGCTGTGCACTGCTGCAGGCAAGCTGCGCACTGCTGCAGGCAAGCTGCGCACTGCTGCAGGCAAGCTGCGCACTGCTGCAGGCAAGCTGCGCACTGCTGCAGGCAAGCTGCGCGCTGGTGCAGGCAAGCTGCGCGCTGCTGCAGGCAAGCTGCGTGCTGCTGCAGGCAAACTGCGTGCTGCTGCAGGCAAGCTGTGCACTGCTGCAGGCAAGCTGCGCACTGCTGCAGGCAAGCTGCGCACTGCTGCAGGCAAGCTGCGCACTGCTGCAGGCAAGCTGCGCACTGCTGCAGGCAAGCTGCGCGCTGCTGCAGGCAAGCTGCGCACTGCTGCAGGCAAGCTGCGTGCTGGTGCAGGCAAGCTGCGCGCTGCTGCAGGCAAGCTGCGTGCTGCTGCAGGCAAACTGCGTGCTGCTGCAGGCAAGCTGCGCACTGCTGCAGGCAAGCTGCGCACTGCTGCAGGCAAGCTGCACACTGCTGCAGGCAAGCTGCGCGCTGCTGCAGGCAAGCTGCGCACTGCTGCAGGCAAGCTGCGCACTGCTGCAGGCAAGCTGCGTGCTGGTGCAGGCAAGCTGCGCACTGCTGCAGGCAAGCTGCGTGCTGCTGCAGGCAAACTGCGTGCTGCTGCAGGCAAGCTGCGCACTGCTGCAGGCAAGCTGCGCGCTGCTGCAGGCAAGCTGCGCACTGCTGCAGGCAAGCTGCGCACTGCTGCAGGCAAGCTACGTGCTGCTGCAGGCAAGCTGCGCACTGCTGCAGGCAAGCTGCGCACTGCTGCAGGCAAGCTACGTGCTGCTGCAGGCAAGCTGCGCACTGCTGCAGGCAAGCTGCGCACTGCTGCAGGCAAGCTGCGCGCTGCTGCAGGCAAGCTGCGCTCTGCTGCAGGCAAGCTGCGCACTGCTGCAGGCAAGCTGCGCACTGCTGCAGGCAAGCTGCGTGCTGCTGCAGGCAAGCTGCGTGCTGCTGCAGGCAAGCTGTGCGCTGCTGCAGGCAAGCTGCGCAATGCTGCAGGCAAGCTGCGCACTGCTGCAGGCAAGCTGCGCACTGCTGCAGGCAAGCTGCGCACTGCTGCAGGCAAGCTGCGTGCTGCTGCAGGCAAGCTGTGCGCTGCTGCAGGCAAGCTGCGCACTGCTGCAGGCAAGCTGCGCACTGCTGCAGGCAAGCTGCGCACTGCTGCAGGCAAGCTGCGTGCTGCTGAAGGCAAGCTGTGCGCTGCTGCACAACTGAAGTCTGCTGTCATCGTCATTAAAAACAGTGTGCGCTTGTTGATTTTAATTTAGCAGTAAATTAAACTGCTACTGTACGCACCTTATATATCTGTATTGCAGTAAATGTTTACCTTGAGTTACGTCCTTCTCGTATATTTCTCATCATAGGCAAGTGACATCACCTAATCTATTATCCTACATAAAAAGTCAATTTCTTACTTTTTATATCTGATTTCACTGGTTATTTTTGTTAGTCACATCCAGTAGTAATTCCTCGCCAAATAATCTTGATTAGTTTTTAAGTGAATAATTTATAAATTAAGTCTTTGTACAACTGAAACATCCTAACCGCTTCTTGTCCTTAATATAAGATAAGATTTTCTTCGGATTTTTAACCTTGGAGGGTTAGCCACCCAGGATAACCGAAGAAAGTTAGTGCGTCATCAAGGACTGTATAACTTATTTCCATTGGGGTCCTCAATCTTGTCCCCCAGGATGCGACCCACACCAGCCGACTAACACCCAATTACCTATTTGCTGCTAGGTGAACATGACAATAGGTGTAAGGAAACACGTCGAAATGTTTTCACCCCGGCGGGAATCGAACCCGGGCCCTCCGTGTGTGAAGCTAGAGCTTTAGCCACCAGGCACCCCACCCAAACTACTTCATCTTTTGCTAGGATTTTAAATGACTCTTACCTCAGCTGCTGTGGTCAGTAGTGGCAGCTCCGTCTCCCTCAGCTGCTGTGGTCAGTAGTGGCAGCTCCGTCTCCCTCAGCTGCTGTGGTCAGTAGTGGCAGCTCCGTCTCCCTCAGCTGCTGTGGTCAGTAGTGGCAGCTCCGTCTCCCTCAGCTGCTGTGGTCAGTAGTGGCAGCTCCGTCTCCCTCAGCTGCTGTGGTCAGTATGGCAGACTCGTCTCCCTCGTGCTGTGGTCAGTATGTTACAGCTCGCTAATCCTCAGCGCTGTGGTCAGTAGTGGCAGCTCCGTCCCCTCAACTATTTTTCCTCTAAACTCTGCTTCCTCGTGATTTACATGTATATTAAACTGAGGATCGACTAATATAAGGTAGTGTTGATCAGGTACAATACAGCTTACTCTTTTTTCCAATGTTATCTCATATACTGCTGCTTACTAAACACATTTTTGACAGCTGTCATTTATCAAAACAAGTGGGTTGGATTAGTTCTAATTTATCTGTTGTGTTCGCTTGTCTACACACTGTATCGTCCATTCGTTAAACACTATTTCTATAGATGACACTTACACATTTAGGTGCTGATAGTCTACAAATTAACAAAGAGTTATACAGAGGTTTCTTGAGAGGTTTACCTGCTTTTATTGTCAATATGCAATGATCTACCAGGTTTGATGTTTATCTCCGTATTTCTTATTAGATGTTTTATTTTTGTACAAGGTCCGAATCAAAATCAGAGTTTGATTGTGTTCTCTAAAATTTTTAGTAATGTGATATGAGTATAGGATATTGACAGTATAGATATTGAATGTATAGATATTGACATGTATAGGATATTGACGTTATAGGAATGACTGTAAGGATATTGACATGTATAGTATTTGACAGTATAGGATTGAATACCTGGTTACCGAGAGAGTTCCGGGGTCAACGCCCCCGCGGCCCGGTCTGAGACCAGGCCTCCTGGTGGATCAGAGCCTGATCAACCAGGCTGTTGCTGCTGGCTGCACGCAAACCAACATACGAGCCACAGCCCGGCTGATCCGGAACTGACTTTAGGTGCTTGTCCAGTGCCAGCTTGAAGACTGCCAGGGGTCTGTTGGTAATCCCCCTTATGTGTGCTGGGAGGCAGTTGAACAGTCTCGGGCCCCTGACACTTATTGTATGGTCTCTTAACGTGCTAGTGACACCCCTGCTTTTCATTGGGGGGATGGTGCATCGTCTGCCAAGTCTTTTGCTTTCGTAGTGGGTGATTTTCGTGTGCAAGTTCGGTACTAGTCCCTCTAGGATTTTCCAGGTGTATATAATCATGTATCTCTCCCTCCTGCGTTCCAGGGATACAGGTTTAGGAACCTCAAGCGCTCCCAATAATTGAGGTGTTTTATCTCCGTTATGCGCGCCGTGAAAGTTCTCTGTACATTTTCTAGGTCGGCAATTTCACCTGCCTTGAAAGGTGCTGTTAGTGTGCAGCAATATTCCAGCCTAGATAGAACAAGTGACCTGAAGAGTGTCATCATGGGCTTGGCCTCCCTAGTTTTGAAGGTTCTCATTATCCATCCTGTCATTTTTCTAGCAGATGCGATTGATACAATGTTATGGTCCTTGAAGGTGAGATCCTCCGACATGATCACTCCCAGGTCTTTGACGTTGGTGTTTCGCTCTATTTTGTGGCCAGAATTTGTTTTGTACTCTGATGAAGATTTAATTTCCTCATGTTTACCATATCTGAGTAATTGAAATTTCTCATCGTTGAACTTCATATTGTTTTCTGCAGCCCACTGAAAGATTTGGTTGATGTCTGCCTGGAGCTTTGCAGTGTCTGCAATGGAAGACACTGTCATGCAGATTCGGGTGTCATCTGCAAAGGAAGACACGGTGCTGTGGCTGACATCCTTGTCTATGTCGGATATAAGGATGAGGAACAAGATGGGAGCGAGTACTGTGCCTTGTGGAACAGAGCTTTTCACCGTAGCTGCCTCGGACTTTACTCTGTTGACGACTACTCTCTGTGTTCTGTTAGTGAGGAAATTATAGATCCATCGACCGACTTTTCCTGTTATTCCTTTAGCACGCATTTTGTGCGCTATTACGCCATGGTCACACTTGTCGAAGGCTTTTGCAAAGTCTGTATATATTACATCTGCATTCTTTTTGTCTTCTAGTGCATTTAGGACCTTGTCGTAGTGGTCCAATAGTTGAGACAGACAGGAGCGACCTGTTCTAAACCCATGTTGCCCTGGGTTGTGTAACTGATGGGTTTCTAGATGCGTGGTGATCTTGCTTCTTAGGACCCTTTCAAAGATTTTTATGATATGGGATGTTAGTGCTATTGGTCTGTAGTTCTTTGCTGTTGCTTTACTGCCCCCTTTGTGGAGTGGGGCTATGTCTGTTGTTTTTAGTAACTGTGGGACGACCCCCGTGTCCATGCTCCCTCTCCATAGGATGGAAAAGGCTCGTGATAGGGGCTTCTTGCAGTTTTTGATGAACACAGAGTTCCATGAGTCTGGCCCTGGGGCAGAGTGCATGGGCATGTCATTTATCGCCTGTTCGAAGTCATTTGGCGTCAGGATAACATCGGATAGGCTTGTGTTAATCAAATTTTGTGGCTCCCTCATAAAAAATTCATTTTGATCTTCGACTCTCAGTCTGGTTAGCGGCTTGCTAAAAACTGAGTCATATTGGGACTTGAGTAGCTCACTCATTTCCTTGTTGTCATCTGTGTAGGACCCATCTTGTTTAAGTAGGGGCCCAATACTGGACGTTGTTCTCGATTTTGATTTGGCATAGGAGAAGAAATACTTTGGGTTTCTTTCGATTTCATTTATGGCTTTTAGTTCTTCCGCGATTCCTGACTCCTAAAGGATTCTTTTAGCTTAAGTTCGATGCTTGCTATTTCTCTGACCAGTGTCTCCCTACGCATTTCAGATATATTGACCTCTTTTAGCCGCTCTGTTATTCTTTTCCGTCGCCTGTAAAGGGAGCGCCTGTCTCTTTCTGTTTTACATCTACTCCTCCTTTTTCTTAGAGGAATAAGCCTTGTGCATACATCGAGTGCTGCCGAGTTAATCTGTTCTAGGCATAAGTTGGGGTCTGTGTTGCTTAGTATATCTTCCCAGCTTATATCGGTTAGGACTTGGTTTACTTGGTCCCACTTTATGTTTTTGTTATTGAAGTTGAATTTGGTGAATGCTCCCTCGTGACTAATCTCATTATGTCGGTCTGGGGCTCCGCGCATACATGACTGAACCTCAATTATGTTGTGATCTGAGTATATTGTTTTTGATATGGTGATATTTCTTATCAGATCATCATTGTTAGTGAAGATGAGGTCTAGTGTATTCTCCAGTCTAGTAGGCTCTATTATTTGCTGGTTTTAAATTGAATTTTGTGCAGAGATTTAAAAGCTCGCGTGAGTGTGAGTTTTCATCAGAGCTGCCTCCTGGTGTTATTACTGCAACAATATTATTTGCTATATTCCTCCATTTTAGGTGCCTTAAGTTGAAATCCCCCAGGAGCAAGATGTTGGGTGCAGGAGCTGGAAGGTTTTCCAGACAGTGGTCAATTTTTAACAGCTGTTCCTGGAATTGCTGGGATGTTGCATCCGGAGGCTTGTAGACTATCACAATGACTAGGTTTTGGTTCTCGACCTTTACTGCTAAAACTTCCACTACATCATTTGAGGCATTAAGCAGTTCTGTGCAAACAAGTGACTCTGCAATGTACAGGCCAACCCCCCCCTTTTGCCTGTTCACTCTGTCACATCTGTATAGGTTGTAACCTGGGATCCATATTTCATTGTCCAAGTGATCCTTTATGTGGGTCTCAGTGAAAGCCGCGAACATTGCCTTTGCCTCTGAAAGCAGTCCACGGATGAAAGGTATTTGTTGTTTTGTTGCTGGCTTTAGACCCTGTATATTTGCAAAGAAGAATGTTATCGGACTGGTGGTATTGTTGGTACTGGGGGGGGATTTTTTTTCCGGCATTAGTATCTGTATCTGTTGGTTTGGAGTGGAGGCCATCGACTGTGGTTCCACTCCAGAATGACTGGATTTGGTGTACGATTTCTGCCATTTCTGCCAGTTTTTTTTCCTTCCTGGCACTAAAAAACCTCTCCCTCTTGAGTGGCTGTGGCTACCCAGGTTTTCCATGGCCTGGATGTTTTGTATCTTTTTGTCCCCTTTGATGGTATCCCTGGCAATTAAGTTAAGCACAGTCTTTCCTGTACTGAAGAGGTACACAGTTCAGGGTGAAAAAGCTTACAGGAAGGGAGTTTGCATTTTCCTGTTGTCATATGGGCATGGCATTTCCTAGGGTGGTCATAGTTGCACGTCCCATCTGTTTTTCCAGATTTCCCATGCCAGCAGATACCGAGTGCATAGTATGTGCACAGGCTTGGTTTCCGTTTGCCTTGGGTTTCTGTGACTGTATTCCCTGTTGGTGCATGTTTCCCTGTCTTACTTCTATCCTCCCTAGCACCAACAATGGAGCTCCCACCATTTGTTTTTGGTAATATATCCCCGTATAGTATAGTATATAGTATATTGACATGTATAGGATATTGACATGTATAGGATATTGACATGTATAGTATATTGACATGTATAGGATATTGACATGTATAGTATATTGACATGTATAGTATATTGACATGTATAGGATATTGACATGTATAGGATATTGACATGTATAGGATATTGACATGTATAGGATATTGACATGTATAGGATATTGACATGTATAGGATATTGACATGTATAGGGTATTGACATGTATAGGATATTGACATGTATAGGATATTGACATGTATAGGATATTGACATGTATAGGATATTGACATGTATAGGATATTGACATGTATGGGATATTGACATGTATAGGATATTGCTTCAATGGGAAATCTTATTTTATATTACGTAAATTAGATACACGTGCAATAGCTGGGTATCATTATTGAGGAAACGTTTCACCACACAGTGGCTTCATCAGTCCAATACAAAAAAGAATAATGAAGATAAGGAGTGTGAGGCAATCAGTCCTTCAGTCGTATCAAGACTGATTGATTACATCGAATACACGCTGAGGGACTGATTACCTCAAACTCCACCTGATCTTCGCCATTCTTCTTTGTATTGGGCTGATGAAGTCACTGTGTGGCGAAACGTTCCCACAAGGCACCTAAGTGTTTTCACAAGTGTTGAACTGGGGAAATCACAGACTGGGGAAACGTTCCCACAAACCCTAGATTGCCGGGTTTGAACTGGGGAAATCACGACGGGCAAAACGTCCCAAAAGGACACCTAAGTTTGCACAAGTGTCTCAGTCATCAATTTACCACGTTTCTAAAACCTTTACTACAAGAGATCCCAAAGTATTTGGGTATTTTTGTTGCTGTGCAAACTACAACTTAAATGTTTTCCTTCTTTGCCAAATCCCAAAAATATTTTCCCAGTTTCCCAGAACCCTAGCCAGCCTCCTCTTTAATGTATGCCTGGGGGAAAAGCCTTGGGCCGGCGAAAAAATTTAATGCGAAAAAAATTTATTTTTAATTATTCATATGTATGCATGTGCCTATTTACTTTTGCTAGTATGTGCTATGTACGTTTTTTGGGCTGTATTTATAGTTAACGATTAACGTTTTAAAGTGTGATCTCTTGTGTATATGTTTTAGTTTGCTCTGTGAGTGTGTATGCGTTTGGGGGGGAAGCTTTAGTAAAATATACAGCTTGTAAGTGTACCCCCTATAATATTCACTATATGTACTCATTTATATACGTTGCGGGGGTCGATTATAGTCCTGACCAGCCTTTTTTCGCTGGTCATACCTCTTCTAAACATGTATTGACCCGCCTCTACTACTTCCTTGCAGATCTTTCCCCACTCCTGACAATTTCAACCTAAAGAAATATTTCCTAACTCTCATAACTATCTGATTTTTTAACTTCCATTGTTCCTCTAAAAACATTCTGGCCTGTTCATTGGGGAAATTCCTCTCAGTATTTTATACATCGTTAACATATCCCCCCTGTTTTCCCCGTGTCTCAGGCTGAGGCCCCTCAACCTCTGCACTTCCCCAGTTTCTTCAATCGGACCAGTGTGGGTTCCATATGGTGCGCGTACTCCAACACAGTCTGAGAAACAGTGTACAATTCGTGAATGATTCCTTACCTTTGTAAAAAATCTTTTTTACATTTCCAGACGGGCTTTTGCTGCAGAAAAGTGTTTATGTATATGTGTACACAATGCATGGCATGTGACACAATGCATAGCAAGATTTACTTGTACACATATGCAAAGCATGTAGTGTGGTATTTTAGTGGGAAGATTCTTTAATTTTTGTAATATTAAAAAATTGGAAAGGGAGGGGGGAAACCGACAAGTAGTATAAGAAACTTTAATTACATGTTCATGACAGGTTAAAAAAAATTTACTGTCGACTGCCCACCAACTTTCCTACAGACACAGTCTACATTTAAAACCCCTAAAACTCACAAACCCCCATAAACCCCTTTAAGCCCATCAACCAAAGGGGGATTGGTGTGTGGACACAGCTTGGCTTGTGGGGGCCCAAAGTCCTCACAGTTGGAGGGACTAAGTCAAACCATGTTAGGCACTCTGATCACTTCATCTCCTGGTTTATCAGTGTGTAAAAAGACACGTGTGTGGTTAGGTATTTTATTTTGAAAACCTTTTGTTTAGGGACCGTAGGATAGATGATGAATAGTAATGTGAGTAGGGCCGATTGGGGTCATAGTAACGTAACTTAGAGAGTCCCAAGTGTTTTAGATACTTTTTTTTAAAGTTTGGCATGGGTGCTGAATTTCAGGTTTCCGTCAAGGTGTAGGCACAGGAATTTGCCCCATTATGTTTTCAAAAAGAGTGTTGTCAAATAAGTTCAGTTGGGCAACACCTGTCGTTCCAAACATAATATAGGTTTGTCACTTAAGCTTGGTTTTTTTGGGGTCATCCCGGTTGGTATTTTTACTAGCCTTGTTAACAGTTGTTGAGTGAGGGAAAATTTGGGGGGGATGCATAAGTCATGTCGTCAGGAAAGAAATAGGGTTTTAGTGTTGTAATGTATTTTGAAGATCATGATTATTAAAAAAACAGGGGGCCCAAAGGGCAGTTTCCCCGTGGACTCCAGTATCAATAGCGGTTGAGGAAGCGTGTCCCTTTAAAGAGACTTTGATACCTGTTAGGAGGATTTGAGTATTTAATTCGTGGCCACTTATACCATAAGGCAAGTATGTGGAGTAGGGTGCCGGTCTACTGCATCAAAAATTTTCCTTTGGTCTTTGAAGGTCCTAATAGATTTCGCTTTTACCACTGCTTTGTAAAAACATTTCCCCCTTTTTTCAAACCCTTATTGGCTTTTGTTTTTTTTGAAGCCAAAATTGGGACTGACTATACTTTTGTCTGTTATAAAAAATATAATCCTTGTGCAAAAATTTTTCAAAGAAATTGGTGTAACCCTTGCGTCTTGAGTGTGGGGAAAGTGCAGTTTTCTAGAGATTTGTTAAAAGTAATAAATAGCAGGCGAAAGAACATGAGCCGCTAGCTTGTACAATAATGGTGGGGTTTGAGAAGGTTCCCTGATTTTTTTTTTTAAAAAGGCTTGATAAACATGGTGGGCTGGTAGGTGCAAACAGAAAGGAGGTTGAGAAATTCCCGTGTAAGTAATCACTTGCTCGGGCGTTTGGGACTGGGGTTTTAATGGAGAGATTGATACTATGGGTTGAAAGAAGTATTTATCTTTTTAATGTTTTAAAGGCTGAAGTTGTGTTTTATTCGGTTTAGTTAGGACATTATCCATGTTTTTTTCAGTTTGTGAGTGCCCCCCGAAACTAGAGAGTGTTTTTCAGGGCTTTTTTTTTTTTTGATTACCTTGTTTTGTGATTCTGCTTGAATAGTACAATTGCTTCGCCTTTCTTGTTATTTTGGTGAGAAATGATCCATACAAAAACAAATTAACTCATTTGGTTTTTCAAGAGATGCATTGCTTAATATTTTCTTGGGTAAAGAAGCATTTACAGCATTACAAGATAGGAAATCTTTGTTTCATCTGCCTTTCAACACATCTACGAGCAAGATGCTTTACTGAATACACACTTCACTACAGTACACACATCACTACAGTACACACATCACTACAGTACACACGCCACTACAGTACACACATCACTGCAGTACACACGCCACTACAGTACACACATCACTACAGTACACACATCACTGCAGTACACACGTCACTACAGTACACACATCACTACAGTACACACATCACTGCAGTACACACGCCACTACAGTACACACATCACTACAGTACACACATCACTGCAGTACACACGTCACTACACTAAACATATTACTACACTACACACGTCACTGCAGTACACACGTCACTACACTAAACATATTACTACACTACACACGTCACTGCAGTACACACGTCACTACACTAAACACATCAATACACTACACACATCACTGCAGTACACACGTCACTACACTAAACATATTACTACACTACACACGTCACTGCAGTACACACGTCACTACACTAAACACATCAATACACTACACACATCACTGCAGTACACACGTCACTACACTAAACATATCACTACACTACGCACATCACTGCAGTACACACGTCACTACACCAAACACATCAATACACTACACACATCACTGCAGTACACACGTCACTACACTAAACATATCACTACACTACGCACATCACTGCAGTACACACGTCACTACACCAAACACATCAATACACTACACACATCACTGCAGTACACACGTCACTACACTAAACACATCAATACACTACACACATCACTGCAGTACACACGTCACTACACCAAACACATCATTATACTACACATGACTACGGTACACACATCACTTCATTACATGTGTCACTACACTACACACATTTTACACTACACTACGCACATCACTATACTACACACATCACAACATTATGCACATCACTACACTGCACATGTCATTACACTACACACAATACTACACACATCACTACGATTCACACATCACTACACTACACACATCACAACACTACATACATTATTACACTACACACGTCATTACACTACACACATCACCACATTCCTCACATCACTACACTACACACGTCACTACACTACACATGCCACTATGCACATCACTACACTGCACACATTACTACACTACACACATTACTACACTACACACATCACTACACTACACACATCGCTGCACTATTCTCATCGCTACTCTACACACATCAGTACCCTACACACATCACTACACTACACAAATCACTACACTGCACACATCACTACACTACACACATTACTACACTACACACATCACTGCACTATTCTCATCACTACACTACACACATTACTACACTACACACATCGCTGCACTATTCTCATCGCTACTCTACACACATCAGTACCCTACACACATCACTACACTACTACAAATCACTACACTACACTACACACATCACAACCCTACACACATCACTGCTCTACACTCGTCAATAACACTGCACACATCTTACACTACACATGTCACTATACTACACACATAACTACATTACTCACATCACTGTACTACACATCACCACATGTCACTACACTACACATATCACTTCAATACACATGCCACTACTCTACACATGTCACTACCCTACACACATCACTACAATACACTTTTGACTAAACTACACACATCACTACACTTCACAAATCATTTCACTACATATATCACTACAGTACACATATCACAACACTACACACATCACTACACTTCACTCATCATAGACAGCATATGTGAGCAGCTCTCAGCTGTTATATACCACTGTTGTAACAATAGTGGTATATAACACCCAGAACTCACCACGTGGAGGTAGTTGCTCAGCGAGTTCCTTTTTTTTTTTTTTTTGTTTTTTTTTTTAAATAAAAAAAAAAACTCACAGTTTAGATTTTCCCCTCGAACTTTTCACTTTTTCTTACCACAACCAGATCTTCTCTGACGAAGCTCGGTGCATTTTACAGTGTAGTCAGGTTTCATTTTGCTTTTTTTCGGCTCTAATCAAATCAATCAAGACCTCTACTCCAGGACGCTCGGCTGGGCTCTTCACTTGGCAGTCAGTAATCCATTTTCGCATGCGTTTAGGGAGTCTCACACCCAAGTACTTTCGTTGCTCCTGGAAGAGCATGGCAATGCTGTAAGCATCAGAGGTGGGTGTGGCAGGCTTGCTGTCTCGTACTTCTGGAGCCACCCAGTCAAGGTATTTTTTCTTCTTCTTGGAGAGAGGGTGTTTGTAGAGAATGCAGTTTTTCTCTGTGACATTTCCAAAATCAATTAAAGTTGTTTTAGGTTCATTTTTGGTATTCTTGATGCAAATATTATCATTTTTAATATCGTTGTGGGACATCCCATAAGAGCCCAGTTGCTTGACAGTGTGACAGAGACCTTCCATAATGTCCAGTAAGTTTTCTTGGTTGAGAAGGTTTTGGTTGGCATACTCAAACAGTGAGAACCCATTGTAGTTGGTAAGGAGTGAGCAGCTCTGGATTTCCACCCCTACAAGGGATTGCGTTCCTGGGACATCCTGAACCTGCACCAGGCATTTCACTTCTTTCATTAGGTCGTCATATGGGAATTTACCTATGACCTTCTTGATGACAAAATCGTGTTTGTGGCTCCGCACTCGCCAACACTGGCCAGCGGCACCTTCTCTCAGGAGAGTGGTTTTTCCTCCCCTTTTCAATGCCTTGACGTCATCAGCAGTCAGGATATCTGTCCCACTCTCTCGGCAAAGCTTTGTAAGTTGGTGAATAACCTCCTCTGCACAGCGGTTGTGACTTTTTGCCGTTGTATAGTAAGACCAAAACAACTGATCAAAGTAGACAACACGATCCAATAGCTTGATATTGTTTATATTAGAGGTAATGTTAGTATTATAGTTCTACTATGTGTTTAATAGTTAGCCTAGAATTACAGTGCTATTGATATTTTTATAGTTATATTATGTGTATTATAGATAGGTTAGAATTAAAGTTATGATATGAGTATTATAGTGATGTAAATATTATAGTGATGAGTGTATTATAGTGATGGTCTTAGTATCAGACAGATGTGAATATCATATTGATCTGAGTATTATAGTGAAGTTGCGAATATTAGTGATAACTTGAGTGTTATAGTGATGTCGTTTATATAATAGTGATATTGTGTGTGTAATAGTTTTGATGTGTGTATGCTGTGAGTATTATAGTGATGTGTGCATTATAATGATGCATATATTATAGCGATGTGTGTATGTTAGTGATGATATGTGTATGATAGTGATGTTTTGTGTATAATAGTGATGTTGCATCTATGATCAAAGTGCTGAGTGTATGATAGTGATGCAGTGTGAATTAGTGATGCTGTATGAATTATGAAGTTTCTGTGTGTTTAATACAGGTAGTGAGAGTAAAATAGTTATGCTGTGTATTATAGTGATGCTGAGAGTATAATGACGGTGCTGTGTGTAAGAAATTGATGCAGTGTGCATTATGGTGAAGCTGTATGTATTTTAGAGATGTAGTATAATGTGACGTGCAGTATAGTGTAAAGTGTGTAGTGCATTATAGTGTGACATGTGTATTGTAGTATAGTGTGAAGTGAGTAGTTTAGTATAGTGTGATGTGTGTAGTATAGTATAATGACATGTGTATTGTTGTATAATGACACGTTTCTTGTAGTATAGGGTGACATGCATAGTGTGGTGAAGTGTGAAGTATGTAGTGTAGCATAGTGTGACGTGTGAAGGGAATAGCATAGTGACATGTGTATTGAAGTGACGTCTATAGTGTAGTGACGTGTGTAGGGTAGTGACGTGTGTAGTGTAGTGATGTGTGTAGTGTAGTGACATGTGGAGTGTTGAGATGTGTGTAATGTAATGACTTGTGAAGTGAAGTGACGTGTGTAGTGCAGTATAGTGACGAGTGATGCGCGTAGTGTAGTGACACATGAATTGTAGTGATGTCTACAGTGTAGTGACATGTGTAGTGTAGTTTAAAAAAAAAAAGCTTTCTGGGTAGCCTAAAAGAAAAACTTTTTTTCTTTTTAGGTCACCCTGCCTTGGTAGGATATGGCCGGTATTTAAAAAAAGTTAAAATGAGTACAAAACTCATGCGGGTCATACAGGACTGTGAT
Organism: Cherax quadricarinatus; assembly: GCF_026875155.1. Taxonomy (NCBI): domain Eukaryota; kingdom Metazoa; phylum Arthropoda; class Malacostraca; order Decapoda; family Parastacidae; genus Cherax; species Cherax quadricarinatus. The sequence goes on from NC_069497.1 coordinate 17,536,007, forward strand.
GTGATGTGTAAGGATAGAGGTCAGTAGAGTTGGGGTTAGTGCTAGTGCAAAATTAATGTCAAAGTTTGTGCAATGTAATAGCTTCTTTTATGAAGCCAAAGAGAGATTCTGTGTTGAATGTGGGACTTATGCCGAGGAGGGAAGAGTGAGTACTTCAGGGCATTATTAAGATATGGGGAAGCAAGAGCTTGGCCTGGCAGTGTTCACACAGAAGTGTCAGGTGTTTCTCCATGTGGTAACTGTGAGTCATGATCAAGTAAGTTTAGTTTCCTACACTTGAAACGATTGAAATTGTTTTCGATCAAACTGCAGATTGATCAAAAAAAAAAATTGTATTCAAACTCGGACTAACGTTGTTGCCTTTGGGAGGTTGGTAGGTTACGAACAGAGGCTTTACTGGCTGAATCTACATGTTTATTGCCCTAAGCAACAATGTATTCATGGACTCGACAAAAAAAAGTACTTGTGCTTCTAGAAATGTTACACATCCACTGGTTGTTTGGGAAAGTCATATTTCTGAAATAGCTTGTAAGACACTCTGGGAATTCTGGAAAAATAATCAGATGACGAGGTGGGTATTACAGTTTTGTAATTAAGTATATAATAGACAGGGAATATTCCTATAAAACTCCGTTGTGAAAAGCTGGGATAAACCTCTCGCAAATGTCCTTAATTTTCTACCTGAAAAAACAGTCACTTACCCTACTCCATCTGGGGAATTTTAGCACGTTAATGTAACTCTGCGTAGCATAAGACTGTGATTTAAAGTTGTAATTAAAGGAAGAGAGTACAAGTTCATAGAAGATATATAGACACACATTCGATTATGTTAATGCAGAGGACAACCCTGAATTATTGATCTTCCCAAAGAGGAGAGATAGTGCCAGAATTTGTATTAGGAAGGTTGAAGGGCTGCAATAATATGAATGATGGTTAAATGTTAATGTAATCTTTGACATCTGTTATTATTTTGTACATAAGAATTGTGTAGGTGAGGAAGTGAGCAAAACAAAGTAGTGATCATTGAGTACTGAAACTAAAAGATATACACAAATAACCCGCATATAGGAGGTTGAAACTTAAGACAACTTTTCACCTTAAGTTGGACCATTAACTAGTCACACTAGACAGAAAAACCTTTAGACATAATCCTTAATGATGCAAAATTTAAAGTTTATTAAGAGTACCTATCGAGGCTGAGAAATGTACTTGGTATCCATAATAAAGTTTATACAGTAACAGCGCTGAATGAAAGTGAAGAAGAGTTTGTATATCAGCTCTGACTTAAGAAATCGTAATGACACGATTGCAAATAAACCATACCCCCGGCCGGGATTGAACCCGCGGTCATAGAGTCTCAAAACTCCAGCCCGTCGCGCTAGCCACTAGACCAGCTAGCCACAATAAGATTCATCCAACTAGGTATATTTCTACACCATAGGAAAGTTAGCACAGGCACCTCTGTGACCACAAATGCAAGTTTTTACAGAGTATCCCAGTAGCGTGGCGTGACTGAACTCTAGCTCAAGTCCCTTCCACATGCCGTCAACATGACTTGTGGTCACGAGGTGCCTGTGCTAACTTTCCTATGGTGTAGAAATATTACCTAGTTGATGAATCTTATTGTGGCTAGGGGTCTAGTGGTTAGACGCGACGGGATGGAGTTTGAGACTCTATGACAGCGGGATTCAATCCGGCCGGGGGTTATGGTTTATTTGCAATCGTGTCTTACGATTTCTTAAGTCATGTTGACGGCAGTGAGGGACTTGAGCTAGAGGTCGTCACGGCGGTGGGGGGGGGGTGGGGGTGGGTGGGGAGCCAAGCTAAGCGGGATTCGTCTGTTAAAAACTTGCATTTGTGGTTCCACAGAGGTGCCTGTCGCTAACTTTCCTATGGTGTAGAAATATACCTAGTTGGATGAATCTTATTGTGGCTAGCTGGTCTAGTGGCTAGCGCGACGGGCTGGAGTTTTGAGACTCTATGACCGCGGGTTCAATCCCGGCCGGGGGTATGGTTTATTTCAGCTCTGTAAGGGGCCATAGATTAGACTGGGGAATTACCGCGAGTATACCTGGGAGAGTGGTCTGGGGCTGACCGACTCCTCAGCCTGGTCCATGACCAAGCCTCGCAGTGGATCAGGGTCTGATCAACTAGACTGTTACTACCTGACTTATGGGAAGTAATCAGGTTCAATCTAAGGAAGTAGTCCTGTCAACTGAGGTGTTTCGGTGCTAGTGATGGGTTCTTGATGCAAGGAATTGAACTTAGTCTTTCCCTTCATGGACTGTGTGACCCTTACGTTTTCGCACTTTCCATGAGCAAATCATTCAAGAAGGATACTTGAGATGCTAAAATTCTCTTTATTGAGAAACTGGATCTATCCTTCCTCTGGAACAAGCTGGTTTACCTAATATTTCCGGATGTTTATCACTGCTAAGATTTATGATTACAGGTGAGTTGGCACAGGTACAAATGTACTAATAATAATAATAATAATAATAATAATAATAATATAATAATTAATGATAAATGATAACAATAAATGATAGTATTAAATAATATAATGATAGAGATAATAATAATGATACGTGATAATAATAATGATAAGTGATTATAATAATAACGGGATAATAATAATGTGATAATAAGTAACAATTATAAAACTGATAATAATAATAATACTCCACTGGGAAGGTGTCTTGATGCCAGTGAGTGTCTCTTGATCTTAGACTTAAGACTTATGCCGTGAGTTTCTCTGTTCTTAGGAACTAGACTTGATGCCAGTGCGTTTCTCTTTATTTAGGAACTAAGACTTGATGCCAGTGAGTTTCTTGATCTATGAACTAAGACTGATTGCAGTGAGTTTCTCTTGTTTACGGAACTAAGGACTTGATGCCAGTGAGTTTCTCTTGATCTTAGGACTAAGACTTGATGCCAGTGGTTTCTCTTAGATCTTGGGAAACTAAGACTTGATGCCAGTGAGTTTCTCTTGATCTTAGGAACTAAGACTTGATGCCAGTGAGTTTCTCTTGATCTTAGGAACTAAGACTTGATGCCAGTGAGTTTCTCTTGATCGTAGGCACTCAGACTTGATTGCAGTGAGTTTCTCTTGATCTTCGGAACTAAGACTTGATGCCAGTGGAGTTGCTCTTGATCTTAGGGAACTAAGACTTGATGCCGTGAGTTTTCTTGATCTTAGGAACTAAGACATGATGCCTGAGAGTTTTCTTGATCTAGGAACTAAGACTTTGATGCCAGTGAGTTTCTCTTGGATTTAGGAACTAGATTGATGCCAGTGAGTTTCTCTTGATCTTAGGAAACTAAGACTTGAAGCCAGTGGTTTCTCTTGTTCTTAGGGAACTAAGACTTGATGCAGTGAGTTTTCTCTTGATCATAGGAAACTAACACTGATGCCAGTGAGTTTCTCTTGGATCTAGGAACTAAAAACTTGATGCCCGTGAGTTTCTCTTGATCTTAGGAACTAAGACTGATGCCATGTTGAGTTTCTTCTTGATTTAGGAAACTAAGACTAGAGCCAGTGAGTTTCTCTTGATCTTAGGAACTAAGACTTGATGCCAGTGAGTTTCTCTTGATCTTAGGACTAAGACTTGATGCCAGTGAGTTTCTCGTGGTTCTTAGGAACTAACATCTCCTTGATGCCAGTGAGTTTCTCTTGATCTTAGGAACTAAAGACTTGATGCCAGTTGAGTTTCTCTTGATCTTAGGAACTAAGACTCTTGGATGCCAGTGAGGTTTCTTTGATCTTAGGAAACTAAGACTCTTTGATTGCCAAGTGAGTTTTTCTTGATCTTAGGAACTAAGACTCTTTGAATTTTTTTTTTTGCCAGAGAGTTTCTCTTGATCTTAGGAACTAACGACTCTGTTGCAGTGAGTTTCTCATGATCTTAGGAACTAAGAATCTTGATGGCCAGTGAGGTTTCTCTTGATCATAGGAAATAACATCTTGATGCCAGAGTGACTTTCTCTTGATCTTAGGAACTAACTCTCTTGATGCCATGTGAGTTTCTCTAGATCTTAGGAACTACGACTCTTGATGCAAGTGAGTTTCTCTTGTCATAGGAAATAAGACTCTTGATGCCAGTGAGTTTCCCTTGATCTTTGGAACTAGAGCTTGATGCCAGTGAGTTTCTCTTGTTCTTAGGAACTAAGATTTGGATGCCAATGAAAAATCTTTTGGTCCAAGGAATTAAAGTCATCCTCTCTTTGAGCGATCGAATAGATTGATCCTTTTCCCAAGTGTATATGACCCAATGGTTTTAGCGCTTTCTTCGAATTAAAAATCAAAATAGTAATGCTCATTCTATTATTACTAGTATTATTATTATTATTATTATTATTATTATTAATATTATTATTATTATTCTTTTTATTATTATTGTATTGTCAAAAGTAAGCGCTAACCGACAAGGGTCATACAGGCAGATAATAATGCTCAGTATAACCTTTATGGCTTTGCGGTTAAGTTTTTGATAATGTTGTCGGAATTAATAAAGTTATTTGCTAAGTGAAGAGGGTCACTGTACAGGGGTTGAGTCTTAGCTCTGGCCCGGCCTCTCAACTTGCGCCTGGCCAGCTACTCTCTTCCTAGCCGTAGGTTCTGTAAACTATTACGATTATATATATTAACAAGCGCAGTAACTTTTAAAGGAGGACTTGCCCATATATCTCGTCCCTCCTGCTGTTAAACCCGGGCCCCTTCGGAATAAAAGCCAAACCAGGTAATGGAATCCTAAAACCAGGCCTCCGGGCGCGGTGGAGCTGATTTCTTATAGTCCCGGAAACCAGTGCTCTCCAACCAGGTGTAAATTTACCCCTTGGGGCAAAAATATCGTAGCAAGGGGATTATTTGGATGTACAAAACCTGAATAATTGATTTTTTGGACCTTGTTTTTCTGTCCTTAATGGGGAGTAAATGGAGAAAATACTTCAAGCAGCGGGTTTAATGATGGAGGAAAAGTTGAGAATTCTCCCCAAAACCACTCTCAAGGGAGATTCCTTGATGTTGGCGAGGGTTTTGGACCAAGGAAGTAGAGAGTCCGAACCTTATTTCCTAGCTTCCCCAGATGGCTGTATGACTTTTAGGCGTGGCGTGGCCTGGTAGCAGCGCTCTCGCCTCCGGGGGTCGATTACCATAGGGAATCGACCATTCGTTCTTGAACAGAATTTTGCGGAAGATCCTCCAGTTAGACAACAGCTTATATCGTAAACACTGTAGAATTTCAAACAAAACTTTAATTTATTACAATAAATGTTTTATCTTCTCACACCATACATAAATATTATATTTTACTCTTTTTTTTGTTTAATCTAAATGCCACATTTAAAAAAATCTGTTTGTCTTTTTCTTAGACACAACTGTAGCAGGCACCAGTTGCTACTGAGTGAAGTTGTGTATTGTAACTTACCTAATTTTGGTTGCCCTATGTAGAGTCTCAGCTCCTGGTCTCCGTGCCTCTCCTGGCTGCTAGTAGATTTCCCACTGTCGGCATTTGAACTGGCGATTCCTATTTCAAAGATACGTATGGGATTCTATTCTGTTGTGTAATGTTACGTAAGATTATGTGTATGTGTGTACATTCTCCTAATTGTACTCACCTAATTGTGGTTGCAGGGATCGATTCATAGCTCTTGGCCCCGCCTCTTCACTCGTCGTACTAGGTCTACTCTATCTCCAGTGCTTTATCATACCTCTTTTTAAAGCTATGTATGGGATCCTGCCTCCACTACATCACTCTCCAGACTGTTCAAGTCCTGAAACTCTATGATGGAGAAATACTTCGACTAAATTAATAGCTGATATAATTTATAGACTGCGTTTCATTTAATTAAAAAAAATTATTGGCTCTTAATATATCAGTTTTTGATGGTATTCCTTAATTGTTTGTTTTCAGCAGCGTGTAAGATCCTGGTTGAATTTTGCGTTACTTTAGTTTTATAATGTTACAGTGTACAATAAACTATATTGAGTAAATGATAAATTTTTAACATTACACTTATTTCTAGTGGTGTACAATTGGGCTCAATGGGTATTCCATAATCCTGTTTTTTTCTTTTTTTTTTGTTTGGAACTGTTTTTTCCCCTTTTTTCTGTGGACGTCGAAATGGGCGAAGTCGGACCGAGAACATCTTCAGCTTCCTCTCTCCTATGTGCGGAAAATTTGTGTGTTGTTTCAGTTCACGGTATTGAGCCTTTTGTTCTTTATGGACATTTTTGAGGTAACTTCTGGTGTTCCTCAAAGTAATAGTAGAACAACGATGATAATATGTTATGAGTCCCCAGAAGCATGTAACAAAATTTCTCTATATTAAAATTGAATCTCTGCAAAAACAATACTAAAAGACATTTCTCTTAAAAATGAATGCACAAAAAACGAAAAAAACTGATCTCAAAATAAATTTAATTGGAAATAGAAAGAAATTATAAAAATTAATAGCATTAGTTGTGTTATTATTAATAAAAAATAAAAGATGATTTATACACTCCAGTATGCATTGGGCATTCAGCTTGCGTCATGTACCGGGTCGAGGGGGCGTTGACCCGGAAAGCCCTCCAGATATACACTCAATTGAATTTCTTTACGACTCTTGCAGTTTTCCACGAGTTACATAAGGGAGACAGGTTGGAGCACACTTGTGATACCCATGGAGCCGGTTGCTGTGGGTTTGGCACTGGAGACGGCTCTGATGACTGTGGGCTGGGAGAGACATGCTGGGTTCATGGGGTTTTATAAGGTAGATCCGACTCCTGCAGATTTCCACGAGTTAAACACGGGAGACAAGATGGAGCACACTTGTGATATCCATGGAGCCGGTTGCTGTGGGTTTGGTACTGAAGACGGCTCTGATGACTGTGGGCTGGGAGAGATAGCCGGCTTCATTGAATTCCATAAGGAAGATGGCCACCGTGATGAAGGCAAGCAATGTGCTCCCGACGTGAGGAAATTCCAAGGCATGGAAGAGAGGTTACTTTGAATTGCTCTAAGCGCTCCGGAGGATTCCACACTAGTGCAACTGCCAATGTTATTCAGAAAATCGGTAGGAAGACCCATGTATTTTGAAGTGATCTCAGAACCGTCAGTCTCCATCAGCCTTTGTGAATTACCCACTGTCATTTTCTGAACCAGTGAGACAAGGTTACTGTACCTAACCTGGAGGACAGGCTTAGTAAGTTCCTCCTTAGGAACAAGCTTAAAGAGTTCCTCCTGAGGGATAAGTTTAGTGAATACAGCCTGAGTGACAGGTTTAGCGAGATCCACCTGAGGACACTCATCACTCACCAACTAGTTCTCAGGAGACTCATCACTCACCAACTGGCTCTCGGGAGATTTATCCCTCAACAACTCGGTCTCGGAAGACTCATCACTCAACAACTGGATCTCGGAAGACTCATCACTCAACAACTGGATCTCGGAAGACTCATCACTCAACAACTGGATCTCGGAAGACTCATCACTCAACAACTGGATCTCGGAAGACTCATCACTCAACAACTGGATCTCGAAGATCGTCACTCAACAACTGGTTCTCGGAAGACTCATCACTCAACAACTGGATTCGGAAGGACTCATCACTCAACAACTGGATCTCGGAAGGGCTCATCACTCAACAACTGGGTTCTTGGAGACTCGTAAGTCACCACCAAGTGGTTTTAGGAGATTTGTAACTCACCACCAAATGGGTTCTTGGAGACTCGTAATTCACCACCAACTGAGTCTTGGCAGGTTCATCACTCACCATTTGAGTCTTGGCAGGTTCATCACTCACCATCTGAGTCTTGGCAGGTTCATCACTCACCATCTGAGTCTTGGCAGGTTCATTACTCACCATCTAGGTCTTGGCAGGTTCATCACTCACCATCTAGGTCTTGGCAGGTTCATCACTCACCATCTGAGTCTTGGCAGGTTCATCACTCACCATCTGCGTCTTGGCAGGTTCATCTCTCACCATCTGCGTCTTGGCAGGTTCATCTCTCACCATCTGCGTCTTGGCAAGTTCATCTCTCACCATCTGCGCCTTGGCAGGTTCATCTCTCACCATCTAGGTCTTAGCAGGTTCATCTCTCACCATCTAGGTCTTAGCAGGTTCATCTCTCACCATCTGGGTCTTAGCAGGATCATCTCTCACCATCTGGGTCTTGGCAGGATCATCTCTCACCATCTGGGTCTTGGCAGGATCATCTCTCACCATCTGCGTCTTGGCAGGTTCATCTCTCACCATTTGCGTCTTGGCAGGTTCATCTCTCACCATCTGCGTCTTGGCAGGTTCATCTCTCACCATCTGCGTCTTGGCAGGTTCATCTCTCACCATCTGGGTCTTGGCAGGTTCATCTCTCACCATCTAGGTCTTGGCAGGTTCATCTCTCACCATCTAGGTCTTGGCAGGTTCATCTCTCACCATCTAGGTCTTGGCAGGTTCATCTCTCACCATCTAGGTCTTGGCAGGTTCATCACTCACCATCTAGGTCTTGGCAGGTTCATCACTCACCATCTAGGTCTTGGCAGGTTCATCATTCACCATCTAGGTCTTGGCAGGTTCATCTCTCACCATCTAGGTCTTGGCAGGTTCATCATTCACCATCTAGGTCTTGGCAGGTTCATCACTCACCATCTAGGTCTTGGCAGGTTCATCATTCACCATCTAGGTCTTGGCAGGTTCATCACTCACCAACTGATCTTGGGGACTCAACACTCACTAGCTTGGCTTTACATTTATCAAGCATGGTGTGGTATCTTTTCTCCTTTCTTTCTTTGTCGCCATTTTCTTGCGTTCTCGCGGGACGCTTCACTGTACATCTTACGGACATTCCTAATGCGCTTTTGATAATCGGTAAAGGCTGAGGTGTCTACCCCAGGTTAATATTATACACCATTTTGGTTTATAATTCCTCACTCTTTGCAAGAGTAAGAACAACTATATGTAAAAAATTTTGGGCTATTCTGTTGAATCCCTGACTACTTACTCCGACTAATTAAGATTCTGTAGAACTCTTGATTATATAGTTAGTATGGAATTATCCATATGAGGAGAATGAGGAATGATGGGGATGCCCGGGTGTTGTGCATGTGTCTTAATTTCATCTTGTCGGTATTATATACAACTCTTGTACTACTACTACTACTACTACTACTACTACTACCACCACCTCTTCCTGCCTATATATAGCCGTCCTGCTCCACCTCTGGTTAGTGTGACTTTGTCAATGGTCCAAGTCGGACCGAAACGTCGTCGTAAGCTTCTCTCTTTTATGTGCGGGTTATTTGTGTATCGTTCCAGTCACGGTATTGTGCCTTTTTTGTTTATTTGAAGTAATAATTGGTTGAGAACTTAAGAGATATAGTGCATACTATAATTTATATGACATTTACGGTAGTATAGCAGATTAGTAACATAGAGGGTAGTGATAGTGTTGTACTGTAGTAACATAAAGGGTAGTGATAGTATTGTAGTGCAGTAACACAGAGGATAGTGATAGTATTGTAGTTGTAGTAACATAAAGGTAGTGATAGTATTGTAGGTGCAGTAACACAGAGGATAGTGATAGTATTGTAGTGTAGTAACATAGAGGGTAGTGATAGTTTTGTAGTGTAGTAAGATGGCAGGTAGTGATAGTATTGTAGTGTATTAAGATGGCAGGTAGTGATAAGATTGTAGTTGTAGTAAGATGGCGGGTTTAGTTGATAGTATTGTAGTGTGTAAAGTGGTAGGTAGTGATAGTATTTATTGTTAGTAAGTTTGGGCAGGTAGTGATAGTACTGTATGTAGTAAGATGGCAGGTAGTGATAGTACTGTAGTGTAGTAAGATGGCGGGTTTAGTGATAGTATTTTGTCTAGTAAGATGGCAGGTATGATAGGTTTTGGGTAGTGTAGTAAGAGGGCAGGTATTGATAGTTCTTTGTTAGTAAGATGGCAGGTAGTGATAGTTTTTTTGTTAGAAAGGGATGGCGGGTAGTGATAGTATTGTAGTGTAGTAAGATGGCAGGTAGTGATAGTATTTTTGTCTAGTAAGATGGCAGGTAGGGGATAGTATTGTAGTGTAGAAAGATGGAAAGTAGTGATAGTATTTTTGCGTCTAGGAAGAGGGCCGGGTAGTGATAGTACTGTATGGTATAAGATTGGCAGGTTGTGATAGTATTTTTGTCTAGTAAGATGGCAGGTAGGGATAGTATTTTTTGTTAGTAAGATGGCGGTATGTAGTATTGTGGGGGTAGTAAAAGTTGGAAAGTAGTGTGTATTGATGTAGTAAGATGGCAGGTCTGTATTGTAGTGTAGTAAGATGGCAGGTATTGTTTAGTATTGTATTTTAGTAAGATGGAGGTAGTGATAGTATTGTAGTGTATAAGATGGCAGGTAGTGATAGTATTGTAGTGTAGTAAGATGGTAGGTAGTGATAGTATTGTAGTGTAGTAAGATGGCAGGTAGTGATAGTATTGTAGTAAAACAGGGTAATGATAGAATTGTACTGTAATTAGATATGATGTGGTGGTAGAATTGCAGTATTTTAACACTGGGTGGTCATAGTATTGCCGTGTAGTAACACAGGATCTTGATAATATTGTAGTATTGTAACATAGATGGTTGTGGTTGTACTGCAGTGTAGTAAACATAACAGCGTGTTTGAAGTATTGTAGTGTAGTATACAGGGTGGTGGTAGTATTGTAGTGTTGTAACATAGGTTAGTGAAAGTACTATAGTGTAGTAACATAATGAGTGGTGATAATATTGTAGTGTAGTAACACAGAGTGGTGATTGTGTTGCACTGTAGTAACAAAGATGGTATTGATAGTATTTGTGTTGTAGCAGCACATGGTAGTGATAGTAATGTATTGTAGTAACACAGGGTGGTGATAGAATTGTAGTGTAGTAGCATAGAGGGTGATGACAGTTTTGTAGGAGCATGGAGGGTGGTGACAATATTGTAGTAACATGGAGGGTGGTGACAATATTGTAGTAACATGGAGGGTGGTGACAATATTGTAGTAAACATAGAAGGGGGTTGACAGTAATTGTAGTAACATAGATGGTGGTGATAATTTTGTAATAACATAGAAGGTGGTGGACAGTATTGTAGTAACTGGGATGGTGGTGATAAAAATTGTAGTAACATAGAAGGTGGTGACAGTATTGGGTAGAAAACATAGGGTGGTGACAATATTGTAGTAACATTGAGGGTGGTGACAATATTGTAGTAACATAGAAGGTGGTGGACAATATTTGTAGTAAATAGAGGGTGGTGACAATATTGTAGTAACAAGGGGGGTGGTGACTATTTTGTAGAACATAGGGTGGGTGACAATTTTGTAGTAACTTTTGGTGGTGGTGACAATTTTGGGTAGTAACATAGAGGGTTTTGGTGACACTATTGTAGTAACATAGAGGGTGGGTGACAATATTTTTAAACATAGAAGGTGGTGACAATATTGTAGTAACATAGAATTTGGTGACAATATTGTAGTAACATAGAGGGTGGTGACAAAATTGTAGTAACATAGAAGGTGGTGACAATATTGTAGTAACATAGAAGGTGTGGTGACAATATTGTAGTAAACATAGAAGGTGGTGACAATATTGTAGTACATAGAGGGTGGTGACAATATTGTTAGTAACATAGAAGGTGGTGACAAATTGTAGTAACATAGAGGGTGGTGACAATATTGTAGTAACATAGAGGGTGGTGACAATTGTAGTAACATAGAAGGTTTGGTGATAGTATTGTAGGGCGAGTAACACAGAAGTGATTGTGATGAATGGTTGATTGGGGAGGTGATTGGAGCATTTTTTTTTTGTAGAAACATATTGTGATGATAGAAACTGTAGTGTAGTAACACAAGTTTGGCTGAAATTGCGTATTGTAAGTAACACAAATGGCTGTATTGCTGTAGTGTAGTAACACAATGTGGTTGTATTGCTGTATTGTGGGAAACCAAGATGGTTGTAGCTGTAGTGTAGTAAACAAGATGGCTGTTTTGCTGTATTTTAGTAACACAAGAGGGCCCTGTATTGCTGTAGTGTAGTAACACAAGATGGCTGATTGGCTGTTGTGTAGTAACACAAGATGGCTGTATTGCTGTGTGTAGTAACACAAGATGGTTGAAATTGCTGTAGTGTAGTAACACAAGATGGTTGTATTGCTGTGGGTGTAGTAACACAAGAGGTGTATTGCTGTAGTGTAGTAACACAAGATGGCTGTATTGCTGTTTGTAGTAACACAAGATGACTGTATTACTGTAGTGAAAGTAACACAAGATGGCTGTTTGCGGGTAGTGTAGTAACACAAGATGGTGTATTGCTGTAGTGTAGAAAACACAAGATGACTGTTTTTACTTTTAGTGTAGTAACACAAGATGGCTGTATTGCTGTAGTGTAGTAACACAAGATGGCTGTATTTGGCTGTAGTGTAGTAACACAAGAGGGGCTGTATTGCTGTAGTTGTAGTAACACAAGATGGCTGTATTACGTAGTGTAGTAACACAAGATAAACTGTATTACTGTAGTGTAGAACACAAGATGACTGTTTTACTGTAGTGTAGTAACACAAGATGGTTGTATTGCTGTAGTGTAGTAACCACAAGATGGCTGTATTACTGTAGTGTAGTAACACACAAGATGACTGTATTACTGTAGTGAGTAACACAAGATGGCTGTATTGCTGTAGTGTAAGAAACACAAGATGGCTGTTATTGCTGTAGTGTAGTAACACAAAGGCTGTATTGCTGTAGTGTAGTAACACAAGATGGCTGTATTACGGGTAGTGTATAAACACAAGAGACTGTATTACTGTAGTGAAGTAAACAAAGATGACTGTATTACTGTAGTGTAGTAACACAAGATGACTGTATTACTGTAGTTAGTAACACAAGTTTGGTTGTATTGCTGTAGTGTAGTAACACAAGATGGTTGATTGCTGTAGTTTAGTAACACAAGAGGGCTGTGTTACTTCGTATTAGTAACACAAGATGGCTGTATTACTGTAGTGTAGTAACACAAGATGGCTGTATTGCTGTAGTGTAGTAACACAAGATGGCTGTATTACTGTAGTTTTAGTAACACAAGAGGGTTTTTTATTGCTGTAGTGTAGTAACACAAGATGGTTGTATTGCTGTAGTGAGTAACCAAGATGGTTGTATTGTGTAGTGTAGTAACACAAGATGGCTGTATTGCTGTAGTGTAGTAACACAAGATGGTTGTATTACTGTAGTGTAGTAACACAAGATGTTTTTTTATGGCTGTAGTGTAGTAACACAAGATGGTTGTATTGCTGTAGTGTAGTAACACAAGAGGTTGTTTTGCTGTAGTGTAGTAACACAAAGATGGTTGTATTGCTGTAGTGTAGTAACACAAGATGGCTGAAATTGCTGTAGTGTAGTAAAACAAGAATGGTTGTATTGGAGTGTAGTAACACAAGATGGCTGTATTGCTGTAGTGTAGTAACACAAGATGGCTGTATTGCTGTAGTGTAGTAACACAAGATGGCTTTATTGCTGTAGTGGTAGTAACACAAGATGGCTGTATTGCTGTAGTGAAAGTAACACAAGATGGCGGGTATTACTGTAGGGTAGTAACACAAGATGGCTGTATTACTGTAGTGTAGTAACACAAGATGGCTGTATTTGCTGTAGTGTAGTAACACAAGATGGCTGTATTGCGTAGTGTAGAAACACAAGATGGCTGTATTGCTGTAGTGTAGTAACACAAGATGGCTGTATTACTGTAGTGTAGAAAACACAAATGGCTGTATTGCTGTATTTGTAGTAACACAAGATGCTGTATTACTGTAGTGTATAACACAAGATGGCTGTATTGCTGTAGTGTAGTAGCACAAGATGGCTTTTGTTACTGTAGTGTGTGTAACACAAGATGGCTGTATTGCTGTAGTTTTAGTAACACAAGATGGCTGTATTACTGTAGTGTAGTAACAAAGATGGCTGTTATTGCTGTAGTGAAATAACACAAGATGGCTGTATTGCTGTAGTGTAGTAACACAAGATGGCTGTATTGCTGTAGTGAAAGTAACACAAGATGGTTTGTGTTACGTAGTGTAGTAACACAAGATGGCTGTATTGCTGTAGTGTAGTAACACAAGATGGCTGTTTACTGTTAGTGTAGTAAAAACAAGATGGCTGTATTGCTGTAGTGTATAACACAAGATGGCTGTATTGCTGTAGGGGTGTAACAACAAGATGGGCGTATTACTGTATTTGTAGTAACACAAGATGGCTGAAATTACTGTATTTGTAGTAAACACAAAAATGGCTTATTACTGTAGTGTAGTAACAAAGATGGCTGAAATTGCTGTAGTGTAGTAACAAAGGGTTGTGGTAGTATTGTAGTGTGTCACGTAGAGGGTGGTGATAATTTTGTTCTGTAGTAACACACTTTTTTGTGATTGGTATTGTTGTTAACAAACGGATGTCTTAGTACTGAAGTGTTGTAACATAATGGTGGGTGGTAGTATTGAGTGTTTTCACCCAGAGGGTTGTGACAGTTTTGTAGGGGTATATCAAGGGTTGAAATTTAGTATTGTAGTGTAGTAAACACAGGGTTGTAATAGTATTGTAGTAGTGTATCAGCACAGAGGGTTTGTGACAGAAATTGTAGGGGGGTTATAATCACAGGGTTGGTAATAGTATTGTAGTGTAGTAACACAGGGTGTAATAGTAATTGTAGTGTATCAGCACAGAGGGTTATTTGACAAGTATTGTAGTGAAATTAATCACAGGGTTTTGTAATAGTATTGTAGGTGTTGTAACACAGGGTTTTTTAAAGTATTGTAGTGTTCAGCACAGAGGGGTTGTGACAGTATTGTATTGTATTATCACATGTTGAAATGTCTTTGTAGTGTAGTTAACCAGGGTTGAAATAGTATTGAGTGTCACACGAATGGTATTGTACATTTGTAGTTATTATCAAGGTTTGAATGTATTTAGGTATAAACAGTGGGGAATAGAATTAGTGTATAACCAAAAAGGCTTATAGTGTATTAACATAAGTGCGACAAATGTAGGGGTAAATTAATGAGGGGGTTTACTATGTATCTGTCATGATTAAAATGGATAAAAGGGTGGTAACAGGAAGATGGAAGTAAAAGGAGGTAACATTAGATGTGAAAGTATGTAGATGAGGGAACAGATAAGTTCTGGTAAAGTATTGAGGTAGGAACAGGTTGGGGTGAAAGATTGTATGTGAGGCAACAGTTGCTGGTGATGGTAGTATTGAAGGCCAGTATGTTTGGGGGTTGTAGTAATGTAGTGGAGGTTAAATAGTATCCAGTAAATGGTATTGTATGTAGTGAATAGTAAGGTTTGTGAACATTGTATGGAGTTAACAGGTGGATAGTAGTAATGATGTGACTGCAACATGTAGTTGATGTTAGCGTTGTTTGACATCTAGATACGAAAATGTTGTGTTCATGAGATATTTTGACTTTAGCCAAAAAAACGGGAAAAATTTGTCAGGAAATCTCAAGTTTAGCGACTCTCTTGATGCGCTCTGTGACTGTTTGTGAAACATTTTTTATGACAAAACCAAAGGGGAGAGAATAACCTGCTTGACTTGCTTCTTACCAACAGAGAATCACGATTTAATAATCAATTGGTAGTGGATTCAGTTCACACACTGAGGTCCGGGGGGTCGATCCCCGGTTAGGGATGGAAAGTGTTTCCTTAAGACACCTGCTGCCATGTTCACTTATCAGTAAAATAGGTACCTAGGTGTTAGTCAACTGGTGTGGGACAAAAGTGACCTAATTGCCCGAAATGCTTGCATAACAAGAGGCTACTATATTGAAAATATGTCATTGATGTCAGCTAGGCCTGTATATCCTGTCATGTACTTGTAGAAATAAAGATTATAGTAATAACAATAATAATAATAATAATAATAATTATAATAATAATAATAATTGTTACGTTGGTTTCCTTATTCTTCTTGATGGTAAGGTTCTCACTACATGTTCTAGTGTGGGGGTAGCTTTTTCCCTAATGGCCTTATTTGTCTAGGGGTAATACTTACTCATGGCTGATCCATCTTGAGTGTCTCTGATACCCTTTCACCAGCCCTCTTCACAGGTTATGTAAACTACTACTAAAAAAATTTATAACTGTATTCTCAATAGATATGTAACAGAATATACAATCACATGCCTCCATTTTCAAAACAAAATCACACACTCCATGGCCTGGCTTCCACATGGGTGTGTTGCAACAAACTCTATGTTCCCTCCACTCTTCCTGACATAACTCTGGGCTAACCAGTGTTTTGAACAACTTTAGTCACCCTGGGATGGGGGCCACAACTTAAATTATAAACACTCACCCCTGGAGCACACATGATGGCCCCAAAAGATAGAAGAAAGGACCCAGAGATCCTGCCGGGTTGAAGGTCAGCCACGAGAGGGAAGTCAGTGAGAGGGATGAGAGAGAGAGAGCCTGGCAAACTCCTCCCACCAAAACAAAAGACTGTTGCCAAGCACAATTCTCCAGTTACCACAATTCTACCACCTCTTAATTTTACTTTTACAAAAAAGAAATACAACTTTATAAACTACTTTATTTAAATTGTGTGTTTATGTGTCTATATTATAACCTATTATTTTGAGAAAAATAGGTTTTGACCCAGCTGCCTCTCAGTCATAAGGTTGATCAGTCCTTCTGAAAATTAGAGCAAAGTCCCCATCAATTCAATATAATTAGGTATTATTATAGTAACGTTACTTATAAATACATGTTTGGGTCCTATAGCCCCATAACACCCCCACCTCCAGACGAAGTCTCACAAAAGCTAGCCGGGGTTCCCTCAGGATACGGCTAGTAAAAAAGTATATTGCTTAAGTTGAAGGGTAAACAAGACTACTAGAAATGCTACATATTTCCTACACCATAAACTTTTTCTTCATTTTACTGTTATTTTACAACAAATTGCAGAATTTTTTTAGAAAAGCATTTTAACCATACCCATATACTCAAGGGTGAAAACTATTTACAATTTAGTGGCTTTTAAACAAAAACACATTACAATGAAAAATTTGCACACAATGCCCACTGTGAAAGCCCGCCCCAAACGGGCCTGTGCCTCTGCTACGGGTAATCCAGCAAGCAACTGGTACTCCAGGGTGGCATTCTTCCTGATCAGGAGACGAGAGTAAGCCAAACCCAGAGCAGTCAGGGTGTACACCGGGCAGGAAACTTCACAAAACATGTCAAGGTGTTTTCTCACTTGGTGGCCGAACCAAACAGTGAGACTTCCAGTCAAACACTCACGATCCTAAACATGGTCAGGCACTCAAAGCCCATCTTCCAGGTCCACTCCACACAGATCCTCCAAACTTATGAAGAGGAGGCTGACATAGAATGTGGAGGGTCCAGGGGACCACAAAGGCAAACCGTCCGGGCCGTTTTGTATATAGACCCAAAACCAAGACACAACATCACATACCTCCTGAACGTCTCAAGTTACCGAAGGTTGTCAACCCACTCCCTAACTCACATTTAAGTAAAAACCCTGACCCTCGCCCACTCTTTTGGCTCGACTCGACTCCTTCACAGTCAGATGGCTGGTAGAGGTACTCAGGCTCGCTGAGAGTTCACCACTGCAAAAACAACAAGGTCAGCAAAAAGACAAACACTATGTAAAAAGTACCCCACCATGCATCTACATGAAACATCTAGAGAGAGCATCAGCAACCACATTCTTTTGGGCCTTTTATATATTTAACTTTCAAATTAAAAGGCTGTAGGAACAAAGCCCATCTTAAGATCTTTGATTGTGTTTCTCATTCTTTGCAAAAACCTCAGAGGGTTAGGGTTCACTATACACTATTACAGGATGTGGGGATGCACTGATATAAACTTCAAATTTCTGCATAGCCAACCCCAAAGCCAAAGCCTCTTTCTCTACAGTTGCATAACCACGTTGATGCTTTTTTAATTTGGCTGAATGGTAACAAACTGGCTAAAGGCTATCTTTTCTAAATCACCCTGCAACAACACTGCACCTACCCCAACTTTCACTAGCATCCACTTTGTAGAGAGAAGGGGCATTCAAACTCAGGATTTTTCAAGATAGGAGCATTCCCAATAACATTTTCACATTTTCAAAAGCCCGTCACACTTGCTGTCCCAGTTGAATTGAACTTTGGGACTGGTCAAAGTTGTCAGTGGTGACGTTTACCTGGGAGAGGGTTGGGGGCAGAATCGTCTGTAATAACCCACCATGCCCAGGAACCTCATCACTGCCTTCCGATTCTGTGGTCTAGGAAAATTTATAATGGCCTCCACCTTAGCATGAATTGGGGCAACTTTTCCCTGACCAACTACAATATCCTAAGAATTGTACACTGGCTTGGCCAAACTCACTTTTGCTCAATTGAGGGTTTTAGATTGGCTTGGGATAGACATTCAAACAACTTTTGCAATCTTACCAAGTGAGTTTCCCACTGGTTACTGAATACCACAATATCATCAAAGATAGGCCCGCCACCATCCAAACCCCCCTTATGACAGTATTTATACGACGCTGGGAAGGTGGCGGGAGCATTTTTTTAACCCAAAAGGAAAAACATTATATTGAAATAACCCATCTGGAGTGGACGAAGGCTGAAATTTCTTGGCTCGCTGGGTTGAGGGGTATCTGATAATACCCTTTAAGTAAGTCCAGTTTGCTCACAAACTTTGCCCCTCCCACAGCATCAATCACATCATCCATACGTGGCAAAGGGTAAACCGTCAGCCTTCGTTTACTTCATTACTCTGCGATAGTCAGTGCACATACGCATAGATCCATCAGGTTTTGGGAACCATCAGGCATGGAGATGCCCACTGACTCTCGCTAGGCACTACAAACGGTTTTGAAGGAGGAATTTCACTTCTTCCCCATGTGAAGTTGTTTGTTGGGTTCATGCGGTAAGGAGCCTGCTTTATTGGAAAAGCTTCCCCGACATCCACATCATGGGGAGGCAATTTACTTACTTTGGGTACATCCCCAAACAAATCTGGAAATATTTGGAGTAACTGAACCAAGTCACAGGCTCCCTGTACACTGAGTCCCTTCATGTGTGCCAAGGGGTTTTGCAAGATGGCTGAATTGCACAGCCTTACTTCTGTTGTTACAGGAAGTTTTTCAGGGATCGTCACACTCAAAATTGAATAGCGGCAAACTCCGCCCTAGAATGGTATTTTTTCAACCTGTTAATGTGCACAGTCCTTTCTGATTTGCGACGGCCAGGCATCTTAATTACATAATTTGGGCCAGACCTGCCTGTGAGGGCAAAGGGTCCATCAATCGTGCAAGCCAAGGCATGTCCCGGAACCGGCTCCAAAGCTAACACTTCCTCTCCAACACTGAAGGAGCGAGGGGCTGCCCTTTGGTCGTAGGCTGCTCATGGCCCTCTGACTAGCTTTGAGGTTTGTCTGCTGCCATCTGTCTCGCCTGGTCCAATCGTTTCCTGAAAAAGAGAACATCTTCCGGCGGGGAAAACCCATTTTCACCACCCAGCCAATGCTCCTTGAGAATAGTCAGTGGTCCCCTCAACTGGATGACATAGACAAGCTCAAAAGGGCTGAAACTGAGAGATTCTTGGGTGCTTTCCCGCACGGCAAACAAGAGAAAAGGGATACCCTCATCCCAATCCTAGTGTTATTCATACAATAAGCTCGCAATCATTGTCTTAAGAGTTTGATTGAAATCTCTCTACCACTCCCTGAGACTGAGGGTGATAGGCAGTTGAAAATTTGGGCTGTACATCTAAACCCCTTTAACACATTCCTAATTAATTTCGAGGTAAAGTTAGACCCTTGATCTGTTTGTACCTCCCGAGGAAAGCCAACATGGGAAAAGAACTTCATCAAAGCCCTTAAGACCCCTCGAGCTGTTATCTTGCATAGAGGGATTGCTTTCTGGGTACCTGGTATGGGCAAAATTATTGTTAGTAAATAATTATTTCCCATTCTGGTCCTTGGGAGTGGGCCAACGACATCCACTACCAGCTTGCTGAAGGGTTCACCGGGGCTGAAATTGGCTGAAGGGGACAGGTTTAAAAGCTTTGATTAGGTTTCCCTATAAATTTTGGGAGGCCATGACAGGTCTTTATATAATCTCCCACCGTCTCCCACAGCCGAGGCCAGAAGAAGTGCCTGGAAACCCTGGATACTGTTTAGCAATACCTAGGGGTCCACCCAGAGGTGTGTCATGCACTAAGCTAAGAACATGGTTTATATAAGGCTCAGGCACCACGACCTGGTGACAAAAACTTGGCTCCCTTTTTACTGGTACTGCAACCGAAGGTGCCTTCTTCATGAGTATACCTTCCTGAAATAGAAGCATTTATTTAAAAGTAAAGATTCCTCCTCAGTCACAGCTGAGGCTCTGATCGACTTAAGTGTGTCATCACACCCCTGTGCAGCAATTAACTGCAAACATAGTTTGGCCCAATCTCCCTCACACTACTTCCTTGATCTCTGCACTGATTAGGCTCAACTCGGGTTGTGGTATCCTTTTCTTAGTTGACTGCGTTCAAACCCCAGAAAGAGAGTTTCCAACCCAAGTCCTCACCCTCCTCATGAGAAATATAAGGATTACCCTTTGGTATCCTGGTCACGAGACTACTTCTTGTGATGGCACCCAAAAGGGAAAAGGTCGGCAGGTCTCCCTAGCCTTCTTCCCAAACTTTGGGGCCTGGTTGCCCCCATACTAGTGGTTCTTCACTGTTTTAACAAGCCCATAACATTATTCCCCTAATAAGAGGTCGACCCCTCGAAGGGAATTTCATCTGAGATACCTACAGGGAATAGCCAACTTGGTATGCAGATTCTACCCATAATTTGTGTTTCTGGTGTCCTTATGGTTGAACCCGTAATACCTTCAATAATAATCTTTTCCAGTATAGGTTTTCCTTAGACATTGGCAACACTCCACACGTAGCAAGGAGTAGGTGCTACATCCATCTCTCAAGGACACTTTTATTTTCAACCCTACCCACATTCCTTATGCAAAGCAACTGTGGACTTACAGAAAATACCTGCATCCTGGGGTCTAGACCTAAAAGGGGACCTCCTCACCTTCTTTGAAATACAGGCAACTGGATGTGTGTCTACAGTTAGAGTCCTCTGGGTGGTTCCTCCCCTTTTCCCGATCTCGCTGCCTTGACCAGCAAAACTTTTGTGTGTGTCCAGTTTTGTTACAGTAGTAACAGGATAAAATCTTAAAGGTATTTTTACCATTTGGGGTAGGACGGTACTGTTTACTCGAGGACCTGAAAAAATTATCTGATTGTCTAGGTAAACTTTGAGCTCCAGCTGACTTACCTTTTCTTTCTATTTTAGAGGGTTGCCTCAGCCTTCATTTGTCCCTGAAAATTCTTGTCCCACTTACCTTTATGACCATTTGGGCTTGGGATAAGATTTAGAACGAGTGGGGAAATTTTCAGGGGGCATGACTGTTTTTAAATTACCAATTCCCTGCGAGCCAAGAATCGGTCACCTAGATCCAGTGCTTCTGAAAGATTATCTGGTTTTTTTCCCAAATTTCTCTGAGGTCAACAGGGATTGTATTTTCAATTCCTCATGAACCATTAGATCTACTATTTGTTATAGTCTTTATTAACTCCTTTAGAACAAACCCATTTCTTAAAAAGGAACAGTTTCTCATTCCCAAACTCAGTTAAGGTCTGCCCATCCCGAAATTTTTTATTTCTGAACTTTTGTCTATATTTCTCAGGTATCATTTGGTAGGCAAGCAATACTTTCCTCTTTAATCTTATCATAATCAGAAAAAAACTTGCCCCTCCAGAGTCTCTACTCTTTGGATCCCTTTACTACAAGTTGTGTGCGAACTAGGGTAGCCCACTTCTGTTTGGGGCCCTCCTTGCCCCCAAAGCAGTCTTCTCAAAAAAGAAAAATACCTATCTGGGTCACTCTCGTAAACTTAGGGACAAAATTTGCAGCTTTAGTTATGTAAAGTACTGTCCCCTCTTGTTTCTGAACCTCCTAACCTTTGACGTTCTTTCTCCTTAGCTTTCATTAATTTTCATTTCAGCCTCTAGTACAGGTAATTTCAGTCTCTTCCTCCTTTCCATTCACCTGGATAGTGATTTCCTCATCTTTTACTACTAACAGCATGTTTACGATGAATTATTACCTTCTCCCTGAAGCCTAAAAAATCTGAAGACTCATTCTTCTGACTAGTTTTATCTTTAAACACCTTGCTTCCCCTTTACATTATCAGTGACAAAGTTTTCCCACAGGCACATAAAAATAACACAAATGAATTAAACTATGCACATAGCACTTACCATAACCACAACAAAAATGTTTTACTTAACCTTTTCTCCCCCCTTAGAGAAAAAACACCTGTAACTAAAATATGAAAACAACCTTCACTACCCACCTTGGGTAAACTCTACCCAAAACATTTCAACTGTTATTACCCCATCCGCACATTTTAGTTCAAGAATGTTTTGAGTTATTTTACAGTCAAATAACTAACCCGGTCAAGCTTCCCATGTTACGTTGGTTTCCCTTATTTCTTGGGTGGTAAGGGTTTTCACTACATGTTCTAGTGTGGGGTAGCTTTTACCCAATGGCCTTATTGGGCTAGGGTTTAAAACTTACATCATGGCTGATAATCTTGATGTCTCTGATACCCTTTCCCCAGCCCTCTTCACAGGTTATGTAAACTACTATATAAAAATATAACTGTATTCTCAATAGAAATGACAGAATATTCAATACAGCCTCCATTTTCAAAAAAAATTACACACTCCATGCCTGTGCTCACATGTGTGTTGCAAAACTTTCCTCACTCTTCCTGACATAACTCTGGCTAACCAAGTGTTTTACACACTTTAGTCACCTGGTATGGTGGCCACAACTTAAATTATAAAACACTCACCCTGGGGCACACATGATGCCCCAAAAGATAGAAGGACCAGAGATCCTGCCGTTGAAGGACAACAAGAGAGGGAGAGTCAGTGAGAGGGAGAAGAGAGAGAGAGCTCTAAGCTCTCCCCCAAAACAAAAGACTGTTGCCAAGCAAATTCCCAGTTACACAAATTTTACTACCTCTTAATTTTACTTTTACAAAAAAAAAATAAAAATTAAAACTATTATTAAATTTGTGTTTAAAGTGTCTATAGTTAACCTATTAAATTGAGAAAAAAAGGTTGACCCCCAGCTGCTCTCAGTCATAAGGTTGATTATTATTATTTTATTAAAGATTAGCCGTATTCTCCCGGCCGCTATTCCAAGTGTGTTTGGCCCGGCCTTGGCTCCCTCTTTAGGGAGTGTCTGAGACCTAAGTCTCCCAGGGGGAGGCACAGTACCTCCTCTCCTTGGACCAACTGTCCCAGGGCCCAGCCACAAGACTGGCCTCTCTGGTTGCCATTCCGCCGCCAAAGGGGCAAATGGGAATGAAGTTTATGAGCTAAAGGCTCGGGCTCAGGCACCTACCCTACCCTAGAAGGGTTAGGCATGGTGTCGATCATAAGGTTGATCAGTCCTTCTGACATTTAGAGCAAAGTCCCCATCAATTCAATATAATTAGGTATTATTATAGTAACTGTTACTTATAAATACATGTTGGGTCCTATAGCCCCATAACAATAATAATAATAATAATAATAATAATTATTATTATTATTATTATTATGTTATTGATGAGCTTGTGGAAAGCAATCACAATATTAATAACTTCAGTCCACTTCAAGAGTTCAGTGTCAGTAATTCCTTCTCCTTCAAGAGTTCATTATCTTTGAACGGAGAAATAAATATCATTGATAATAATGATATAATAAGTAATATTATCCAGAATGACTGACCAGAGTATAATACCGAATAATATTTCTCTGAATGATATCCAGAATGATATTTTCTTGAATATTACTCTGAATGATATTATCCCAAATGATATTATCATGAATATTTTCCAGAATATTATCCCAAATGATATTATCTTGAATTATATTATCCCAAATGATATTATCGTGAATTATTTTATCCAGAATATTAATTATCCTGAATGATATTATCATAAATGATATTATACTGATTGATATTATCCTGAATATTACTCTGAATGATGTTATCTAGAATGTTATTATCATGAATAATATTATCCAGAACTGATATTACTATGAGAAATTATGTGTATGATTGATATTATCTTGAATGACATTATCCTGACTGATATTATCTTGAATGACATTATCCTGACTGATATTATCCTGAACTGATATTATCTGAATACATTATCCTGACTGATATTATCCTGAACTGATATTATCTTGAATGACATTATCCTGAACTGATATTATCTTGAATGACATTATCCTGACTGATATTATCCTGAACTGATATTATCTTGAATGACATTATCCTGACTGATATTATCCTGAACTGAATTTTCCTGAAATGATATATCTTTAATGACATTATCCTGACTGATATTATCCTGAACTGATATTATCTTGAATGACATTATCCTGACTGATATTATCCTGAACTGATATTATCTTGAATGACATTATCCTGACTGATATTATCCTGAACTGATATTATCCTGAACTGATATTATCTGAATGACAAATTTTCCTGAGATATTATCCTGAAATGATATTATCCTTGAATGACATTATCTGACTGATATTATCCTGAACTGATATTATCCTGAACTGATATTATCTTGAATGACATTATCCTGACTGATATTACCCTGAACTGATATTATCTTGAATGACATTATCCTGACTGATATTATCCTGAACTGATATTATCTTGAATGACATTATCCTGACTGTCATTATCCTGAACTGATATTATCTTGAATGAAAATTATCCTGACTGTATATTTTTATGCGAACTGATATCACTCTTGATATCCCAACTCCATAAGCTCCATCTTTAGGGATGAATTATTAAATTTAACCCGAACACATGTAAATTAAAGTTTGTGGACTGTAAATGGATTATTAGTGATCTGACTTTACTAAATTGTTGTTTGGTTCCCAAATATAACCCATTTATAGGAGAAAGTATATATAAAAAATATTTTAAAATTACGTATAACAATTTTAAAATTGCATTAAAAGTGCAAAATTTTAATGAACACTTACCCCCTGTTTCTCTGGCCTCAACCTAACACTTCCTAACAGAAAGATATACTAGAGACTACCCGACATAGCAATTTAGTGTAGGAAAAGTGATTAAAAGCCCTTTTTGAATAAATAAATAATAATAAATAAAAAAATAATTTAAAAATAATAAAATATAATAATAATAAAATAATAATTAAAAATAATAAAATAATAATAATAATTTAAAATAATAAATTAAAAAATATAATAATATCCTTTTTTCTAGCTGACATCAGTGACATACTACTATATACAAAGCCGCTTGTTATGCTGAACATTTCTGGCAAATTAGGTCAGTTTTGTCCCAGGATGCGACCCAAACCAGTCGACTAACACCCAGGTACCCATTTTATACTGATGAGTAAACAGGGACAGCAAGTGTCTTATGGAAACACGTCATTAATGTTTTTTATAGCCGTACCGGAGATTTGGAACTCCGGACCTCAGTGGTGTGAGTTTGAGTGCGCTAGCGATCGCGGTACTGGACACAAAGAGTAACCCTTTTCCCCATATAACCTACTAAAAAGAAAAAGAAGAAACCGTCCAAAGTGGGATGTTTGAATGTGCGTGGGATGTTGTGCGAAGATAAGAAAGAGATGATTGTGGATGTTATGAATGAGAAGAGGCTGGATGTCCTGGCTTTAAATGAAACAAAGCTGAAGGGGGTGGGAGGAGTTTCAGTGAGGAGAAATAAATGGGAATAGGTTAGGGGGTTCAAATAGAGTTAGAGCTAATAAAAAGGTAAACAAAATGTTGAAGGTTTCGTTATGGCAAGAAAAGATGGAAATAAATGAATAAATGCAAGGATTATGTGGTGAAAATAAGGGTGGGATGTGAAAAGTGGTATAAGTATTGTTTGTGCACTTGGAGAAAGAAGAAGTGAGAGAGTAATTGTGGTTGGGATCTCATTCTAAGTGGATAGAAATGTTTTGTGAAAGGAAATAGTAGGTAAATTTGAGGTGTCAGGGGTAAATAAAAATGTGGAGCCTTTTTAAATTTAGCTATGTGTAGAAAAAAGTTGGTAATAAAATAATACATATTTTATGGAAAAGGAGGAATAAATAAGGTATACAAGTATGAATATGCAACTAATTTAAAGTAGTTTTGTTTGATTATGTATTTGGTGGATAAAAGGGTGAGGGTAGGCTCCATGATGACATGTTTATAGAGGAGCAATGAATATATTTGGATCATTATTTAGTTGTAGATGGGACAGAAATAAAAATGGCGACAGCAAGTAAGAGAGAGGTGAAAGTGTTCAACTAAGGGAGGAGGAAGTTCGGGTGAGATATAAGCAACTATTGGCAGAAAGGTGGGCTGGTGCCCAAGTATGAAATGTGGGGGGGGGGGGGGTTTGAAGAGGGTTGGGAAAAGTTTTAAAAATGCAGTATTAGAATGTGGGGCAGAAGTTTATGAGAGGTTTTTACAAAGCAGAATTGTTATAAGAAAGCAGAGTATATGAAGAGTAAAAGAAAGGATGAAGAGAATGGTGAGAGAGTACAAAAGACGAGCTGATGATAGAGGTGGAAGGCACTGTCAAGAAATTTTGCCGAAAATAAGAAAAAAATTTTGGAGTGAGATAAACAAGTTAAGAAAGCCTAGGGAACAAATGGCTTTGCCAGTTACAAACAGAGTAGGGGAGTTTTGTAGAATGGGAACTTGAAGTATTGAGTAGATGGCGGGAATATTTTGAGGAACTTTTAAAAAGTTGGGAAGAAAGGGAGGCGGTAATTTTATGCACTGGCCAGGTAGGTATACCATTTTTTAGAAGTGAAAAGAGCAGGATGTTTGTGTGGGGGACCGTGCGTGAGGCATTAAATAGAATGAAATGGGGTTAAAGCCCGCTGGAACTGACGGGATCATGACAAAAATGTTAAAAAACAGGGGGAAATAGTGTTGGAGTGGCTAGTATTTTTGTTTAATAAATGTATGAAAGAGGGGAGGGTACCTAGAGATTGGCAGAAAAGTGTGTATGGTTCCCCTTTTTATAAAGGGAAGGGATAGAGAGCAATGTGGGAGAAAATGTTTCAACTTACTAAAATGGGGTAAGAGTTTTTTGAGGATAGTGAGGCTCAGGTTAGGGTGGGGTAGAAAGAGGGAGATGGGTTCCCGGTAAAAGTAGTTAATGAGGGGATGTTGTAATGTTCCCATGGATGTGTAATGTCTCCAGGATGTTTAAATATATTTTATAAATGGGGTTGTAAAAGAAGTAAATGCTTGGTGTTGGGGAGAGGGGTGGGATTAAATTTTGCAGAATCAAAAAACAAAATGGGAAATGACACAGTACTTTTTGGCTGATGTACTGACTTTATGGGAGATTCTAAGGAAAGGTTGCGAAGGTTAGTGGACGAGTTTGGGACGTGTGTAAAGGAGAAAGTTGAAAGTGAACATAGATAAGAGTAAGGTGATGAGGGTATCAACGATTTAGATAAAAAAAAAATTGGATATCACATTGGGGAGAGGGAGTATGGAAGAAGTCAATATTTTCAGATATTTGAGAGTTGAAAGTGTCAGTGGATGGGTTTACGAAGGATGAGGTTAGCCATAGAATTGAAAAGGAAAAAAAGGTGAGTGGAGTGTTGAGTTGTTCAAAGTTTCGCAACTTTTCAGGCTATTTCCGTGAATAAAGATATAAGGGATATATTAAAATATATATTATATATATATATATATATATATATATATATATATATATATATATATATAAAATATAATAATATAATATATATATATATATATAAAATATATAATTATTCAGGAAATAGCCTGTAAAGTTGCGAGACTTTGAACAGTTATAACGTTTTATCTACCATCATTCTGTAGAGCTTTTTGTTTGCCTTCTTATTCATCAGTTTATCGGTACTAAAATACTATCAGTAATATTATGTTTGCCTTCTACATTATCGATATTTGATTGTCTTTTGTATATCTTTCTACAGTTCTTCAAATTATGTCCTTGTGTTGGGAAAGCCACTGTAAAGGCGAAACTTCGACAAATAAAAGACATCCAGATGCTGCACCTGTCGAATTTATAATGTCGGTTTTGCATACCATTGATAGACAATCGACTAGGTGAAGCACAAAATGTAAACTTGAAGCCCAGACCATTTTGGCATTCTTTGCCTCCTCCCATATCAAGGTCTGTACAAGACATTTCCTATTGCATAAGTTGCCGCTTTGGACACCACAAGTTCAAATGCACTAGACCTCGATCTAAACTTTATCGCTGCAATGATTCCAGCAGACATTCCACTGATCTGATCTGTGTATACCCTGAGATCTCAGGATTCAGTGCTGATGAATGTTATGCTCAGAGGCAATTGATGCATTCTTGCTCACCAAGATGCAGACCTTTGGGTGCTTTAAATGGCAGATACTGTCATCGATCGTGTCGGAGATAAAGAAACTCTTCAAACCGTCTTCAGAACAGTGACAACAGTTAGTCTCAGAGTTATGGGAAAGATTCCTATACGCTGAAATAATCATTGACTTCCATCTTCATCTTTGATGCACTTGAAACCCTGAGCAACAGTATTTTGGTGAAAAGACTTGATGACAACCACTTTGTTGATGACGAAGTTGGGATTCATCCACAAGAAGTAAATCACGGATCGGGTGGGGTTTGGACCCATGGCAAGGGTTCAAACCCCACCAGTTCCCTGATGTGTTTGCAATCGTGTTATTACGATTTCGTGAGCCACAAGGAAGGTGACCATAGCCACCAAGTTTCCAGCTCCTGACAGCTACAACTCCGAAAATGCAGACAAACTCTCACGTCTCAACATCAGCCAATCAAGACCGACGGACTGAACACATCCACTCCATGCTGAGGGACTGATTACCTCAAACTACTCCTCATCTTCCACCTCTTTCACCGTTCTTCTCTGTATTGGACTGAAGGAGCCATTAACTAGCGAAACGTTCCTTAATAAAGATGCCGAAACGTTGCACTAGGTTCTCATTCTTCAACGTAGCGAAACATGTTCAGCAAGAACTGACAGACCACTGTAGGTAGACCACTGTAGGTAGACCACTGTAGGTAGACCACTGTAGGTACATGTCACCGCCAGAATAAAATATACGAGACCTTCAACAATGGTAAAAGAGAAGACATTAAATATAAAAGAAAATTGTTCTTTTATAATCAAATTAACCCAAGATGAAAATAAGTTAGAAGAATCAGCATCAAGCTACGTAGAAACATTAGTTAATTTGAGCAATGTGTTAAAAAAGATAATGACAAAATAGATACACTGAGTTCAGAGATTAAACTAAGTTAACAGTTCTCATAACTTAGTGGCGGTAGAGAAAAAATATCATAGACGCTTTTCTCTGGTTTTATTACCAAGGTTCTCAGGAGAGTTACACTCAGTGCGACAATGAAATAATGTGCGACCTTTGACAAATTGGGTAAATATTAAGATTATGGATATCAGAAGTCTTTGCCTGAGTTTCTGCATATATATCAAAGATACTGCAAAGAAGTGGAATGTTGCACCTCAGGAGATACTATCAAAGACTGAAAGATCATTATGGTCACGTGATTACCATATCAACAAGTGGTACGCCAAATATATAAAGAACAATCCCTTGAGTTACGAGATTAATGTGTTCGAAAAGATGGCTGGCAACGTCAAAACTCTTACCACGGAAGTGTATTTAACATTACTTTCCCTTACCAACCAAATGTCAGTATTTTTCACTACAGCATATTTTTTGGAGGCATGAAAATATATGGCATTTGTACTACACTTATAACAGCTGATGTGTATGACGCTTGGTTTAAATACTCGTGTTTGCACAAAAAGCGCGTGTGCGATTCTCGTATCTACGAGATAATGCGCTCGTACGTTGATGTTGGGAACGACAAAAATGATGCTCGTATCAGCGAAATCCAGTGTCGAGGGTTCTTTTATATCGGGAGTTTGCTGTATATGTAATTTTAGTGAGCTTGGGCATAGAATTCGTAGGAAATTCGTAGCACTAAATCCACTCTGACATGTGATGGTGAATATCATAGATATGGCACATCGGTAATCCGTTATGAAATCAGAACCTATGATTACGATTGTTCAGAATATAGTGATATATATATCAACCTCAACAATGTTGAATAAATGTTACAAATCAAGGTCAAAAATTCTGATCGCTTGCTCTATGAAATTATCAAATCTAAAGCCGATACATACACACACACAGCTGCTGATCGTCTGTGTATTGCAATAGCTTACAGCATCATATCATATCAGCACGTCAATCTATGTTATTCATATCAGCACTTCTGTTGTCAATAGCCACTTGTATATACAGGAAATATGCATCTCGTGAAGTGACTGACATGCTCAGTAGCTTGTCATTCTCGCTACTAGGTTTGTCCAGGGATCAGAACCAAATTAGCTTCAGAAAAGACCCACATGGCTAATTGTTCACAATAGCGATTTTACGGTCTCCACAATAACAGACCATGACCCATTCCGTGTCACTCCTCCTGAAGAGATTATCATTAAAAAATTGTAGGATCAGAGACGTTCCACGAAAACAGCTCACAGGAATATTTCAGCAAATTATCATTCAACAATACCAATAAAAAAAAACCTGAGCCTGGATTCAAATCTGTGGCTATCAGACCACTGTTACATCTTGAGAAGCCAAAGCCATTTTGTCGTATGATGTCCATAGCCCTTAGTGCTCTGTGACAATACAGCTGCTCTCTAAGACGCCAACCAAGTATGATGACTTGTAACCAGTCACTTTACTTCAAAATCGTTGAGACAGTGGCATCTTTACCAGATCTGACCCATCTGTGTGTAAGATTTGCAAGATTCCACATGATTATGTCATACACGGGTTCCTTCAGTTATGTGATGGTAAGTAGAGAATTCGTGAATTTATGAGACTTTCACAGTTGTCCACGTATTAAGTAGCCATGCATATGCCCGAGTACTACGAGCATATGTTGTCTTCCAAAGCCATAATATTCCTCCTACTGAGTACCGCTGTTTGCATGGCTGGGATACACATGGAACATCTACGTGAAGCACAGCAAGTACTTCTGGCAGATGAATATACACCTCTGCCATTAAACACGATAGTGATACCCAGCAACTTCCTAGATAAGCTCGCTGGTGAGAGTCGAAACAGCTACACATTGGATCAATTACGTCAAATATGTCAGTGTTATCCAGCAATTCCTACGTGTTGAACGAACTGGAGACTGGAAGCAGCAACTGCACAGTGTGCGTCTAATAATTACACTATTTCCTACTACTTTTTTTTATATATTTTAAGTTTCTACTACTGGCCACTTTGCATATACAAAGTCAGTAAGACAATAAATACGAGACATGAAAACCTGACCAGAAGAATGAGTTCTGAAGGGTACAAGTTGTTCATAAGAACATAAGAAGAACATAAAAAAGGAGGAACACTGCAGCAGGCCTGTTGGCAGATACTAGGCAGGTCCTTCTTAGATCCATCCCACTAATAGAATATTTGCCCTCATAAGAATATAAGAACACAAGAAATAAAGAACACTGCAACAGCCCCAATTCTCCCCACCGGCTTAAGCCAGTGCCTTGACCTAGTGAGGTCAGACACGTCACTTAAGGGAGGAGCACTGCGTCCGATCTAGTAGCTAGTCAGGTTTATTTCACACCCACCCACACCCACTCATAAGAACATAAGAACACAAGAAAGAAGGAACATCGCAGCAGGCCCACCGACCCACGCGAAGCAGATCCATGTCATCCCCCCCGGATTAGCCTAATGGGCCACCGAGTCAGGTCACTTCCACTTAAGGAAGGAGCACGGCACCAGACTGGTAGCCCAAGCTAGTCAGGTTCAACTCACACCCACTCATGACACCGTAATGTACATATAGTGGAGAAATAAATAAATAACAAAAAGGCACAATACCGTGCGGGTTATTTGTGTATATAGTGGAGACGTGTGCCATAATAGTATGAATGTTATAATTGTAAAGAATAATTTTATAATTCATAATGTGCATTTGGGGGCACTGTAAAGTACTCTAACTGAAATTATAAAGAAATCCTGCTAGGGATTTATTTTCCAAGAGTGTTTGGGTACGCGGAGTAAGCGTGGCTTGGGGCAGTCACGTGGAGTCAGCATGGCATGGAGGCTGGCGTCGGAGATGCTGTGTATTTAAGCTAAGTTTTTGGTTGTGTACTCCTTTTGTTTAGCTAACCCAAGCCATAGGCTCTTCTATGGCTTACCTGTATGCCTACCTGGGCTCTGGCATGGTCAGGGTGCTGTGGGATGAGTGAGGAAATAAGAAATGAGGATGGGAATGGAGTAGAGTCGGCCTGGTGCTGACTAGGCCTAGTGGTTATGGTGGCTGGACCTCCAGCCAGCTGTTTCTTGTGTACCTTCATTTGGGTGTTTAGGATTAAGGTGTTTCTAGAGTGTATATTTAGTGTTATGTTGAATAAATAGATATATTTTCCTAACTGGGATTTTTGCCTAACCCTCTGTTAACCAACCCATTGAAGTAACACATACTGGTTTAGCGCTTTCTATTTTGACTGGGATAGCCCTGGGTGGCCTGTTTATGCTTGAGATGTGTGTAACTTTTACCTTTGCCCTTAGACAAGGCTCAAGCCCCCAGCTATCCCACATTTCTGCGTAGCAGTAGGGGACCTAAATGCTAAAGTAGGATCAACGTTTAGAGAGGGTGTGGTAGGTAAGTTTGGGGTGCCAGGTGTAAATGATAATGGGGAGCATTTGATTGAACTTTGTATAGAAAGGGGTCTGGTTATAAGTAACACATATTGTATGAGAAGGAGGATCAATAAGTATACAAGATATGATATAGGGCATAATGACAGTAGTTTGTTGGACTACGTATTGGTAGATGAAAGACTGTTGGGAAGACTTCAGGATGTACATTTTTATAGAGGGGCCACAGATATATCATATCACTTTTAGTTGAAGCTACAGTGAGAGTAAAATGTAGATGGGATACAGTGAGAATAAAAGGTAGATGCGATACAAGGAAAATGCAAGCAGCAAGTAAGAGAGAGGTGAAGGTTTATAAACTAAAGGAGGAGGCAATTAGGGTAAGATATAAACAACTGTTGGAGGACAGATGGGCTACTGAGAGTATAGACAATGGGGTAGAAGTTGAAATGGAGTAAGTTTAAAAGCTTATAGTGTTAGAGTGTTCAGCAGAAGTTTGTGGTTACAGGAAAGTGGGTGCGGGTGGATGGATAGAGAGTGAATGGTGGAAATGATATGTAAGGAGAGAAATAAGAGAGAGTTAGCATGAGGGGTTTTTTAAAAAGTAGAAGTGATCCAAGGAGGGAGGAGAATATGGAGAGGAAAAGAGAGGTTAAAATAGTGGTGAAACAATGTAAAAATAGAGCAGTTGAGATAGTAGGTGAGATGTTATTAACAAAATTTGTTGAAAATAAAAAGTTTTGGAGTGAGATTAATAAGTTGAGAAAGCATAGGGGACGAATGGATTTGACAGTGAAAAATAGGAGAGGAGAGTTATTAAACGGAGGTATCGGGAAGATGAAAGGAATATTTTGAGGAATTGTTAAATGATGAAGATAGTGAAGCTATGATTTCGTGTATAGGGCAAGGATGAATAACATCTTGTAGGAGTGAGAAAGAGCCAGTTGTGAGTATGGGGGAAGTTCGTGAGGTAGTGGGTAGAATGAAGGGGGGTAAAACAGTTGGGATTGATGGGATAAAGATAGAAATGTTTAAAGAAGGTGGGGATATAGTTCTGGAATGGTTAGTGTTTTTATTTAATGGATGTATGGAAGAGGGTAAGGTTCGTGGGGATTGGCAGAGAGCATGCATAGTTCCTTTGTATAAAGGCAAAGACGGCAAAAGAGTGTAAAATTTATAGAGGAATAAGTCTGTTGAGTGAACCTGGTAAAGTATATGGTAGAGCTATTATTGAAAGAATTAAGAGTAAGACGGAGAGCAGGATAAAGATGAACAAGGAGGCTTTAGGAAAGGTAGGGGGTGTGTAGACCAAGTTTTTAAAGTGAAACATGCAGGTGAATAGTATTTAGATAAGGCTAAAGAGGTTTTTGTGGCATTTATGGATTTGGAAAAGGCGTATGACAGGGTGGATAGGGGAGCAATGTGGCAGATGTTCAAAATGTATGGAATAGGAGGTAGGTTATTGAAATCAGCGAAGAGTCTTTACGAGGATAGTGACATGTAGGCGAGAGTGTGATTGTTTCCCAGTGAAAGTTGGCCTTAGACAGGGATGTGTGATGTCACCGTGGTTGTTCAATATATTTATAGAAGGAGTTGTAAGAGAAGTGAATGCTCGGGTGTTGGTAAGAGGTGTGGGGTAAAAAGATAAAGAATTTAACACACAGTGGGAATTGTCACGGTTTCTCTTTGCTAATTACACTGTACTTTTGAGAGATTCCGAAGTTGCAGAGGTTGGTTGATAAAATTTAGTTCCTTGTCCCTATCTCTATTTATGTTGCCTGGAAGCTTCCCTTTAAACTTGTCCTTAGCTAATTGATGTACTAGATATAGACTGGCTTTGGAATTCTATGGAGAATTATTCGTAGTCATCATCTCCCAGCCAGACCTCTTGGAACACTTTCTGAGACCCTCTTACATTATGGCCAAATATCAGCTGGAAACTACTGTACCCAGAAGACTCCTGCAAGGTTTCGCAATGAAGATAATCAAAGGCAAGAACTCTTCTCGGTCAAGTGAGAAAATGCAGGTTATAAGTTTGCATAATTATTTTAAAAGTTTGATGGAATCTTCCAGGTGCCATTTGTGACTGAGGATAAGCTGCTGAGAAGGACTGCATAGTGTCCAAGTTACTTAAAATCTCTTGAAAAATTGGCAGTAAAATTAGTACTATGGTCACTTTGAATAGTGAGATACAAGAAAGTTGTCTAACACAATTAAGTACACCGAGAAACTAATATTTTAGACTCCAGGTGTCTTCCACCACTTGGTTAAGGTTTTTAACTTGATCCTATAGAGTTTACACGATTACCCAGATCGACGTGTATCCAGTCTTAACACTCATCTATATTTGCCAGGATACATTAATATGCACTAAGCACAGGCTAGAAGGTATAAGAGACATCCTACCACCTACAACAGGAACTTGCACATGCAAGCCTGTAGGCATATGGGTGACGTTCAAAAATGGGCCATGCTAAATGGGAGGTGGACACTAAAAAAAGAAAACATCGGGAGGGTAGGTTTCCCAAAAACCGGTGGCCCCCCGGTCAAGGCAGACAAGGTTACTGCCTGATGAACCCACTCCGCCTTTCTGACCCTGTTCTGCTCTGTCCTTCTTTGTTGCTACTCCTTGCCCCTTTTTTTCTGCTTTTGATTTTGATTTCGATTTTCTTTTTCCTTTGTTTTTTGAGTGAGCCTGCTGCCTTGCCCTTGAGGTTCTTGTTTGCTGTGTCTGTCCTGTTGTTGCCCTCTGCTCTGTGTTGTGTTGCTGTTTTTTTCTGTGCCTATTGCTGTTTGCTCTCTGCTTTCTTCTGTTTTTATTGCTACTTCTGCTTGTTTTTTGTGAGCTGTTTCGAGCTGCCGCTTGAGTGTCTGCCCTGAGAGTGCTGCTCTTCTTCTGCTCTTTTTTATGTGCTGTGGTCTTTTGTTTTGTCTTCTCCTGAGTGACCTTCCCTTCTTCTGCTGTCCTCTGCTTGTTCTTGATTGTTGTTTGCCTTCTCTGAGTGCCTGTCCCGATCTTCTCTGCTGAGTCGCTGAGCTTTTCCTTTGTGATGCCTGCCCTCTGTTTGTGGTGACTCTGATCTCTCCCTCTTCCTAGAGCTATCTCTCCTGGAGCCTCTTCTGGACCTGACTCTTGAACCCCCTGCTGACCCTCTGGTTCCTCCTGCCCTCTGCCTGGAGTTGCTCTCTCCTCCCCCCTTCTGTTCTTGACCTGCTGCTGAGCCCTCCCTTGCCCCTGATGCTTGTCCTGCTGACCCCCTTTCCTCTGCCCCTTCTTGTGCTGTTTTCTTGTGCTGTCTGCTTCTCTTGTCTCTCTCTTGTTGGCCTCCTGACTGTGACTTTCCTTTGCCCCTGCTGTGGACTGTTTCCACTTCTTGTTGCCTGTTTCTGCTCCTGCCTGCTCTTTTTTTCTGAGGCCCTCTCTCCTGGCTTTGGCCTGTGTTTTGCTTCTACTTTTCTGTCCTCATTTGCTTCCTTTTTGTGTTTCTTTTCTTCTTTTGCTTTTCTTGCTCTTTGTGCCTGGAGCTTGCCTGTTTTTTGTGACCTCCTGTCTGCTTTTGTTTGCTTCCTTCTATGACTGCTTTGCTTTTCTGACTCCCTTGGTCTTTTTCCTGCCTTTCCTTGTGCTGTGTGTATCCTCCTGTTGTGTTTTGACCCTTGCTGAGCTCGTTTTTGAGCTTTTGTGTTCTGCTTTCCCACTTTTGTCCCCTGAGTTTTTGAGCTTACTATTTGGTTTGTCTGCCTGATTGTCTGCTTTCCCCCTTCTCTTTTTCTTCTGAGTGTCTGGTGCCTCTTTCCTGTCTTCTTTCACTGTTTTCTTTGCCTCTGCTCTGCTTCTTCTCCTTCTGCTTCTGTTTTTCCTTTTTCCTTGCTTCATGATTGTTCTTGTTTGTTTGTGCCTACTGCCCTCTGTGATTTCTCTTGCTTGTTTCCATCTCTCTACTCTTGGTGTTTTCTGTTTGTTTTGTCTGTTTTTTCTGTTGTTGTCCTGTTTGCCTGGTTTCTTTTTGCATTTGTACTTCACTTTTCCTCCTCCCTTTTCACTTTGTGTCCTCTGCTTCTCTGCTGATTCCTGTCTTTTTTCTTCTGATGCTCTCTTCTCTTGGGTTCATTGTGCCTTTCCTGTTCTGTCTCACTGTGTTCTGTCTGCCTCTCCTGCTTGTCTGCTGCTTGTTTTTGTGTTGAATTTTTGCCATGTACCCTCTTTTTCCTGCTTTTCTTTACTCTCTTGACTTTTTGCCACATCTTCTTCCCCTGCTTTTGTTCTCTTTCTATGACTCTGATCCTCTCCCTCCGTCTCCCTCCCTTTGTTTTGTGCTGCTGTCTTATTCCTTGAGCCCTGCTTTCTGCTGTGCCTTGTGCCTTTGAGAGCTGCTCTTCTCCCTGTGCTTTTCGTCTTTGTCTGACTTTTGTTCTGTTGCTGTTTCTTTGTGTGCCCCTTCTTTTGCTGTTTGTCCCCTGTTGATTTTGTCTCGTCCTACTGAGAGCTATATCAGCTTGGCGGAATAGATGGCAAGTAACATTTGCAACCTGAGAAGAGAAAATGCAAATGGAGGATCCGTCTCTAAGCACCATTGACGGGTAATGATGGTTGCAGTAGTAGGATGAATGGAGAGGGTGTTGGCACCTGGAGAGATAGTTGATATCCTTGGGGGTGTGAAATTTGACTCCAAACTAACCATGAAGAAACATGTTTGTAATCTTGCAAAACAAGGCAGCCAGAAGCTTTACAGCACTTCGTAGTATCTCGCATCTGCTTGGCGGTAGATGGGTTGCAAGATTCTGTTACGAGGCACAAGTTACGTTCACCTTGAGTATGCTACACTTTCTTGGTTTCCCGTCCCCCCTCTCATCTGCGCTGCTTGACAGAGTAGAGAACAGAGAAAGACTCTCATCTCTCCCCTGGACCCTCCTGGATAGATCTGTATTTCAGCGGACCCTTTCAACATAGGGGATGTGGGTGGCCTTACTGTAATGAAAAGGGCCAATTTTGTAAAAAGTCCCACATTTGGGATCCATTTCGGGCAGCGGAAAAAGCTTTTATGCCAAAAGACGGGCAGAAAGCAGCAAATTCACTTGGCTGTACCCTTCTCCAGAACATCACTCCATCTGAGATCCTATATACCCAGGATGATCGAGTATGGAACACATTCGTACAGCATAATTGGTCAACGAGATAAAGTCATTGATCAAATAAAAAGCTGGCCCACAATGGGGTCCAACTTCCGTTCCTACTTGTATGTCTCAAAAAATAAAAATGCTTTCAAAGGGCTGATAAGGGAAAAACTCTTACCTGCCCAAAAAAGTTGGAACTAACCTGTAAATAGTTTTCATAATGCTAGGGATAAATTAACCTTGTCAAAAAACCCCGTTAAAAAAAAAAAAATGCCGTTTTGAACAAATACGCTTGGTAATGGCCACGCAGATTGATTTTTTCCACCCAAAATGGCTGTTTATTGTCACCCCCCTATCCATCTGGGGGACGGTTGCGCAAGAGAAAGGATACACAAAAGGCCGAACAGGGCCCCAAAGGGTTAACAGGAAAAACATATGGATTTATATCTACATATCTAAGTTTCCTTTTTCTGTTACAACAAAATTTTGGGAAATTTTCTTATATATCTGGTATTTTTTTTTAATAAGATATTTGACTGTCACAAGGTTATTTACTGTTTTCTCTTAAAAAAAAACTTCAAAAAGTGGACAATTAAGCACATGTGTTCAAGAAATGACCCTATGCCTGTCACTAATTTTCTTTAATTTGTCTCATCTGTGTGTCCCCAAAATGCCAGAAGTACTTGTAACCAAGCCTAAGCCCGGCCACTACAACATCAGTCAGTCTGTTCACATTGCCGTTGCCCATAAACTACTTATTACGTTCATGTTTTCATAGGGGTTATAGTCTCCGGCTTAAAATGCATTCCTTTTAACAAAAATTTTTATTATTTTCTTCTTCCTAATATTTCCTAATCAGAACGTTTAAACCCAAAGTTATATTTACATTCTCCTTCGGGGACCTTTTTTGCCTAACATGAAGGGGAACCAATTGTATGGG